>CM075731.1:108239943-108531919 GCA_037974335.1 Prionace glauca
TCACGTGCTCACTGTGTCCACACCCTTACACACAACACCCGTAACACACACCCACATCACAACACCCGTAACACACACAGCCCACACACAACACCCGTAACACACACCCACACACAACACCCTGAACACACACCCACACACAACACCCGTACACACACCCCACTACACAACACCCGTAACACACACCCACCACACGAACCCACCCGTAACACACACCCACACACAACACCCGTAACACACACCCACACACACACCCGTAACACCACACCCACACACAACACCCGTAACACACACCCACACACAACACCCGTAACACACAATCCCACACACAACACCCCGTAACACACACCTTACACACAACACCCGTAACGACACACCCACACACAACACCCGTAACACACACCCACACACAACACCCGTAACACACACCCACACACAACACCCGTAACACACACCCACACACAACACCCGTAACACACACCCACACACAACACCCGTAACACACACCCACACACAACACCCGTAACACACACCCACACACAACACCCGTAACACACACCCACACACAACACCCGTAACACACACCCACACACAACACCCGTAACACACACCCACACACAACACCCGTAACACACACCCACACACAACACCCGTAACACACACCCACACACAACACCCGTAACACACACCCACACACAACACCCGTAACACACACCCACACACAACACCCGTAACACACACCCACACACAACACCCGTAACACACACCCACACACAACACCCGTAACACACACCCACACACAACACCCGTAACACACACCCGACACACACAACACCCGTAACACACACCCACACACAACACCCGTAACACACACCCACACACAACACCCGTAACACACACCCACACACAACACCCGTAACACACACCCACACACAACACCCGTAACACACACCCACACACAACACCCGTAACACACACCCACACACAACACCCGTAACACACACCCACACACAACACCCGTAACACACACCCACACACAACACCCGTAACACACACCCACACACACAACACCCGTAACACACACCCACACACAACACCCGTAACACACACCCACACACAACACCCGTAACACACACCCACACACAACACCCGTAACACACACCCACACACAACACCCGTAACACACACCCACACACAACACCCGTAACACACACCCACACACAACACCCGTAACACACACCCACACACACAACACCCGTAACACACACCCACACACACAACACCGTAACACACACCCACACACAACACCCGTAACACACACCCCACACACAACACCCGTAACACACACCCACCACACAACACCCGAACACACACCCCAACACACACCCACACACACACCACACAACACCGTAACACACACCCACACACACAACACCCGTAACACACACCCACACACAACACCCGTAACACACACCCACACACACAACACCCGTAACACACACCCACACACACAACACCCGTAACACACACCCACACACACAACACCCGTAACACACACCACACACACAACACCCGTAACACACACCCACACACACAACACCCGTAACACACACCCACACACACAACACCCGTAACACACACCCACACACACAACACCCGTAACACACACCCACACACAACACCCGTAACACACACCCACACACACAACACCCGTAACACACACCCACACACAACACCCGTAACACACACCCACACACAACACCCGTAACACACACCCCACACACAACACCCGTAACACACACCCACACACAACACCCGTAACACACACCCACACACACAACACCCGTAACACACACCCACACACAACACCCGTAACACACACCACACACACAACACCCGTAACACACACCCACACACAACACCCGTAACACACACCCACACACAACACCCGTAACACACACCCACACACAACACCCGTAACACACACCCACACACAACACCCGTAACACACACCCACACACAACACCCGTAACACACACCCACACACAACACCCGTAACACACACCCACACACAAACACCCGTAACACACACCCACACACAACACCCGTAACACACACCCACACACAACACCCGTAACACACACCCACACACACAACACCCGTAACACACACCCACACACAACACCCGTAACACACACCCACACACACAACACCCGTAACACACACCCACACACACAACACCCGTAACACACACCACACACAACACCCGTAACACACACCCACACACACAACACCCGTAACACACACCCTACACACAACACCCGTAACACACACCCACACACAACACCCGTAACACACACCCACACACAACACCCGTAACACACACCCACCACACACAACACCCGTAACACACACCCACCCACACAACACCCGTAACACACACCCACACACACAACACCCGTAACACACACCCACACACAACGTAACACCACACACACACCCGTAACACACACCCACACACAACACCCGTAACACACACCCACACACACAACACCCGTAACACACACCCACACACACAACACCCGGAACACACACCCACACACAACACCCGTAACACACACCCACACACACAACACCCGTAACACACACCCACACACAACACCCGGAACACACACCCACACACAACACCCGTAACACACACCCACACACAACACCCCGTAACACACACCCACACACATAACACCTGTAACACACACCCACACACACAACACCCGTAACACACACCCCACACACATAACACCTGTAACACACACCCACACACACAACACCCGTAACACACACCCACACACATAACACCTGTAACACACACCCACACACACAACACCGTAACACACACCCACACACACAACACCCGTAACACACACCCACACACACAACACCCGTAACACACACCCACACACACAACACCCGTAACACACACCCCACACACATAACACCTGTAACACACACACCCACACACACAACACCCGTAACACACACCCACACACACAACACCCGTAACACACACCCACACACACACACAACACCCGTAACACACACCCACACACACAACACCCGTAACACACACCCACACACACAACACCCGTAACACACACCCACACACACAACACCCGTAACACACACCCACACACACAACACCCGTAACACACACCCACACACACAACACCCGTAACACACACCCACACACACAACACCCGTAACACACACCCACACACACAACACCCGTAACACACACCCACACACACAACACCCGTAACACACACCCACACACATAACACCTGTAACATAGCAACACCCACATAACATGTGTAACACACCCACACACCAACACACTGACACACACATATGTAACACAGCGACACGCACATAATACACAGACACCACACATCGCACACAGACACACATTTAATACACAAACATGTGGACACATATTTCTGGTTGCACCTAAACTGAAATGGGAACAAAGTACATCACGTGAGTCAGGAAGGCACCGGGGTTACTGGCCTGTTAAGGCACATGGAGTTTGGTAAGATTGGATGTGATTTATTTTAATACAAGGAGTCTAATGGACAAGGAAAATGAGTTGAAATTAAAACATGAGGATACGATGGAATTGCTATCTCTGAGACATGGCTAAGAGGAACAGGATACTGGCAGCTAGAATGAAAGAAGTAGATTGAGGGTAAAAGGATAACCGGGGAAAGCATTGGGCCCATTAACAATGGCAATGGTAGTTTGTGAGTCAGAGGATGGAGATCGGGTTGTAAATGTTTCATCTTCATTGTTTTCTCCTTCATCGGCTGGGCACTGAGTTTAAAAATTGGCAAGTCATGTTGCAGGTTTATCGATCTTTAGTGAGGCCGCACTTGGAATATAATGTTCAATTCTGGTCACCACACTACCAGAAGGATGTGGAGGCTTCGGAGAGGGTAAGAAAAGATTTACCAGGATGTTGCCCCTGGTCTGGAGGGCATTAGCTATGAGGAGAGGTTGGAGAAACTTGGTTTGTTCTCACTGGAACCATGGAGGTTGAGGGGAGACCTGATAGAAGTCTACAAGATTATGAGAGGCATGGACAGAGTGGATAGTCAGAAGCTTTTTCCCAGGGTGGAAGAGTCAATTACTCGGGGGGCAGAGGTTTAAGGTGCGAGGGACAAGGTTTAAAGGAGATGTACGAGGGAGATTTTTTACACAGAGGGGGGTGGGTGCCTGGAACTCGCTGCCGGGGGAGGGAGTGGAAGTGGATATGATAGTGAGTTTTAAGGGGCATCTTGACAAGTACATGAATAGGATGGGAATAGAGGGATACGGTCCCCAGAAGGGTAGGGAGTTTTAGTTCAGTCGGGGGCAGTATGGTCGGTGCAGGCTTGGAGGGGCCGAAGGGCCTGTTCCTGTGCTGTAATTTTCTTTGTTCTTTGTTGTTTGTAATTGAATTCTCTGGGGGTAATCTTATCAAACTCCGTGGTCTGGGCCTCAGCTCCTCCCTCTGTGACTGGATCCTGAACTTCCTAACCCACAGACCACAGTCAGTAAGGATCGGCAACAACACCTCCTCCAGGATCATCCTCAACACCGGTGCCCCACAAGGCTGTGTTCTCAGTCCCCTCACTATACTCCTTATAAACCTCTGACTGTGCGGCCAAATTCCCCTCCAATTCGATTTTCTAGTTTGCTGATGACATCACCGTAGTGAGTTGGATCTCAAACAATGAGGAGACAGAGAACAGGAATGAGATGGAGAATCTGGTGAACTGGTGCGGTAACAATAATCTCTCCTGCAATATCAACAAAACAAAGGAGATTGTCATCGATTGCAGGAAGCGTGAAGGAGAACATGCCCCTGTCTACATCAATGGGGATGAAGTAGAAAGGGTCGAGAGCTTCAAGGTGTCCAGATCACCAACACCCTGTCCTGGTCCCCCCCCCAACGCCGACACTATAGTTAAGAAAGCCCCACCAATGCCTCTCTCAGAAGACTAAGGAAATTTGGCATGCCCGCTACGACTCTCACCAACTTTTACAGATGCCCCATAGAAAGCATTCTTTCTGGTTGTATCACAGCTCGGTCTGGGCTCCTGCTCTGCCCAAGACCGCAAGGAACTACAAAAGGTTGTAAATGTAGCCCAGTCCATCACACAAACCAGCCTTCCATCCACTGACTCTGTCTACACTTCCCACTGCCTCAGCAAAGCAGCCACTATAATCAAGGACCCCCCACACACCCCGGACATTCTCTCTTCCACCTTCTTCCATCAGGAAAAAGATACAAAAGTCTGAGGTCCCGTACCGACCGACTCAAGAACAGCTTCTTCCCTGCTGCTGTCAGACTTTTGAATGGACCTACCTCACATTAAGTTGATCTTTCTCTACATCCTCGCTGTGACTGTAACACTACATTCTGCACCCTCTCCTTTCCTTCTCAATGAACGGTATATTTTGTCTGTATAGTGCCAGGAACAATACTTTTCACTGTATGCTAATAAATGTGACAATAATAAATCAAATCAAATCAAAGGGATTAACAGGGTAAATACATGGAATTTTGGAAATAGGGTTTGCATAGGATTGTTGTCAGTGCAGTCTCGATGGGCTGAATGGCCTCCTTCAGCATTGTAAAGATTATACGAGTTTGCCTCTTCGTGTCAGGGAGATTAACAGGGTGATTATAGGGATAGGGAATAATGGGCCAAAGGCCTCTTTCTGCACTGAGGATCCAAGATTCACTCACAGCTATCCGGGTGCTCCACTTTCCCCCCACACTCCAGAGCTGTGCAGTTTAGATGGATGGGTCTAATTGCTCCTGTTACACAGTCACCCAAGGAGGTAACAGACCCGAGAGAGCTGGAACAAACCTGGCAGAGGGAGTAGAACGTGGCCAGAAGAATAAAAAGGCAGAGATTAGAGCTGCAGAATTGCAATGTGCAGAGGGATCTGGGTGTTCGAGTGCATGACTCACCGAAAATGAGTATGCAGATACAGCAGGTAATCAAGAAGCCAATGGAATGCTGTCCTTTACTGGAATTGAACATAAAAGGAAGGATGTTATGGTTCAGTTATACTGGGAATTATTCAGGAAGGCACTGTCTGAAAGGGCAGAGGAAGCAGATCCAACAGGAACTTTCACAAGAGGAAATCGGATAAATAGTTAAAGGGAAAGGCTTTGGGAAAGCATGGGAAGAGTGGGATTAATTTGGATATCTTTCAAAGGGCTGGCACAGGCAGGTTGGAAGGAATGGTTTCCTCCTGTGTTCTATCCGTGTTCTATCCGTGTTCTATCCGTGTTCCAGTTCTTGTATAACCTGGACACAGCAACATCAGTTCACTTTCACACAGAACATTGGTTCATTCACTCGAGAAAGTGGAGAGTGCGTTAATAGGTTTAGGAATATCCTGGCTTTGTACAGGGAAAAGTCTGACACCAGGGTTTAGTCCAACCGATTTATTTGATAATATTCTCACAAGCTTTCAGGGTTACCCTCTTCGTCAGGTGAATGGAGAGTTCTGGCCTCAGACAGAGCATATAAAGCACAGACAGTTTAGAGATTACTGATTCTCTGTCTGAGGCCAGAACTCTCCATTCACCTGACGAAGAGGGAGTCCCCTCGAAAGCTTGTGAGAATATTATCAAATAAATCGGTTGGACTAAACCCTGGTATTGTCAGACTTTTTACTGTGTTTACGCCAGTCCAACGCCGGCAAACCCACATCATTTGTACAGGGAACCAGAGAGGTTATAGGGATGGAGAGAGCGAGACAAGCCACAGGGGTGGGGGGGGTGTGAGGTGCCTTGGGTGAGGCACAGAGAGTGAACAAAGAACAAAGAAAATAACAGCACAGGAACAGGCCCTTCGGCCCTCCAATCCTGCACTGACCATGCTGCCCCCGACTGAACTAAAACCCCCGACCCTTCCGGGGACCATATCCCTCTATTCCCAAACTATTCATGGATTTGTCCAGATGCTCCTTAAAATCCATTATCATATCTGTCGGGGAGTGTTTGGAGTGGGAGGAGGGGTGGGGGGTGAGACACGGGGAGTGTTTGGATTATTTTGACTGTAGTGAAGCCTCACTGAACTGAGACGGGTTTTATCAAAGCAACAGCCACCTCCCCCACCCCCTCCCCCCCACCCCCCCCTCACCCTCCCACCCCCCACCCCCTCCCCCCCTACCCCCCCTCACCCTCCCACCCCCCCACCCCCTCCCCCCCACTCCCCCACCCCCCACTCCCCCTCATCCCCCACCCCCCCACCCCCCTCACCCCCTCCATCCCCCTTCACCCCTCACCCCCCCCACCCCCAACCCCCCCTCAACCCCCCCACCCCCCTTCACCCCCTCACCCCCCCCACCCCCTCCGCCCCACCCCCCCCACCACCCCTCACCCCTCCCACCCCCGAACCCCCCTCTCCCCCACCCCCCACCCCCCCCTCACCTCCCCCACCCCCCCCCTCACCCCCCCCACCGCCCCCTCACCCACCCACCCCCCCACCCCCCCCCTCACCCCCCAGCCCCCACCCCCCCCTCACCCCCCCCACCCCCTCCGCCCCACCCCCCCCACCACCCCTCACCCCTCCCACCCCCGAACCCCCCTCTCCCCCACCCCCCACCCCCCCCTCACCTCCCCCACCCCCCCCCCTCACCCCCCCCACCGCCCCCTCACCCACCCACCCCCCCCACCCCCCCTCACCCCCCAGCCCCCACCCCCCCCCCTCACCACCCCCCCCCCCCCCAACCCCCACACAAGGGTTGACATTTCAGGCAGTGCAGATTCTCTGACCCCACAAATGACAAGAGAGAATTCCAGGAATGTGGAATAATCCGTTCCCAGAGGCCGGAATATCTGAGTGCAGACTCACAGCGGGAGGGGGCATCATTTTTTCGAGTGAGGGGCAGAGGGGCTGGATGGGGGAGTTAGTGCCGGCGATCCAGATGTGGGTCTGAGCAGACAGATGTGCAGCACTGAGGGACAGGCACTTCTCTGTTTGAGCCCGAAACTCACCAATTACACACAGCGGGAGACTGGACAGGCGACACAACTCATATACACCCCCCCCCAGAATACAGACAGACACAACCTGCAAAGAACTGAGGGAAAACAGCACATTCTGTGACAGTCACTTACTCGGGGGGGGGGGGGACACAGGTTTAAGGGAGATGTACGAGGCAGATTTTTTACACAGAGGGGGGTGGGTGCCTGGAACTCGCTGCCGGGGGGGGGAGGGAGTGGAAGCAGATACAGTAGTGAGTTTTAAGAGGTGTCCGGACAAATCCATGAATAGGATGGGAATAGAGGGATATGGTCCCCGGAAGGGGAGGGGGTTTTAGTTCAGTTGGGGGCAGCATGGTCGGTGCAGGCTTGGAGGGGCCGAAGGGCCTGTTCCTGTGCTGGAATTTTCTTTGTTCTTTGTCCATGTCGATTGGGACCAATAACATCAGTAAAAACAAAGAGTTTACAGTTATTCCGGTAAATCCCCAGGGATCTATCAGGGAACATTGCTTTTCCTGATACAGATTAATGGTCTGGATCTTGGTAAACACGGGGCAATTTGAAGCTTTCAGATGACGCGTCAACAAACTCAATGGGCCGAATGGCCTAATTTTTGTCAGGTAGATTAGGTAACAGGAGCTAACACTGACACACACACACGGACTGTACAGAAGCTGACACTGACACACACACACGGACTGTACAGGAGCTGACACTGACACACACACATGGACTGTGCAGGAGCTGACACTGACACACACACACGGACTGTACAGGAGCTGACACTGACACACACACGGACTGTACAGGAGCTGACACTGACACACACACAGACTGTACAGGAGCTGACACTGAGACACACACACGGACCGTACAGGAGCTAACACTGACACACACACACACGGACCGTACAGGAGCTGACACTGACACACATACACGGACTGTACAGGAGCTGACACTGACACACATACACGGACTGTACAGGAGCTGACACTGACACACACACAGACTGTACAGGAGCTGACACTGAGACACACACACGGACTGTACAGGAGCTGACACTGACACACACACACGGACTGTACAGGAGCTGACACTGACACACACACAGACTGTACAGGAGCTGACACTGAGACACACACACGGACCGTACAGGAGCTGACACTGACACACACACTGACCGTACAGGAGCTGACACTGACACACACACGGACCGTACAGGAGCTGACACTGACACACACACACACGGACTGTACAGGAACTGACACTGAGACACACACACGGACCGTACAGGAGCTGACACTGAGACACACACACGGACTGTACAGGAGCTGACACTGACACACACACACACGGACTGTACAGGAACTGACACTGAGACACACACACGGACCGTACAGGAGCTGACACTGACACACACACACACGGACTGTACAGGAACTGACACTGAGACACACACACGGACCGTACAGGAGCTGACACTGACACACACACACGGACTGTACAGGAGCTGACACTGACACACACACACACGGACTGTACAGGAACTGACACTGAGACACACACACGGACTGTACAGGAGCTGACACTGACACACACACGGACCGTACAGGAGCTGATACTGACACACACACACACGGACCGTACAGGAACTGACACTGAGACACACACACGGACCGTACAGGAGCTGACACTGACACACACACACAGACTGTACAGGAGCTGACACTGACACACACACACGGACCGTACAGGAACTAACACTGACACACACACATGGACCGTACAGGAGCTGACACTGAGACACACACACGGACCGTACAGGAGCTGACACTGAGATACACACACGGACCGTACAGGAGCTGACACTGAGACACACACGGACCGTACAGGAGCTGACACTGACACACACACACGGACTGTACAGGAACTGACACTGAGACACACACACGGACCGTACAGGAGCTGACACTGACACACACACGGACTGTACAGGAGCTGACACTGACACACACACACACGGACTGTACAGGAACTGACACTGAGACACACACACGGACCGTACAGGAGCTGACACTGACACACACACGGACCGTACAGGAGCTGACACTGAGATACACACACGGACCGTACAGGAGCTGACACTGAGACACACATGGATTATAAATGAACTGAGAGTGTACTGTGGTTCCTGGGAGTTGCTGTGTGAAGCTGTTATTTTGTAATATTGGAGTCAGTCAGTTTGCAGAATTTACTGCGGGTAAAATTCTGTCCCCTGAATTTTACACAGTCTACAGTAATAGTCAGTGTGAAATTCTCAACATGCTGGTGTTTAGCAGTGTATCGTCATGTGATGGCAGCTCCCACACTGATTCCCGTTAAGTGACTGTGAGTGCTATTATCTGTTCATGGACGGATAATGGGAACCATTTAAATAAATCACAGGCTTCTGCTTTTCCCCAGCTTCTCTCCGGAAGCTTCTGAACATTCATCCTGAGCGAGATCCCAGAAGAGATCTCCAGGCCTCACTCTGTCTGCTGTCCCCCCCCCCCCCCCCCCCCCCCCCCGCTGTAACCAAAGTGTTTCCTTCAATAAACTGAAGCTGTGAACCCTCCCTCCTCCCATTCTTCCAGAGAATTCCAATGCATTTCAACAGGGGAATCATGAAGTGATACGTTTGATCAGAAGAATGAGGGGTGGGGGGGTCAATGCAAATGTAGAGATAATAGGTACAGCAATAGGCCATTCGGCCCATCGAGCCTGCACATCCAGGTTATTGTGGAAAATAAAAGTTGATGGTGAGGGGGGTAACATATTAACATGGAGAGAAGATCAGCTCGCTAACGGGAAACAGAGAGTAAGCAAAGTGGGTCTTTTCCTAGTTGGCAAGATGTAAGGAGTGATGTGCCACAGGGATCAGCATTCGCACACAAACTGTTTCCAGTTGATATAAATAATCCGGGCGAAGGGACTGAGGTATGGGGGCTACATTTACTGACGGTACAAAGACAGGGGGGATAGTGAGATGTGAAGAGAATTTAAGAAGGTTACAAAGGCATGTAGAAAGGTTAGGTGATTGGCTAACAATCTGGCAAAGAGGGAATATTGTGTAAAATGGGAAATTGTCCATTTTAACATAAGAGCATAAGAACATAAGAAATAGGAGCAGGAGTAGGCCATCTGGCCCTTCGAGCCTGCCCCACCATTCAATAAGATCATGGCTGATCTGTCGTGGCTCAGCTCCACCTTCCCGCCCTCTCCCCATAACCCTTAATCCCCTCTCTTATCAAAAACCCATCAACCCGTTTCTTAAAAATATTTAGCGAGGCAGCCTCCACCACTTCAACGGGCAGAGAATTCCAGAGATTCACCGCCTTTTGAGTGAAGAAGTTCCTCCTCAACTCTGTTCTAAACCGCCCCCCCCTTTATCTTGCAGGCTGTGCCTCCTAGTCCTACTGTCTTTTTTGAGCGGGAAGAGTCTCTCCACCTCTATCCTATCCATCCCATTCATCATCTTACACATCTCAATGAGATCTCCCCTCATTCTTCTAAACTCCAACGAGTACAAGCCTAGTTTATTCAGCCTCTCCTCATAGCTCAATCCCCTCAACTCCGGTATCAGCCGAGTAAACCTCCTCTGCACTCCCTCCAAGGCCAAAATATCTTTGCGCAGGTGCGGCGCCCAAAACTGCACACAGTACTCCAGCTGCGGCCTCAACCAATGCCCTATACAGCTGCAGCAAGACCTCCCTACTTTTATATTCAATCCCCCTCGCTATGAAGGCCAGCATCCCATTCGCCTTCCTGACCACCTGCTGCACCTGCAAGCTGGGTTTTTGCGACTCATGCACAAGGACCCCGAGGTCCCTCTGCACCGTCGCCTGCTGCAGTTTTTTGCCCCGTAAGTAATAGTCCTTCCTACCATTCTTCCTTCCAAAGTGGACCACCTCACACTTGCCAACATTAAATTCCATTTGCCATTTCCTGGCCCATTCGCCCAGCCTTTCTAGATCCTTCTGCAGACTCTCCACACCCTCCGCACAATTTGCCATTCCTCCAATCTTGGTGTCATCAGCAAATTTCGACACCCTACACTCGGTTCCCTCCTCCAGATCATCTATATAAATGGTAAAAAGCTGAGGCCCCAGCACCGACCCCTGGGGCACTCCACTAGTCACCATCCGCTAATCCGAATAGCACCCATTGACCCCCACTCTCTGCCTCCTATTTGACAACCAATCCTCTATCCACGCTAACACTCTACCCCCAACTCCAAGTCCCCTGACCTTCTGCAATAACCTCTTATGAGGTACTTTGTCAAACGCTTCTGAAAATCCAGAAAGACCACATCCACCGGCTCTCCTCTATCCACCGCCCTAGACACATCCACATAGAACTCCAGTAAATTTGTCAGACACGACTTCCCTTTAATGAAACCGTGCTGTGTCTGCTCTATCAAAGCAATTCCCTTCAAGATGCCTCGCAATTTCCTCTTTAATGATGGATTCTAACATTTTACCTACCACAGACGTTAAACTAACCGGCCCTATAATTCCCTGCCTTTTGCCTGGCACCCTTCTTAAACAACGGCGTAACATTAGCCGTTTTCCAATCTTCCGGCACTTCCCCCGGAATCCAGCGACATCTGGAAAATAACCACCAAGGCATCCACTATCACCTCCGCCATTTCTTTCAGAACCCTCGGATGCATTCCATCCGGTCCTGGGGACTTGTCCACAATCAGCCCCTCCTTTGCCCCAGTTTCCATTATAGAGATGATATCATGCTGCCATGGTGTCTATCTCTGTCCTTACCTCATTGTTTGTAACTATTTTACTCTGTACGTTTACAGAGATCTCTCACTGCCGAGTTCCTGTTGCACTTCTGTCTTTAAGAGTTATTGGTTTAGTTTTTGTTTCCTGGCCCTTGTTCTGAATTTGCTCTCAGGTTTCTGTGTCCCTGCCAATCTAACCTAAATTCTCCCCAACAACATCAGCAAACCTTCCTGTAGGAACATCGGAGGCAATCTAGAGAAGGTTCACGAGGGTTGATCCTGAGTATGGAGAGATTTTCTTACGAGGAGAGGTTGAGTAGGTTGGGTCTGTTCTCATTGGAGTTTCGAAGAATGAGAGGTGACCTTGTTGAAATGTATCAGGTTCTGGGGGGGGTTCTGGGGGGGGCGGTGGACAGGGTCGATGCTGAAGTTGTTTCCCCTTGTGGGAGAGTCTTGGATCAGAGAGCGTCATCTCAGAGTAAAGAGGGCACCCATTTAAAATGGAGATAAGGAGGAATCTCTTCACTCAGATCGGAGTGAATGCGTGGAATTCTTTCCCGGAGAGAGCTGTAGAGGATGGGGCCGTTAAGTATGTTGAAGGCTGAGACAGACGGATTTTAAATCAGGAAAGGAATCCAGGATGATGGGGAAAAGGCAGGAAAGTGGAATTGAAGATTATCCAAACAGTCATGACCTCATTGAATTGTGGAGCAGACTGGATGGGCCGAATGGCCTACTGCTGCTGGTCCAGAACTCATTCAGGAATAGACTGTTCCCACAGCATCGATCCCCTTTCACCAGAACCAGTCTCAATCAGGATCAAATTTAGGTGTAAATTATCCTATCAATGACAGAGATAGACTCATAGAGAGATCACAGAGAGATCATAGAGAGATCATAGAGAGATCATAGAGAGATCACAGAGAGATCATAGAGAGATCACAGAGAGATCATAGAGAGATTATAAAGAGATCACAGAGAGATTATAGAGAGATTATAAAGAGATCACAGAGAGATCACAGAGAGATCATAGAGAGATCACAGAGAGATCATAGAGAGATCACAGAGAGATCATAGAGAGATCACAGAGAGATCACAGAGAGATTATAAAGAGATTACAGGGTGAATATTCAGAGGGATCTGGGCAATGCAGGTCCACAGTTCTCACAGTGGCCAAGGTGATTAAGGAGGTGTATGGCCTACGTGTCTTCACCAACTGGGGCACTGAGTCCAGGAGTTGGAAATCATGTTGCAACTTCATAAAACCTTGGTTAGGCCGTACTTGGAATATTGCCTGCAGTTCCGGCCACCAAACAACCAGAAGAACATGGAAGCTTTAGAAAGAGAGCGAAGAAGGTTCACCAGGATGTTACCTGGTCTCGAGGGTGTTGGCTATGAGGAGAGGTTGGATAAACTGGGATTTGTTTTCACTGGAAAGACGGAGGCTGAAGGGAGACCCTGATAGAGATCGACAAAATGATGAGAGGCAGAGACAGGGTGGATAGTCAGAGGCTTTTCCCCAGGGGGGAAGTGTCCATAAGACCTTAAGACATAGAAGCAGAATTAATCCATTCGGCCCATCGAGTCTGCTCTGCCATTCAATCATAGCCGATATTTTTCTCATCCCCATTCTCCTATAATTAGAAGGGGGCACAGGTTCAAGGTGAGAGGGGGGAGAGTTTAAGGGGGATGTGTGGGGGAAGTTTCTCGCACAGAGAGGGGTGAGTGCCTGGAACGCGCTGCCAGAGGAGGGGGTGGAAGCAGGAACATTAACAACATTTAAGAGGCATCTGGATGGGTACCTGAATATGGAGGGAATAGAGGGATAAGGACTGAGAAAGGATAGAAGGTTTTAATTAGTTTAATTCGGGCAACATGGTCAGTACAGGTTTGGAGGACCGAAGGGCCTGTTCCTGTGCTGGAATTTTCTTTCTTCTTTGTTCTTGTTTGACTCAGAAATCTGAAGCCCCTTGTCCAATCACACAATCATTGGCTCTATTCCCTATTCCTGTACTGACTGCTTTGGGAATAATCCGGAGATTATTTCCCTCTAAGAGTCTCTTTCCTAATTCCTTAAATTCAGGCTTCATGACCTCATCCATCTCTTCAGTGATAGCTCATTAAAGTATCAGCGATATCGTCACAGCTCATTAAAGTATCAGCGATGTGACACCTGATAGAGTCAGAGAGGTTTACACATGGAAACAGACCCTTCGGCCCCACTTCTCCATGCTGCCCTTTTCTTTAACCCCCTAAACTAATCCCAATTGTCTGGATTTGCCCCCATATCCCTCTATACCCATCGTACCCATGTAACTGTCTAAATGCTTCTTAAAAGACAAAATTGTACCCCCCTCTACTACTGCCTCTGGCAGCTTGTTCCAGACACTCTATGTGAAAAAATTGCCCTCTGGACCCTTTTGTATCTCTCCCCTCTCACCTTAAACCTCTGCCTTCTAGTTTTAGACTCCCCTACCTTTGGGGAAAAGATATTGACTATCTCGCTGATCTGTGCCCCTCATTATTTTATAGACCTCTATAAGATCACCCCTCAGCCTCCTACGCTCCAGAGAAAAAAAGTCCCAGTCTATCCAGCCTCTCCTTATAACTCAAACCATCAAGTCCCAGTAGCATCCTAGTAAATCTTTTCTGCACTCTTTCTAGTTTAATAATATCCTTTCTACAATAGGGTGACTAGAATTGTACACAGTATTCCCAGTGTGGCCTTCCCAATGTCTTGTACGACTTCAACAAGACGTCCCAACTCCTGTATTCAATGTTCTGACCGATGAAACCAAGCATGCCGAATGCCTTCTTCACCACTCTGTCCACCTGTGACTCCACTTTCAAGGAGCTATGAACATGTACCCCTAGATCTCCACTGCTGGGGGAGGAGCTACTGGAGATCAGGACACTCCAGGATGGGGAGGGGGGGGGGTGCGTCAGGGCTGGTACGGAAATGCTGTGCAGTTCATTATCGGGCCAAGGGTGGGTGGGGGGGGGGGGGGGGGGACTGGAGGGGGTAGCACTACAGGGGGTCCTGGGCCGGCCAGCAAATGGGGGGGGTAACTGACTGACCAGGGCCACTAGGCCTGGAACTGTCAGAATCTGGCACGAATAGGCCCCACTCTCTGAGATTTTAATGAGATTCACGGCTGGGACCTCTGCAATGTACAGACTGCAGGAGATTCAGGTCTGAAATTGAATTGAGAAAAAATAGTTGTGATTTACACCAGTTTTCTTGTCAATTCAGCATTTTTGGGAGAATCGCCCTGTAGTTGTTGTGGAAATGGGTAACATTCCAGAAATCCCACGTATTACAGGATGTGCATCCAGCCATGCCTCGAATGACTAATTAACTGCATTAAAATCGGAAGATAAATAAGCACAATAAAAACTTAATTCATTGTTTTTAATCAGTTAATTAATAATTTACAATTCCCAATAAGCTTTATAACTGCCAATAAAGCTGACCTATAATCATAAAACTAAACAAATGCTCATGAATAAATGATCCTGAGCCCGGGGTTCTAATACAGATCTTTATCAACCTTTTCCAATGAAATTCCAAATGGACTAACCCTGATTAACCACACACACGCCCATGTCTCTAAGCTTCCTGTTTTGTGCCAGTTTATGGTTTAACATAGAACATAGAACATTACAGCGCAGAACAGGCCCTTTGGCCCACGATGTTGCGCCGACCAGTTACAAAACAATGACCCACTAACCTAAACCAATCCCTTTTCATCCATAAACCTATCCACAGATCTTTTAAACGCCCCCAAACTAGGTGCATTTACAACTGCAGCTGGCAGGGCATTCCAGTCCCTCACCACCCTCTGGGTAAAGAACCTACCCCTGAAATCAGTCCTATAACTACCCCCCCTTTAATTTAAAGTCGTGCCCCCTCGTGCTAGCTTTCTCCATCCTAGGAAAAAGGTTTTTCATCCGTCCCTTTTAGTCAGTCTTTCTTCACTCTGTATCTCAGGAGCCTCCAGTCCGGGGCTTCGAGTCACAGAGTGATTCAGAGCTCGGTATTTAATCATCGCACATCCCTGACTGGGTTACACGTGTGTGTCTCCTCCAGTCCCAGCTGCAGGTAAAACAAACATATCACCAACACAGACATCACAGGCAAACCTGAACCAAGATTCCTTTCAAACTCAGAAATAATAAAATATCCCATGATGTGGTACGTCGGATAAATACCAGTTAGTATACAACACGTACATAATCGAAAGGGAATGAGATTACAACTAATCTAACAATCCCCGTCCAAAAATCCTCCATCACTCTGTGACAACTGTGTCCCCATCACACTCTTATCTCATTTCTGCATTCCTCTCACCCTCTGCAAATAAAACAAATTGGAACAACTTTGATAAATAAACATGTAATTATTATATAAAATAAATGATTTAGTACTCCAAACATGGCCATGGAGAGGATGTTCTCACTAGTGGGAAAATCTAGAACCAGAGGAGACAACCTCAGGTTAAAGGGACGATCCTTTAAAACAGATTCCTCCCCGAGGAGGAATTTCTCCAGCCAGAGTGTGGGGAATCTGTGGAACTCTTTGCCTGGGAAGGTTGTGGGGGCCGGGTCACTGAGTGTCTTTAAGACAGAGAGAGATCGGTTCCTCTTTAATAAGGAGTTATGGGGAAAAGGCAGGAGAATGGGGGATGAGAGAAATATCAGCCATGATTGAATGGGGGAGCAGACTCGATGGGTCGAGTGGCGCGAATGGGATGCTGGCCTTCATAGCGAGGGGGATTGAATATAGGAGTAGGGAGGTCTTGCTGCAGCTGTATAGGGCATTGGTGAGGCCGCAGCTGGAGTACTGTGTGCAGTTTTGGGCGCCGCACCTGCGCAAGGATGTTTTGGCCCTGGAGGGAGTGCAGAGGAGGTTTACTAGGCTGATACCGGAGTTGAGGGGATTGAGCTATGAGGAGAGGCTGAATAAACTAGGCTTGCACTCGTTAGAGTTTAGAAGAATGAGGGGAGATCTCATTGAGACGTATAAGATGATGAATGGGATGGATAGGATAGAGGTGGAGAGACTGTTCCCGCTCAAAAAAGACAGTAGGACTAGGGGGCACAGCCTCAAGATAAAGGGGGGGCGGTTTAGAACAGAGTTGAGGAGGAACTTCTTCACTCAAAGGGTGGTGAATCTCTGGAATTCTCTGCCCGTTGAAGTGGTGGAGGCTGCCTCGCTAAATATTTTTAAGAAACGGGTTGATGGGTTTTTGATAAGAGAGGGGATTAAGGGTTATGGGGAGAGGGCGGGAAGGTGGAGCTGAGTCACGACAGATCAGCCATGATCTTATTGAATGGCGGGGCAGGCTCAAAGGGCCAGATGGCCTACTCCTGCTCCTATTTCTTATGTTCTTATGTTCTTATGTTCTTAATCTTATATTTTATGGTCTAAAATCGATCCTTCAGGGACTTCCCAAAAATAATCACATCATCTGATTTTCAATCTTTGCAAATGGTTATGTATTTACCAAACAGATTCAGAGTTAATTATTCACTACCTCCCCTAATCCAAAACTTTCAGGTTTGTATTAAAACACACCGTGAGATATTTGTGTACCTTTAGGAGATGTTTCTCTACATGATGTTTTCTGTAGTTGTAAACAGGCCAGTTTGGCTTCAGTTGTGTTTTTCATTTTGGCACCAGTGTCTGGAGATGTCCTTTTATTGGTGAGGGGTTTGTTCATTGTTACTGTGGGATCGGTTATATGGCTCTGCGTTGTTAGGAGATCAGGTGACAGGAACTTTCATTTCCAGTTCTGAGCTGCAGCTTTGAGTTTTAGAAATGACAGAAAGGTGGAAAGAAGCTTCTCTCTCTCTCTCCCAGTTTTGGAAATTCTCTGTGTTAGCTAAAAGCCTTACTAGAGTCCATGGTAGGTGGTTTTCCCAGAGTTTACCTGGGGTTCTGGGAAGCTGTTCCGAATTCCAGCTGTTCTGAGTGTATCGACAGAACTGCAGAATCCAACCAAAAAGCTCAGTCCCAGTATCAAAGTGAGTTCAGTCTTCACTGTGTTGAATCTGTTTGAAGGGTTTTGTCTATGGCAGGAGTTTTGTTTGATTAGAACATTTTTGTTGAGGGTTATACATTATAGAATCTCTACAGTGCAGAAGGAGGCCATTTGGCCCATCAAGTCTGCACCTACCACAATCCCACCAACCATATCGTGGTTGTTTTGTTTTTTGTAATTGATAAAAGTTCTTGCTAATTTTCTTACAGTACATGTTTGATAGAATCAATTGCTTCAGTCAGAGCTGTCTTCTCCCTCACTTCCTGTCTCCAACTCCAATGAAATTAGTTAACTAATGCTGAAAAGCTTGTGTCCCTTACAAGGCCCCAGTTGCTAAGCAACCTGCTGATTTATTTACTCTTCATGCTGTAACCCTTTCTAAGCACAATAGGATCACAGTTGGAACTGAAACTAACCCCCACCTGTAGAACACTTCTATCCAGTGTGAATCTCAGCTGAAGGAAAACCTTTCCTGTTTATCCGAACCAAATTCTTATAGAACATAGAACATTACAGCGCAGAACAGGCCCTTCGGCCCACGATGTTGCGCCGACCAGTTACAAAACAATGACCCACTAGCCTAAACCAATCCCTTTTCGTCCATAAACCTATCCACAGATCTCTTAAACGCCCCCAAACTAGGCGCATTTACAACTGCAGCTGGCAGGGCATTCCAGTCCCTCACCACCCTCTGGGTAAAGAACCTACCCCTGACATCTGTCCTATAACTACCCCCCCTTAATTTAAAGTCGTGCCCCCTCGTGCTAGCTTTACACAGTGAGCACGTGAGCTATCACTATCTACCCTGTCTAAACCTCTAATCATCTTATATGTTTCAATAAGGTCCCCTCTTAGCCGCCTTCTTTCCAGCGAAAACAACCCCAAATCTCTCAATCTCTCCTCATAGGATCTCCCCTCCATACCAGGCAACATCCTGGTAAACCTCCTCTGCACCCTCTCCAAAGCCTCTACATCCTTCCTGTAATGTGGGGACCAGAACTGCACACAAAACTCCAAGTGCGGCCGCACCAGAGATGTGTACAGTTGCATCATGACGCTGCGACTCCTAAATTCAATCCCCCTACCAATAAACGCCAAGACACCGTATGCCTTCTTAACAACCTTATCTACTTGATTCCCAACTTTCAGGGATCTATATACACATACACCCAGGCAGCCTCCAAAAAACACTGTGGAGTTTCTGACCTGAAACATAACCATTACTTTATAATCGACTGTATTAGGGAAACAAAGGTAGTTTTACGATATTTGTATTTGTATCGGTAAACATTAGAAATAAGATATAATTTTAAGTGAGTGTAATTTAATGTTTGTGTACGAAAGAGCAACATTTATCATGAGATTCACTATGGCCAGGGGTTGGTTTCAGTTCCAACTGTGATCCTATTGTGCTTAGAAAGGGTTACAACATGAAGAGTAAATAAATCAACAGGTTGCTTAGCAACTGGAGCCTTATAAGGGATAGAAGCTTTTAAGTATTAATTAGCTAATTGCAGATGGAGATGGGTAGTGAGGGAGAAGGCAGCTCTGATAGAAGCAGTTGGTTTTGGAAAGCTCAAGAGAGAATACCTTTCTCAGCCTTGCTAGAAGGAAAACCATACTATGGAGTAATGGCTAAGAAAATGAATGCCAGAAACCTGAAATCTAGCTAGTTAAGGGAACTAGAGAAATGAAGAGAAATCTGGAGTTAACAGAACAGAGGAAACTGGGAACCAGAACATAGAACATAGAACATTACAGCACAGAACAGGCCCTTCGGCCCACGATGTTGCGCCGACCAGTTACAAAACAATGACCCACTAGCCTAAACCAATCCCTTTTCATCCATAAACCTATCCACAGATCTCTTAAACGCCCCCAAACTAGGTGCATTTACAACTGCAGCTGGCAGGGCATTCCAGTCCCTCACCACCCTCTGGGTAAAGAACCTACCCCTGACATCTGTCCTATAACTACCCCCCCTTAATTTAAAATCGTGCCCCCTCGTGCTAGCTTTCTCCATCCTAGGAAAAAGGCTATCACTATCTACCCTGTCTAAACCTCTAATCATCTTATATGTTTCAATGAGATCCCCTCTTAGCCGCCTTCTTTCCAGCGAAAACAACCCCAAATCTCTCAATCTCTCCTCATAGGATCTCCCCTCCATACCAGGCAACATCCTGGTAAACCTCCTCTGCACCCTCTCCAAAGCCTCCACATCCTTCCTGTAATGTGGGGACCAGAACTGCACACAAAACTCCAAGTGCGGCCGCACCAGAGATGTGTACAGTTGCATCATGACGCTGCGACTCCTAAATTCAATCCCCCTACCAATAAACGCCAAAACTCCGTATGCCTTCTTAACAACCTTATCCACTTGATTCCCAACTTTCAGGGATCTATGTACACATACACCTAGATCCCTCTGCTCCTCCACACTATTCAAAGTCCTCCCGTTAGCACTATACTCAACACATCTGTTATTCCTACCAAAATGAATTACCTCACACTTCTCCACATTAAACTCCAGGTTAGAGGTTAGAGGTTAGCAAAGTCACAGAAAGTGAGAAAGGCGTTGGAGAGTAAGAGGCCAGAAAGATACCTGCAGTAATGCAAAAGTTTGTGAGCTACTACAGTTTGGGACACATAACTTGAAATAATTGTGGAATCGATGTCTGGACCTCAGAGTTTGTGTAAAAACATTTAAGAAATAAGAACATAAGAAATAGGAGCAGGAGTAGGCCATCTGGCCCTTCGAGCCTGCCCCGCCATTCAATAAGATCATGGCTGATCTGTCGTGACTCAGCTCCACCTTCCCGCCCTCTCCCCATAACCCTTAATCCCTTCTCTTATCAAAAACCCATCAACCCGTTTCTTAAAAATATTTAGCGAGGCAGCCTCCACCACTTCAACGGGCAGAGAATTCCAGAGATTCACCACCCTTTGAGTGAAGAAGTTCCTCCTCAACTCCGTTCTAAACCGCCCCCCCTTTATCTTGAGGCTGTGCCCCCTAGTCCTACTGTCTTCTTTGAGCGGGAAGAGTCTCTCCACCTCTATCCTATCCATCCCATTCATCATCTTATACGTCTCAATGAGATCTCCCCTCATTCTTCTAAACTCCAACGAGTACAAGCCTAGTTTATTCAGCCTCTCCTCATAGCTCAATCCCCTCAACTCCGGTATCAGCCTAGTAAACCTCCTCTGCACTCCCTCCAGGGCCAAAATATCCTTGCGCAGGTGCGAAAGGAAACCAGGAGAGAAGTGTGAAAGCTGGGTGGAAGCAATGAGGGAAAGCAGGATTTGAAAAAGAGTTTGAAAGTGTGATATCTAGAAGCGGAATTTGAAATAATTCCTGTGAAAGCAGAAATTCAGTGGGACAAGGATGGAATAGAACATAGAACATAGAACATTACAGCACAAACAGGCCCTTCGGCCCTCGAGTTGCACCGATCGCATCAACCCCACCAATCTATAGACCTATCTATAACCCCCAATCCCATTAAACCCCATATACTCATCCAGAAGTCTTTTAAAAGACCCCAGCGAGTTCGCCTCCACCACCGACGACGGCAGCCGATTCCATTCACTCACCACCCTCTGAGTGAAAAACTTACCCCTAACATCACCTCTGTACTTCCCTCCCCGCACCTTAAATCTGTGTCCTCTCGTAGCGACCATTTCAACCCGGGGAAATAGCCTCTGAGAGTCCACCCTATCTATTCCTCTCAACATTTTATAAATCTTACCAAATCTTACCAAAAAAACAACAAAATGTCTAAAAACTGGAGTCTTTCTATCCAGAGACACGAGCTGGCTTTCTCTCCTGATAAAGTGGCACTTTGTCAAAAAATACAGGGGGCATGTTCATGATGAGGGGGTGAGGGCCAAAACACACGGGGAGAGCCCGGCAGCACTGAGATCAGGAAGACCGCACTGGCATCAACCTCTTTCCCTGCTCCCCACAGTTTATCTGCTCCGAGGCTCTGCTCCTGGGACCCCCTCAACCCCCCCCACAACACAGATTAACACCTCCAGATTGTCACAGTGACAACCTGTACAGGGGGCTGTCCCTGAGCTCTGCCCGACCGTATCCCTCTCCCCCGGGAGTTATACTCAGCTTCGCATCTCAGGGAGGGGGGGGAGGGAGGGGGGGTGGGACACAGTGAGCACGTGATGGGGGGGTTGGGGGGATGGGGGGTTGGGGGAGTGGAGGGGGGGGAGGGGGGGTTGGGGGGGTTGGGGGGTGGGGGGAGAGGGGTGGGGGGGTGGGGGTGGGGGGGTGGAGGGGGGGGAGGGGGGGTTGGGGGGGGTTGGGGGGTGGGGGGGGAGAGGGGTGGGGGGGTGGGGGTGGGGGGGGTGGGGGGGGTGGAGGGGGGGGGAGAGGGAGTTGGGGGGGGAGGGTGGGTTGGGGGGGTGGAGGGGGGTGGCCCACACAACAGGTTCATGTCTGGGTGAACCAGTTGTAAACCACACCGAAACAGCAAGGTTTGGATGTACGCCCGTGGGGAAACATTATGGCTGTTAATTATATTGAAAATAATTGAAATATATTTAAATGAGGATCTCTCCTTTTGTGGGTGTGAACCTCGTGACCTCACCAGCGATGAGTGATGTAAATTGGGAATCGGATTCTCAGCGATGAGGTTCCTGATTTCTGGGGTTTTTCCAGATCTTGCTGATTCTGCGGAGGGAGGGTGCAGAGTCAAGATTACCCCCATTGTGGTCCAGAGTCTGGGGTGGGGGGGAGGGGTGGTGATTTTGAGGAGAAATTCACAGATGTTCACTTGGAGGTGATCAGATAGGTGAGTGTATTTGACCATGGACAATCTGTGTGATAAAAGGGACTTGAGATCATTGTAATTTCAAATGTATTTTGTCAGCAAAGTTAATCTTAAAATCTATGTGTAATTGTTAAAATAAGGAGGGAGTGTATGAGCATTGCAGCATATTCCAGTATTTTCAGGTTTAATCAAAGTAGAACAAAGAACAGTACAGCAGGAAACAGGCCCTTCGGCCCTCCAAACCTGTGCCGCTCATTCGTTTGTATCCCTCTATTCCCAGTCTGCTCACGTGACTATCCAGGTAAGTCTTAAATGATCCCAGCGTGTCCACCTCCACCACCCTACTTGGCAGTGCATTCCAGGCCCCCACCACCCTCTGTGTAAAAACGTCCCTCTCGTATCGGAGTTATACCTCGCCCCTCTCACCTTGAGCCAGTGACCCCTCGTGATCACCACCTCCAGCCTGGGAAAAAGCTTCCCACTGTTCACCCTATCTATACCCTTCATAATTTTATACACCTCTATTAGGTCTCCCCTCATTCTCTGTCTTTCCAGGGAGAACAACCCCAGTTGACCCAATCTCTCCTCATAGCTAAGACCCTCCATACCAGGCAGCATCCTGGTAAACCTCCTCTGCACTCTCTCCAAAGCCTCCACGTCCTTCTGGTAGTGTGGCGACCAGAACTGGACGCAGTTTTCCAAATGTGGCCTAACCAACGTTCTATACAGCTGCAACATCAGATGCCAACTTTTATACTCTGTGCCCTGTCCAATAAAGGCAGGCGTGCCATATACCTTCTTCACCACCTCCTCCACCTGTGCTGTCACCTTTAAGGATCTGTGGACTTGCACCCCCAGGTCCCTCTGTGTGTCTATACTCCTGATGGTTCTGCCATTTATTGTATAGCTCCCCCCTACATTAGATCTACCGAAATGCATCCCTTCGCATTTATCTGGATTAAATTCCATCTGCCATTTCTCCGCCCAATTTTCCAACCTATCTATATCCTGCTGTAATCTCTGACAACATTCATCACTATCCACAACTCCAGCAACCTTTGTGTCGTCTGCAAACTTACTGATCACACCAGTTACACCTTCTTCCAAATCATTTCTATATATCACAAACAGCAGAGGTCCCAGTATGGAGCCCTGCAGAACACCACTAGTCACAGACCTCCAAACGGAAAAAGACCCTTCCACAGCTACCTTCTGTCTTCTACGGCCAAGCTAGTTCTCCACCCATCTAGCTCGCTCAGCTTTTATCCCATGAGATTTAACCTTTTGCACCAGCCTGCCATGAGGGACCTTGTCAAACACTTTACTAAAATCCATATAAACGACATCCACAGCCCTTCCTCGTCAATTGTTTTTGTCACCTCCTCAAAAAACTCAACCAAATTTGTGAGGCATGACCTCCCTCGTACAAAACCATGCTGTCTATCACTAATGAGATTATGCCAGATGTTGATTTGCCCTCAAGCATTTACCCCCAATCTACATTCTTCAGTTCCTGTCTAATACTGTTGTAATTTGCCTTCCCCCAGTTCAGCAACTTAACTACACTTATCTTTATCCATCAGTACCTTAAAGCTTACTGAATTATGGTCACTGTTCCCAAACTGCTCTCCTACTGAAATATCAACCACCTGGCCAGGCTCATTCCCCAATACCAGGTCCATTATGGGTCCTTCCCTAATTGGACTTTCTACATACTGTTTCAGGAAACCCTCTTGGATGCTCCTTACAAACTCTGCCCCATCCACACCCCTAGCACTAAGTGCATCCCAGTCAATATTGGGGAAATTAAAATCTCCCACCACAACCCTGTTACTTTTACACCTTGCCAAAATCTCCCTACACATCTGTTCCTCAATCTCCCGCTGGCAGCTGGGTGGCCTATAGTAAATCTCCAACATTACGACTACACTTTTCCTATTCCTGAGCTCTTCCCATATTGTCTTGCTGTATGAGCCCTCTGAGATGTCCTCCTGGAGTACAGCTGTGATATTCTCCTTAACCAGTAGTGCAATTCCCCCACCTTTTTACATCCCCCTCTAACATGCCTGAAACATCTGTATCCTGGAATGTTAAGCTGCCAATCCTGTCCTTCCCTTAACCAAGTCTCTGTAATAGCAACAACATCACAGTTTCTAGTACTAATCCAAGCTCTAAATTCATCTGCCTTACCTGCTACACTTCTCACATTGAAACAAATGCGCTTCAGTCCACCAAACCCTCTCTGATTTGCAATCCCACCCTGCCTGCTGTTTCTCTGAGTCCTACTGGCCCTACTCTCTCATTCCCCTTCAACTGATTCACCTTTGCTCTGGGGTCCCACCCCCCTGCCAAACTAGTTTAAATCCTCCCGCGTGACACTCGCAAACCTCCCGGCCAGAATATTTGTGCCCCTCCAGTTTAGATGCAACCCGCCCTTGTACAGGTCCCATCTGCCCTGGAAGAGACCTCAATGGTCCAGACATCTGAAATATCAATGATCTCCTTTCCATCAATATCTCTAAGAAATGTACAATTGTTAAGACTTCAATTCTGCTGCTGTCCATCTTTGGATCAGTGATTTTCTGAGCAAGATTTGGACCAACATTCACAAAGAACAGTACAGCCCAGGAACAGGCCCTTCAGCCCACTGAGCCTGTGTTGATACATGGCTTCTATCCCTCTGTTCACCTTTTGTTCATGTGTTTATGGAGTTGCACCTTGAATGTTGCGAACATTCCTGCTTCCATCACCACCACTGGCAGCGCATTCATTAAAATGTTACTAAAAGCTCCCTACAATCTCCTTCTATTTTTATAATGTTATTATTAACAACTAAATAATTTGGGTAATTTGTGCTTTGAGGGCTATTTTTATTGTTCTATTGTTAAACACTCACCATATGCCTGTTTGATTTTAGTATCCTCTAGTAATTTATTCAAATATTCTTTCCAATGCATCACTAAACAAAAGTTTTTTTTATTATTTCTTATTTTTCTGACGCCTTTGTTTTAAACTTTAGAAACTTGGAATATAATGTGTTTCCCTTCTCACAATTATTCCAGAATCGAAGACTCATCGTTCTAACTTTTATTGCTGCTGTATTTTTAATAGGTCACTTCTGATTCAATTTTAGAAATGCATTTTTTAAAAATTCATCGGCTTTAACAATATCCTGATTGCAGATATTTTTCACAGAAAGTGTAGAATAGTTTTTAACAATAACAGGCTCTGGGAAACACCCTCCGTGTTCAGGTGAGGACAAGCATCCAGCAGAGGGCGGCAGAGCAGCAACACTCATTGGCTGTTGCGGGGAAGACCCATTGGCAACAGCCAATCAGCAGGGCTGTTCTGCTGCCCTCTGCTGGATGCTTGTCTTCACTCGAACACGGAGAGTGTCTTTGGAAGAGATTCTGGACAAGTTGGGCCTGTGTCCAATGGTCTTTCGAAGGGTGAACGGTGATCTTATTGAGATCCTCAGGGAAATTGGTGGCTTGGATATTAGGTGGAAGTTTCTCCTTGTGGAACTGGAATCTCTCCCTGAGGGTAAGGAGGAGAATTTGTTTCTTGGAAATTCCTGAATGTCTGGAACTCGATTCGACAGCGAACAGGAGGCGGGTCAATGGACATTTTTAAGAAGCCAATCAGGGGGTGAGAAGTTATCGGGAAGCTGGAATGTGAACTCAAGGCCAATCAGGTCAGACATTACTCTACTGAGCGGAGTAGAAAACACTAGGGGCCGAATGGCCTTCTCTGCTCCATCTGCAGTAATAAACCACAGGTCAGAGTTCAAACTTAATCCCACCCATTGGTGAATTTAAATTCAATAAATGAATTTCTCTGAAGCAGCGACCGTGAAACTACGAGATTGTTACTGGAAATTTATCTAATTCTCTTGTGCTGTTCAGAGTTGTCTGAGGCCCATGTGACTCGAGACCCCCAGCGATAGAATTGACCCATCCGCGTATCTGAATAGATTCAACAATATTTTCAAACAGAATTGGATAAAATCTTGAAAAGATCCGCAGGGGAAGAGGCTAGCACAGGTACAATGGCTGAATGGCCTCGTCTAGTTGTGCATGTTTCTGAGATTCCGAGTTTTAGGATTTTAGAAGAAGTTATCTCGGGATTATCCAGTGTGTGATCTGTTGTAAGCAGCGATCCCAGCCTATCAGTCATCTCAGCGAGTGATTCACTGAGAACACTCAGACCTGTTTCTTTAGTTAAACTGAAGTCAGGGAGTCTGGAGACTGGCCTCATCTCGGATCCTCCAGAATTCCCAATGAATCCGCAGTTATAAATATATTCCCCAGGGCGCCTGCTCTTCACTGAGGAAACAAATTGCTTTTCCTGCCAGGCTCCAGGCCAGGAGAATAATGAGAATGATATTAAACTGGGATCAGTGCCTGGTCTGTCCACACGGAGACAGCAGCAGCTCAGAGCTCCCGTATTGGGAACTAACGGAGCCAACTCCACACCGATTCCATCCAGGCTGACCGCTCAGTGACCGAGTACCAGTGACAGAACGCCAGTGACAGAGCGCCAGTGACAGAACGCCAGTGACAGAATGCCAGTGACAGAGCGCCAGTGACAGAACGCCAGTGACAGAGCGCCAGTGACAGAGCGCCAGTGACAGAACGCCAGTGACAGAGCGCCAGTGACAGAGCACCAGTGACAGAATGCCAGTGACAGAACGCCAGTGACAGAGCGCCAGTGACAGAGCGCCAGTGACAGAGCGCCAGTGACAGAGCGCCAGTGACAGAGCGCCAGTGACAGAACGCCAGTGACAGAGCGCCAGTGACAGAGCGCCAGTGACAGAACGCCAGTGACAGAGCACTAGTGACAGAGCACCAGTGACAGAACGCCAGTGACAGAGCGCCAGTGACAGAGCGCCAGTGACAGAACGCCAGTGACAGAGCGCCAGTGACAGAGCGCCAGTGACAGAATGCCAGTGACAGAACGCCAGTGACAGAGCGCCAGTGACAGAACGCCAGTGACAGAGCGCCAGTGACAGAGCGCCAGTGACAGAGCGCCAGTGACAGAGCGCCAGTGACAAAACGCCAGTGACAGAAGGCCAGTGACAGAGCGCCAGTGACAGAGCGCCAGTGACAGAGCGCCAGTGACAGAGCGCCAGTGACAGAACGCCAGTGACAGAACGCCAGTGACAGAGCGCCAGTGACAGAGCGCCAGTGACAGAGCGCCAGTGACAGAGCGCCAGTGACAGAATGCCAGTGACAGAACGCCAGTGACAGAGCGCCAGTGACAGAGCGCCAGTGACAGAGCGCCAGTGACAGAGCGCCAGTGACAGAGCGCCAGTGACAGAGCGCCAGTGACAGAATGCCAGTGACAGAACGCCAGTGACAGAACGCCGGTGACAGAACGCCAGTGACAGAACGCCAGTGACAGAGCGCCAGTGACAGAACGCCAGTGACAGAACGCCAGTGACAGAACGCCAGTGACAGAGCGCCAGTGACAGAACGCCAGTGATAGAATGCCAGTGACAGAATGCCAGTGACAGAGCGCCAGTGACAGAACGCCAGTGACAGAACGCCAGTGACAGAGCGCCAGTGACAGAACGCCAGTGACAGAACGCCAGTGACAGAACGCCAGTGACAGAACGCCAGTGACAGAACGCCAGTGACAGAGCGCCAGTGACAGAACGCCAGTGACAGAACGCCAGTGACAGAACGCCAGTGACAGAACGCCAGTGACAGAATGCCAGTGACAGAGCGCCAGTGACAGAACGCCAGTGACAGAACGCCAGTGACAGAATGCCAGTGACAGAGCGCCAGTGACAGAGCGCCAGTGACAGAACGCCAGTGACAGAATGCCAGTGACAGAGTGCCAGTGACAGAGCGCCAGTGACAGAACGCCAGTGACAGAGCGCCAGTACAAACAGCAGCTCAGCAACTGGAGTCACTCACCCTGGACAACACTGACCGCACCGAGAGTGACCGCACCTAGGCTGACCACACCAAGGCTGACCACACTGAGAGTGACCACACAGAGTGACTGCACTGAGAGTGACTGCACTGAGAGTGACCACACTGAGAGTGACCGTGCTGAGTGACTGCACATCAAGAGCGAATACACACAGAGAATAACCATACACCAAGACTGACTGCAGCGAGACTGACCACACCAAGAGTGACCACACCGAGAGTGACCACACCGAGAGTGACCACACCGAGAGTGACCACACCGAGAGTGACCACACCGAGAGTGACCATGCCAGGACTACACTGAGTGACCATACAGAGTGACCACTCTAAGAGTGTCTGCACTGAAAGTCACTCACAGAACTAACAGAAAGCAAAGAGTTGAGGTAAATGGGTGTTTTCCTAATCGGTAACCAGTGACCAGTGGTGTGCCTCAGGGATCAGTGTTGGGACAGCAATTGTTTACAATTTATATAGGTGATTTGGAGTTGGGGACCAAGTTTAGTGTTTCAGAATTTGCAGATGACACTAAGATGGGTGGCACAGCAAAGAGTGCAGAGGACGCTGAAAGTTTGCAAAGGAATATAGATAATCTAAGTGAGTGGGTGAGGGTCTGGCAGATGGATACAATGTTTGTAAATGTGAGGCCATCCATTTTGGTCGGAATAACAGCAAAATGGGCTATTATTTAAATGGTAAAAATTGCAGCATGCTGCTGTGCAGAGGGACCTGGGTGTCCTTGTGCAAGAATCACAAGGAGTTTGTGGTCATTGAGAGTGACTACAGAGTGACCTCACCGAGACTGACCACACTGAGAGTGACGTACTGAGTGACCGCACACTGAGACTGACTGCTGAGTGACTGCTCTGACAGTGACCACATTGAGATTGGCCCCACTCAGAGTGACCACAATTGAAAGCCACCACACAGAGTGATGGCACTGAGAGTGACCACACACTAAGAGTGACCGCATACTGAGAGTGACCGCATACTAAGAGTAACCATGTACTGAGTGACCACTGAGTGACTGCACTGAGAGTGATTGCACTGAGAGTGACCACACTGAGATTGACCACACACAGAATGACCACACACAAAGTGACTGCACATAGAGTGACCGCACGCTGAAAGTGACCACACCAAGACTGACCACACTGTGAGTGACCGCACACTGAGAGTGACCACACATAGAGTGACCACACCAAGACTGACTGCATTGACCATTTACCTTGTTCTTGCTGTTGTGATTGGTCCGTTGAGACTATGCCCAGTGGCAGTGAGCTGTCTGAACCATGTTACTGGGACATGGGCATCGCTGACTGGCCAACATTTATTACCCATCCCTCACTGCCCTTGGGAAGATTGTGATGAGCTGCTTTCTTGAGCCATTGCATCTCCGCATGGTGTAGGTACACCCACAGTGCTGTTAGGGAGGAAGCTCCAGGGTTTTAACCCAGCGACAGAGAAGGAAAGGTGATATTTTTCCAGATCGAGTTGGTTTATTCGATAGGATTCTGTAAATCCAGGGCTGGTTTTTCACTATTTCATTGAGCTCTTCTTTTGAGCAAATTCGAAAATGAAAATACATTTGCAAATTGAAAATGCTAAAAATGAAAGACAGGTCAGAGGTGATTGTTTCTGCATTAGAGATGGCAGTCATTCTGATAGAAAGCAGTAAAGCGGAATAAAATTATCTCCGTGCTCTATCAGCATTATATTATTGTCTTCTCGATAATCCGAGACTGCACTTGGCTCAGAGCAGCTGCATTCTGGGGGCAGCATCATCGCACTGCCTTCATTGGATTCCAAGTATCTTAAACCAATTCACTCCCCATGATGAATGACATTTAATATCAGAGCTTTCTGCGTCTCTCAGACTCTTGTCGCGAGGACGAGATTGTTTGATTGGAAGGGAGAACGATGCTGTATATTTGCTGTTATTACTGCCCTGTGATTGTCGCAGTAATCACCTGAACTGCAAAGTCAGGTGACCCTGTAGAATTCCCAGTGGGTTTCCCATTCAGGAAAAGTCTAGCCATAGAACATAAGAACATAAGAAATAGGAGCAGGAGTAGGCCATCTGGCCCTTCGAGCCTGCCCCGCCATTCAATAAGATCATGGCTGATCTGTCGCTGCTCAGATCCACTTTCCGGCCCTCTCCCCATAACCCTTAATCCCTTCTCTTATCAAAAACCCATCAACCCGTTTCTTAAAAATATTTAGCAAGGCAGCCTCCACCACTTCAACGGGCAGAGAATTCCAGAGATTCACCACCCTTTGGGTGAAGAACTTCCTCCTCAACTCTGTTCTAAACCGCCCCCCCTTTATCTTGAGTCTGTGCCCCCTAGTCCTACTGTCTTTTTTGAGCGGGAAGAGTCTCTCCACCTCTATCCTATCCATCCCATTCATCATCTTATACGTCTCAATGAGATCTCCCCTCATTCTTCTAAACTCTAACGAGTACAAGCCTAGTTTATTCAGCCTCTCCTCATAGCTCAACCCCCTCAACTCCGGTATCAGCCGAGTAAACCTCCTCTGCACTCCCTCCAGGGCCAAAATATCCTTGCGCAGGTGCGGCGCCCAAAACTGCACACAGTACTCCAGCTGCGGCCTCACCAATGCCCTATACAGCTGCAGCAAGACCTCCCTACTTTTATATTCAATCCCCCTCGCTATGAAGGCCAGCATCCCATTCGCCTTCCTGACCACCTGCTGCACCTGCAAGCTGGGTTTTTGCGACTCATGCACAAGGACCCCGAGGTCCCTCTGCACCGTCGCCTGCTGCAGTTTTTCGCCCCGTAAGTAATAGTCCTTCCTACCATTCTTCCTACCAAAGTGGACCACCTCCTGGAATTCCTTCTTCTGAATCTGGAAATGCAAGACTGGAACCGGAGAGAATGCTGCAGCAACATTTCATTTTGGTGAACTGTACCCTACACAGGGCAATGCCATCACATTCAAGAATGTGCCTAACTGCAGGAAGAAAGTTCATACGACATAGGAGCAGAATTAGGCCATTCAGCCCATCAAGTCAGCTCTGCCATTCAACCATGGCTGATATGCTCCTCATCCCCATTTTCCTGCCTTCTCTCCACAACCCTTCAACCCATTCCCAGTTAGAAATCTGTCTAACTCCTCCTTAAATTTACTCACTGTCCCAGCATCCACCACACTTTGGGATAATGAATTTCACAGATTCACAATTCTTTGGGAGAAATAGTTTCTCCTCAACTCGGTTTTCAATTTTCTGTCCCTTATCCTCAGACTATGACCTATTGTCCCAGAATTCCCCACAAGATACCTGATCAATCCTCCTCTTAAACCCTTCAGTTTCCCATCCAGTCTACTGCGACACTCCCACACCCCCCTCACTCACACTCACTGATTTCCCATACATACTAACACAGTTCCCTTCCTCAATGCCCAATATCTAAGCCCCATAGAACACAAACCACTCCAGCCCACAACTCAATTCCAATCAGTTGTTTCCTCCAGTAGGACTAGGGGGCACAGCCTCAAGATAAAGGGGGGGGGGCGGTTTAGAATGGCATTGAGGAGGAACTTCTTCACTCAAAGGGTGGTGAATCTCTGGAATTCTCTGCCCGTTGAAGTGGTGGAGGCTGCCTCGCTAAATATTTTTAAGAAACGGGTTGATGGGTTTTTGATAAGAGAGGGGATTAAGGGTTATGGGGAGAGGGCGGGAAGGTGGAACTGAGCCACGACAGATCAGCCATGATCTTATTGAATGGCGGGGCAGGCTCGAAGGGCCAGATGGCCTACTCCTGCTCCTATTTCTTATGTTCTTATGTTCCCTCCAGCCGTTCCAGCTAAATCTCCTCTGAAGACACCCGTTGCTCTGGCCCTGCGTGTTTTCTAGTTTTGCTCTCATCTCTCCAGATGCTCACCTTGCCCACATCACACCCCCTGTTTCCTTAATCCTAAATCCTACTCCAACCAGCTCCCTCTCCTGATCTCCACGTTAGCAAATATTGTCAACAGCTCTCTCTCTCCTTTAGATCTGCTGTCACAATCCTGTCGAAAACCAAGCCTTGGTCTCACCATCCTTACAAACTCCTGTCCCATCACCAAGCTCTCTCATCTGTTGCCTCCCAAATCTGTTCCCATCTTTCCCTGAACTCCATTCTTGAATCGCTCCCAACATGGAAATCAGACTTTCACAAATTTGATTGAATTCTTTGAGGAGGTAACTAAGTGTGTAGATGAAGGTAGAGCAGTTGATGTCGTATACATGGATTTTAGTAAGGTGTTTGATAAGGTTTCCCATGGTGGGCTCATGAAGAAAGTAAGGAGGTGTGGGATAGAAGGAAATTTGGCCTTTTGGATAAGTAACTGGCTGTCTCATAGAAGTCAGAGGGTGGTAGTGGAAGGAAAATTTTCAGACTGGAGGCCAGTTACCAGCGGTGTACCACAGGGATCAGTGCTGGGTCCTCTGCTATTTGTGATTTTTATCAATGACTTGGGAGAGGGGGGCTGAAGGGTGGGTCAGTAAATGTGCTGATGACACCAGGATTGGTGGAGTAGTGGATGAGGTGGAGGGCTCTTGTAGGCTGCAAAGAGACATTGATAGGATACAGAGCTGGACTGAAAAATGGCAGATGGAGTTTAACCCTGATAAGTGCGAGGTGTGGAATACACTGCCTGCTGTGATAGGAACTTTCAAGCGGTTATTGGATAGGCACATGGAGCACTCCAGAATGATAGGGAGTGGGATAGACTGATCTTGGGTTTCGGACATAGCTCGGCACAACATCGAGGGCTGAATGGCCTGTACTGTTCTATGTTCTATGAGAAGCTGGATTAGACCATACGGCCCAACATGTCCATTCAGTATAATCACAAGGGAGATAAAAAGTGATAGTGATAGAACATTACAGCGCAGCACAGACCCTTCGACCCTTGATGATAGGAGGATACAAAGCGACAGGGATAGGTTAGTGAGTGGACAAAGATCTGGCAAATGGAATATAATGTGGGAAAATGTGAAATTGTCCATTTTGGCAAGAAGAATAATAAAGAAGCATTCCATCCAAAATGCTGAGAGATGGTACAGGTCTGAGCTACAGAGGGATCTGGGTATCCTAATGCATGAATCATAAAAAGCTTGAATACAGGAACAGTGAGTAATTAGGAAAGCAACAAGAACAAGTGGAGGAAAAAGTGGATATTTTAATTCAGGAAGTTGTCAGAATTACATCAGAAAAATATAGAGATAAAACAATTGTATCAGAAAGCATACACAGAAGAAGAATCTGAGTGTATACCAGAATGCTATTACCTTAAAAATCAGCTCTTAATGAGTAAATGGAGACCTTTATATATTCAGGTGGATGAAAAGTAGGCAGAGGTTCATCAGTTGATATTGTCGGGAGGGAACATAAAGGAGGTGTTGTGAGGAGCACCTGAGGTACCAGTAGGAGGTCATTTGAGGGTGAGCAAAACTCAAGCAAAAATACAAAAATATTTTAATTGGCCTCCACAGCATAAAGATATTGTTAAATGTTGCTGTACATGTCACACATGTCAGATAACAGGGAACCTGAAGCGGTGATAAAACCAGCAACCTTAACACCCATTCCAGCAATTGGGGAACATTTTACAAGGATCTAATTGTGAGGGACCCCTCCCTAAAACAAATGGGAATCAGTATCTGTTGACCATAATGGACGTGTCTATTAGATTTCCAAAGGCCAATCCATTACATAATATTACAGTGAGAAGGATTACAGAGGAGTTACTTAAATCTTTTACCAGATATGGATTACAATCAGATCAAGGATCAAAGTTTATATCAAAGTTATTTGAGGTGGTCATGGATAACTTAGGAGGAAAATGATTAAATCAACAGCGCACCATCCAGAGTCATAATCACAGAGAGTCGCCCCAGCTTGTCTATGCTGCCCCCTTTTTTAACTACTAAGGTAATCCCAATTGTCCACAAAGCTGCTTCCCCACCTCTTCTCTGGATCTCTCATTCCCTTTTTTATGAGAAATATCTCCCCCTTGAATCCATTCAATTCAGGCTCCACCGCGCTATGGGGCAGCGAGTTCCACAAATTCACCCCCCTCTGCAAGAAGTAGTTGCTCCTCATCTCAAAGAGCAAGGCACAGTACAGCAGGTGTTGACAAGCTGCAATATCCAGCATCCCCTGAACATACTTGTTTTTGTGCTAAGTCTTGGAAGGTGTGTGTGTTTGTGGGATGTTGTTTGATTTGGAACATCACAGACAAGTAGTTGTTAAGGTTTCTACTAGATCATGTTTGATTTTTATGATTGGTAAAAGTTATGCTAAATCTTTTTATTATCATGTTAACTGTGTTCTCAAATAAATTTTGTTTGATAAAAGCTTCCTAGTAGGTCACTTGAATCATACCTGGAGTGAAACATGCTCAGCTATACCAAATTCAAACGTCAAAACTTAAGATTTAGGCTATCTTCCTAAAACACTGGAGTTCCTGGCTTGGGTCTAAACATGATACACTTTTTCTTTAAGTTTGATGCTATAGAACATAGAACACTACAGCACAAACAGGCCCTTCAGCCCACGAGTTGCGCCGATCACATCAACACCTACCAACCTACAGACCCATCTGTAACCCTCAATCTCATTAAACCCCATATACTCATCCAGAAGTCTTTTAAAAGACCCCAGCGAGTTCGCCTCCACCACCACTGACGGCAGCCGATTCCATTCACTCACCACCCTCTGAGTGAAAAACTTACCCCTAACATCACCTCTGAACTTCCCTCCCTGTACCTTAAATCTGTGTCCTCTCGTAGCAACCATTTCAACCCAGGGAAATAGCCTCTGAGAGTCCACCCTATCTATTCCTCTCAACATTTTATAAACTTCTATCAGGTCGCCTCTCAACCTTCGTCTCTCCAGGGAAAAGAGTCCCAGCTCCCTCAACCTATCTTCATAAGGCATGCCTCCCAGTCCAGGCAACATCCTTGTAAAACTCCTCTGTACCCTCTCAATAGCTTCTACATCTTTCCTATAGTGAGGCAACCAGAACTGCGCACAGTACTCCAAATGAGGCCTGACAAGGGTCTTATAAAGTTGCAGCATTACCTCCCGACTCCTAAACTCAATCCCTCGATTAATGAAGGCCAGTACACCATACACCTTCTTGACCACCTCCTCCACCTACGAGGCCAATTTAAGAGTCCTGTGGACCCGGACTCCTAGATCCTTCTGCTCTTCAACACTACTCAGACTTCTGCCCTTGATAGTGTACTCGTTCATCCCGTTGGTTCTGCCAAAATGGACGACTACACATTTATCTGCATTGAAGTCCATCTGCCACTTCTCCGCCTAGTCCTGCATCCTATCTATGTCCTGCTGCAACTTTTGACATCCTTCCAGACCATCCACAATACCACCGACCTTAGTGTCATCAGCGAACTTACTTACCCATCCCTCCACTTCCTCATCCAGGTCATTTATGAAAATGACAAACAACAAGGGTCCCAGAACAGATCCTTGAGGCACTCCACTGGTGACTGACCTCCATTCAGAAAAAGCCCCATCCACAACCACTCTCTGCCTTCTGCAGGCAAGCCAGTTCTGGATCCACAAGGCCAAAGGCCCTTGGATCCCATGCCCTCTCACCTTCTCAAGATGTCTTGCATGGGGGACCTTATCAAACGCCTTGCTGAAGTCCATGTACACCACGTCCACAGCACTTCCTTCGTCAATGTGTTCAGTCACATTATCGAAGAACTCAACTAGGCTCGTAAGGCACGACCTGCCCTTGACAAATCCATGCTGACTATAAGATCTAAAGATGCTATCTTTAACCTTTCTAGCTCACTGCAGATGATGGATCATAGATTTTTCCTTTCTCATTGAAATGTATCTATTACGTATTTTCTAAAATTTCCCCTTTATTTTCTGCAACCACATCTCCAGTGATCTACCTCTTAATCTGCTACTTTATTTCACCTGGTTCTGCTTTCATACCCTCAAAACTGCTTTTATTTATGCTTAAAATACTAGTCTTGGACCCACTCTCCTCCGCACACAATGTAAACTTCAATCATATTATGATCACTGCTAGTTAGGATGCCTTTATGATGAGGTTATTAATTAATACTATCTCATTGCTCAGTAGCGGGTCTGGTATCACCTGTTTCTTAATTGGCTCCAGAATGCGTTGATACAAGAAATGATCCCAGAAACATGAATTCATCATCCACATTACCGCTGACCATCTGATTATTGCAGTTTATGTGTAGATTAAAATGCCCCATGGTTATCACGGTACCTTTCTGACAAACTCCCATTATTCATTAAGATAAAAGCAAAATACTGCGGATGCTGGAATCGGAAACAAAAACTGAAAAAGCTGGAAAACCTCAGCAGGTCTGACAGCATCTGTGGGGAGAGAATAGAGCCAATGTTTCGAGCCTAGATGACCCTTAATCAGAGCTCTGACAAAGGGTCATCCAGACTCGAATTGTTGGCTCTATTCACTCCCCACAGATGCTGTCAGACCTGCTGAGATTTTCCAGCATTTTCCGCTTTTGCTCCATTATTCATTCTTTGACAATCCACCTCACTGTGATTACTGTTACACCATTCCCACCAGTGACTCCCCATCTCAACCCAAACTGCTTCTATATCCTCATTTCCTGAATATTTAACACCGCCATCTACTGTGCTAATGTCAATTTTAATTAACAGAATTACCCATCTACCTTTTCCTAACATTCTGTCCTTCCGAAATGTCACATAATCTTCAATATTTTCTTATTCTCCCAGTCTACGCCAGTCAGCAGCCTTATTGTTAAGCTGGTTATTAAATTGTATCTATTAATCACTATTTACACTATCAGCCTATTGGTTTTGTTTCAGATTTGATGTTCATTTAGATATAGAGCCTTAAGTTTTGTTGTTTTATTATTTTTGCAACCTTGAACTTTATCTGTTGATTTACTCTTGGCTTTATCCTCCCTGTCTCTTCCTATCATTGTCTGTTTATCATTTCCCAGAGTAATACCTTTTTCTCTTCCCTTATATCTGTTTTTTGATGTACAAGTCTTTCCAGAATTGATTGCTTTTCCCCACTATTTAGTTTAAAGGCCTCACTACTTCCCCTATTATGTAGCTCACTAGAACACTGCTTCCATCACAGTTCAGATGTAGATCAATCTAACGGTACAGATCCCACATTCCCCAGCACTGGTATCAGTGCTTCATGAACACTTCTCCCCACACCAGACTTTGAACCACATATTCTTCTCATTAATTTAGTGTATCCTGTCCCACTTTACACACAACTCAGGTAACAATTCAGAGGTTATAATCTTTGAGGTTCTGCTTTTAAATTTAAACCCAACACCTCATACTCCTTATGCAGAAACTCTTTGCTGCTTTAATCTATGTTGTTGGTACCTACATGGATCATGACAGCTGGGTCCTCCCCCTCCCACTGCGGGTTCCTATCCAGACCTGAACAGGTCTCCTGAAGCCTGGAACCAGGGAGCTTCCTGGACTCTCTGTCTCTCAGCTGCAGAGAACAGTATCTATCCCCCAGTCCCCTCCTACCCTGACATTCCTCTTTGTTCCCCCTGCTCGAATGTCAGTTTGCTAAGCCATCCTACAGTCCCCACTCTTACCCAAACATGCGAAGAGAACCTCAAAACTACTGGACAATTTCAGAGGCTGACATTCCTGTCCCCTGGTTCCCTTTACCTGCCTCATTCACAATCACACCCTCCTGTCCCTGACCACTGGCCAGATCAGAAGCCTCTATCCTAAGCTGTGCAATGTCTCCTGGTACGTTGGAGGTGGTGGAGGCTACCTTGCTGAATATATTTAAGTTACGGGTAGATAGGTTTCTGACAGACAAGGGGAATTAAGGGTGATGGGGAGAAAGCGGGAATGTGGAACTGATCCACTTCAGATCAGCCATGATCTTATTGAATGGCGGGGCAGGCTCGAGGGGCTAGATGGCCTACTCCTGCTCCTATTTCTTATGTTCTTCTGTTCAAAGTGTCCAGGTAATCTTCCCCCTCCCTGATGTATCGCAGTGTGTCTGCAGTTCAATGACTCTGAGCCAAAGCTCCTCCGGTCACAAACACTTAACATTACAGCGCAGAACAGGCCCTTCGGCCCACTTGCTGCTGATCTGTCTAGCCCTAAATAATAGTGACCTCCAGAAAACCCCACATACCCCAGCCGCAACACATCACCCGTACTGCCAGCCTTAATGTGTTTTAAAATACTTAATTATATTATTCACTTATTTATGTTGATTGTTTATTTATTTAATGAACTTTACCACAAATTTGTACACTATTATAAACGCTAGGACTGGAACAGACTGTACCCATTTATCAGATACTCAGCAAGCAGTGAGTTCCGATCCCAGTCACAGAGAAAGAACCAAATCCTACAGCGTTACAAAAAGTAGGAAAAGCAAGAGGGAAGACGTACATCCCCCCAGCCATAGCCCCCACCCCCCAATGATAGCCCACCGCACCCACCTTCCCAGAGATAGCCCAGCGCAGCCCCCCTCCCCAGCGATAGCCCACCGTGCCCCCTCCCCAGCGATAGCCCACCGTGCCCCCTCCCCAGCGATAGCCCACCGTGCCCCCCTCCCCAGCGATAGCCCACCGTGCCCCCCTCCCCAGCGATAGCCCACCGTGCCCCCTCCCCAGCGATAGCCCACCGTGCCCCCCTCCCCAGCGATAGCCCACCGTGCCCCCTCCCCCAGCGATAGCCCACCGTGCCCCCTCCCCAGCGATAGCCCACCGTGCCCCCTCCCCCAGCGATAGCCCACCGTGCCCCCTCCCCAGCGATAGCCCACCGTGCCCCCTCCCCAGCGATAGCCCACCGTGCTCCCCCTCCCCAGCGATAGCCCACCGCACCCCCCCCTCCCCATTGACAGCCCACTGCCCCCCTCCCAAACGATAGCCCACTGCCCCCCTCCCCCCTCCCCAGCAATAGCCACCGCCCCCCGCCCTCCCAACAATAGCCCAGCATCCCCCCTCCCCCAGCGACAGCCCGGCCAACCCCACCCTGCCCCATAGCGATAGCACGGGCCTCCCAGCATTATGCGTGATTCCTGCAGGAAAATCCTCAAATCCCAAAATTTACTAGAATTTCATCTTTGCTTTTCCATTCTCCCGATCATAGTGAATAACATTACATATCGAACAGGATACTTCACCCGGTCAACTTCCCCATCAAAACCTCACAGCATTCCCACTGCTTACAGTCATAGAGATTTACAACATGGAAACAGGCCCTTCCACCCAACTTGTCCATCCCTTTTTTTCTTTTAAAAAGCATTAGATAATTACATGGGTAAGATGGATACAGAGGGATATGGGCCAAATGCGGGGAATTGGGATTATCTTAGGTTTTAAAATTGCCTCTACTACTGCCTCTGGCAGCTTGTTCCAGACACTTACCAAACTCTGTGAAAAAATTGCCCCTCTGGACCCTTTTGTATCTTTCCCCTCTCACCTTAAACCTCTGCCCTCTAGTTTTAGACTCCCCTACCTTTGGGAAAAGATATTGACTATCTCACTGATCTGTGCCCCTCATTATTTTATAGACCTCTATAAGATCACCCCTCAGCCTCCTACGCTCCAGGGAAAAAAGTCCCAGTCTATCCAGCCTCTCCTTATAACTCAATCCATCAAGTCCCCGGTAACATCCTAGTAAATCTTTTCTTTCTAGTTTAATAATATCCTTTCTATAATAGGGTGACCAGAACTGTACACAGTATTCCAAGTGTAGCCTTACCAATGTCTTGTACAACATAGTAGCTTGCTATCTTTCTTTCCCACTTAGCTTTGTTTCATCGGAAACCTGGATACATTACTCAATTCCATATTTAAATCATTAATATTGACTGGAAATGCCTCAGGCCACAGCATTTACCCAACACCAGCCACTGAATGTCTGCTTTAATATTCTACTCAGTCTAATCCCATCACTTAGACACTTCAGTCCCTCTCCTTTGCACACGGTGAGATGCTGAGGGTGCAGCGAGAGCATGGACAGCACATTAAGGGCACTTAGATCGACCTCAAAGGACGGAAGTTGCGGCTGAATTTGGAAATAACTGGAAATGTGTTTACCATAAATGCAGCAGAGGGGCTGGAGACATTAGTGATGTGTGACTGCTCTCTACTGGACAGAGCTGGAAACTGCAGAGAAACACAATATTTTGTTCATTTGTTAATGAGATATAGACGTCATGCTGGCTAGACCAGCATTTATTACCCATCCCTAATTGCCCTTGAGAAGGTGGTGATGAGCTGCCTTCTTGAACCCGCTGCAGTCTGTGTGGTGTAGGTACACCCACGGTGCTGTTAAGGAGGAGGTTGCAGGATTCTGACCCAGGGACAGTAAACAGTGCTGAGAGTAAATTCCTTTGATGGGAAACAAAGGCCAGTCTTGTTGTGACATTATACATTTTATTACCAATGGCTACACTTTTATAAAAAAATGTGCAATATACAGATTCCGTACAAAACAAGTCTGTACACAGATGATTAAAAAGTGCAAATATCCTGATTCACTGATAGGTTTAGGCTGTCAGGACAGAAGAACCACCGTTACAATTGGAGTTATTATTAAAGTCAAAATCCACATCATCTCTCCTGCACATCAAAGCACTCCACAAATAATGAATTACTCTGAAATAGTCACTCCATCAAAATTGGCAAATGCAGCAGCCATGGTTTATATACAGCAAGATTAAAGAGCAAGCAAAAAGACAAGGCAGTGATGAGGATAAAGAGAGGGATACTGGGTGAGGACAGCAGGCAAACTGAAGGAAAGGAGGGTAAACAGAGGTGGGGACGACACCTCAGGTCAGCCTGTATACAGGCTAAACACCAACAGGGGCAGCTCGGGACTAAGAGTTTGTTTCTAATTTATCAAATCTATAATGGTGGGTGTGCCAAGATCTCGCAGTTGAAAGCCAAGAAAGGCAGAAACAGTGCAAGCACGTCCTACCCAAGAGTCCCCCTCAGGGTAGCTCCGTGTTGGGGAGGTCTGGGTGAGGTAACACAAGGTCGATCAGCGCCTCCAGATATTTACAGACAGGACGTGGCCTGCTCCAGGAATGTAACCAATCCAAAAATCTCACTGACCCAGGACGGGGGGGACAGGCTCTCACTGCCCCAGGACGGGGGGGACAGGCTCTCACTGCCCCAGGACGGGGGGGACAGGCTCTCACTGACCCAGGACGGGGGGGACAGGCTCTCACTGCCCCAGGACGGGGGGACAGGCTCTCACTGACCCAGGATGGGGGGACAGGCTCTCACTGCCCCAGGATGGGGGGACAGGCTCTCACTGCCCCAGGACGAGGGAACAGGCTCTCACTGACCCAAGATGGGGGGACAGGCTCTCACTGACCCAGGATGGGGGGACAGGCTCTCACTGACCCAGGATGGGGGGACAGGCTCTCACTGACCCAGGAACAGGGGTCAGGCTCTCACTGACCCAGGACGAGGGAACAGGCTCTCACTGACCCAGGATGAGGGAACAGGCTCTCACTGACCCAGGATGGGGGGACAGGCTCTCACTGCCCCAGGACGAGGGAACAGGCTCTCACTGACCCAGGATGGGGGAACAGGCTCTCACTGACCCAGGATGGGGGGACAGGCTCTCACTGACCCAGGATGGGGGGACAGGCTCTCACTGACCCAGGACGAGGGGACAGGCTCTCACTGCCCCAGGATGGGGGGACAGGCTCTCACTGCCCCAGGACGGGGGGGACAGGCTCTCACTGCCCCAGGACGGGGGGACAGGCTCTCACTGACCCAGGACGGGGGGACAGGCTCTCACTGCCCCAGGATGGGGGGACAGGCTCTCACTGCCCCAGGATGGGGGGACAGGCTCTCACTGCCCCAGGACGGGGGGACAGGCTCTCACTGACCCAGGATGGGGGGACAGGCTCTCACTGCCCCAGGACGAGGGAACAGGCTCTCACTGCCCCAGGATGGGGGGACAGGCTCTCACTGCCCCAGGATGGGGGGACAGGCTCTCACTGCCCCAGGACGAGGGAACAGGCTCTCACTGCCCCAGGATGGGGGGACAGGCTCTCACTGCCCCAGGACGGGGGGACGGGGGGGACAGGCTCTCACTGACCCAGGACGAGGGGACAGGCTCTCACTGCCCCAGGAACAGGGGACAGGCTCTCACTGACCCAGGACGGGGGGACAGGCTCTCACTGCCCCAGGACGGGGGGACAGGCTCTCACTGACCCAGGGCTTTGACTATGTTGTTTGTGCTCCATCTCACCATCTTGGCATATTGTGGTGTACAGTTCATATATCAACATGCCGTTTTCTTTCAGCAATTATGGCAGTGAGTTACGTCACCCTAACACCGGGCATTTACTCAACCACCTCTCCGATACTCCCAGCTCTTGCCGTTTGTACGAGTGATGAAGTTCCCTGCCTAAAATTTCCGTGGTAACAGCGAACCCTCAGAATGCAGAATGGACAGCTCCTGAAACACACGCCAGTCGCACTCCCCACCCTGTGAGAGTCTCTCTGCTCTTAGCTCAGTGCTGCCGAGATTAGCTGGGGAGGGCACCTTCTACTCCTCAAACTGCTGGGATTGAGTGACCCTGGGTTCCACACCCCCCCCCCCCCCCCCCCCCCCGCCCCCCCCAACCACAGGCTTCTCCTTCACTGTGAGTAAAACATAAATCTAGTGGAATGGTTAGACAGGCCATAAGGCTCCTCCTGTTCTTATAGAAACAACACTGTGCTTCCAACGATGTTGCCAAGGTAACGTGTGGTATCCCATGACAGGGGCTTTCCTTGGAATTGGAGGCAATCTACTGACACGGATAGGGATCTGGTTAGGAATGAGGAGAAAGAGAGTGTAGATAATGGGATGAAGCTAGTGATCTCTCCCGGCGATCTGGGGCCTCAGCTTTTCACTATATTTATAAATGATCTGGTTGAAGGAAATAGGAAACCATAAATGTTCAGGTCAGAATAGAAATACATATACACTGAATATATATCCTCTGCTGACACTAAATGAGGAGATACAATAGAATTATAGAATAGTTACAGCACAGGAGGTTACTATTCAGCACAACCAGAACAACATCCCAATCACTCGCTGTGTGAATCTGTCTCCACCACACTCCATCAGTGGAAAAAGGCTATCACTATCTACCCTGTCTAAACCTCTAATCATCTTATATGTTTCAATAAGATCCCCTCTTAGCCGCCTTCTTTCCAGCGAAAACAACCCCAAATCCCTCAGTCTCTCCTCATAGGACCTCCCCTCCATACCAGGGTCTAACAAGGTAAACCACTTCCACTGAGATCAGGAGACATTTCTCCACCCAGAGAGTGGCAAATCTGTGGAATTCACTACCACAGAAAGTAGTTGAGGCCAAAGCATTCGATATTTTCAAGAAGGAGTTAACTTTAGCTGTTGGAGCAAAGGGGATCACGGGACATGAGGGTAAAGCGGGATCAAGCTACTGAGTTGGATGATCAGCCATGATCATAATGAATAGTGGAACGGGTTAGAAGGGTTGAATGGCCTACTTCTGCTCCCTATGTTTCTCCGCACCCTCATTAATGTTTTCACATCTTCTCACAGCCTCACTGATGTCTTCACAGCCTTCCTAAAGAGTTGTGCCTAGAATTAGTAGAGGTTTACTAAGATGTTGCCTGGTCTGGAGGGTATTAGCTATGAAGAGAGGTTGGATAAACTTGGTTTGTTCTCACTGATACAATAGAGGTTGAGAGGCGACCTGATACAGGTTTACTAGTTTATGAGTGACATGGACAGAGTGGATAGTCAGATTTCTTTCCTAGGATAGAAGAGTCAAGTACCAGGGGACACAGGTTTAAGGTGCGTGGGGAAAAGTTTAGAGGAGATGTGCGAGGCAAGGTTTTTTACACAGAGGGTGGTGAATATCTGGAACCCGCTGCCCAGGGAGGGGGTGGGAGCAAGTACGATACTGACATTTAAGGGGCAACTAGACAAATACATGAATGGGATGGGAATGGAAGGATATGGACTCGGTAAGTGCATACAGTTTTAGTTTAGGCAGGTATCATGATCGGTGCAGGCTCAGAGGGCTGAAGGGCCTGTTCCTGTGCTGTAATGTTCTCTGTTCTTTGTTATTTCTGTCTCCTGTCACTTTGCCAATTTCATACCCATGCTTCTCCTGTCCCTTTTATCCCATAGGCTTTAGTTTTGCTGATAAGCCTGTTAAGTAGCACCTAATCAATTGCCTTTGTAAATCCATGTACACATCAACAGCATTATCCTTATCATCCTCACTGCTGCCTCATCAAAAACTTCCAGCATGTTAGCTCAACAAGATTTCCCCTTAATTAATCCATGCTGCCTTTCCTTAATTAATCCAAATTTATTCAAGTTACTGTTCACTTTATCTTGCACCTCTGATTGTAAAAGCTTCCATATCAGCCAGGTTAAATTAACTGGCTGCAGTTGCTGGGCTTATCCTCACACCGCTTTCTAAACAAGGGTTTAGGATTTGCAATTCTCATTGTTATTACAGATAGTGTGATGATGAGAGCAAGGAGTTACAGATAGTGGAGAGGGTGAGTGGAAAACGGCAGCAAGTGGAGTTATAGACATAGAAACATTGAAGATTACAACACAGTACAGGCCCTTCGGCCCTCAATGTTGTGCCGAGCTAGGTCCAATCCCAAGGTCAAGCTATCCCACTCCCTATCATTCTGGAATGCTCCATGTGCCTATTCAATAACCACTTGAAAGTTCCTAAAGTGTCCGACTCCACTATCACAGCAGACAGTGCATTCCACACCCCAACCACCCTCTGAGTAAAGAATCTACCTCAGACATCCCTCCTATATCTCCCACCATGAACCTTATAGTTATGCCCCCCTAGTAACAGCTACATCCACCTGAGGAAATAGTCTCTGCATGTCCACTCTATCAATCCTCCTCATCATCTTATAAACCTCTATTAAGTCACCTCTCATCCTCCTCCGCTGTAAAGAGAAAAGCCCCAGCTTCCTCAACCTTTCCTCATAAGACCTACCCTCCAAACCAGGCAGCATCCTGGTAAATCTCCTCTGCACTCTCTCCAATGCTTCCACATCCTTCTTATAGTGAGATGACCAGAACTGCACACAATATTCCAAATGTGGTCTCACCAAGGTCCGGTATAGTTGCAGCATAACCCCATGGCTCTTAAACTCTAACCCCCCGTTAATAAACACTAACACACTATAAGCCTTCTTCACGGCTCTATCCACTTGAGTGGCAACTTTCAGAGATCTGTGGATATGAACCCCAAGATCTCTCTGTTCCTCCATATTCCTCAGAACCCTGCCATTGACCCTGTAATCTGCATTCAAGTTTGTCCTACCAAAATGAATCATCTCGCACTTATCAGGGTTAAACTCCATCTGCCATTTTTCAGCCCAGCTCTGCATCCTATCAATGTCTCTTTGCAGCCTACAAGAGCCCTCCACCTCATCCACTACTCCACCGATCTTGGTGTCATCAGCAAATTTACTAACCCACCCTTCAGCTCTTTCTTCTGAGTCATTGATAAAAATCACAAATAACAGAGGACCCAGCACTGATCCCTGTGGTACACCGCTGGTAACTGGTCTCCAGTCTGAAAATTTTCCCTCTACCACCACCCTCTGTCTTCTATGATACAGCCAGTTACTTATCCAATCGGCCAAATTTCCCTCTATCCCACACCTCCTTACTTTCTTCATGAGCCCATCATGGGGAACCTTTTCAAACGTCTTTTCAGTCTGGGAAAGAGGAGAGAACCTACACTGGACCCAAGAAAGACAGACCAGAATAGTCTCTAAATAACGAGAAGCTGAGATTTACGGACTCATGTACACAAATTGTTACAAGCTAGTGGACACATACAAGCAACTCAGATTCACCAGGATGACTCTGGGGTTGAAAGAGTTAAATCCCAAGCACAATTCACTCAGACTCAGCATGTATCCCCTCGAGTATAGATTAACGGGGGATCGAATCAAGCTGTTTACCGTGATTAAACAATGTGATAAAGTCCAGTGATGGCTGGGTCGGGTGGACGCAGGATGCAGTGCAGAATAAGGGGGCAGAACGTTAGAATTCATACCAGGCATTTGGGGTGGGGGAGTGTCTGGAATCACTTCCTGACACAGAGAAGAAAGGAAATCTGGAGTGCAATTATTTTAAAATGCTGTACATAATGGGGGTCAGTTGGAAATTTCAAAACTGACATTGATGGATTTATTTTGGGTAAGGTGATTTAACACAGAACATAGAACACTACAGCACATACAGGCCCTTCGGCCCACAAGTTGCGCCGATCATATCTTTACCTACCGGGCCTATCTATAACCCTCAATCCCATTAAATCCCATGTACTCATCCAGAAGTCTCTTAAAAGACCCCAGCGAGTTTGCCTCCACCACTGATGACGGCAGCCGATTCCATTCACTCACCACCCTCTGAGTGAAAAACTTACCCCTAACATCACTTCTGTACTTCCCTCCCCGCACCTTAAATCTGTGTCCTCTCGTAGCGACCATTTCAACCCGGGGAAATAGCCTCTGAGAATCCACCCTATCTATTCCTCTCAACATTTTATAAACTTCTATCAGGTCGCCTCTCAACCTTCGCCTCTCCAGGGAAAAGAGTCCCAGCTCCTTCAACCTATCTTCATAAGGCATGCCTCCCAGTCCAGGCAACATCCTTGTAAATCTCCTCTGCTCCTCTGTAATAGAGTTATTACAGGAAACAATATAAAAACAACTGTTTGTATTTCAGCTTTCCAGCATCTGTGAAAAACTCAGCAGATCTGGCAGGTTCTGTGGGGAAAGTTAACGTTTTGAGTCAAATGTGACCCTTTCAAACTGGAAAAGACATTTATTTATCCAGTATTTCCAGATGTCGCAAAGCCCTTTACCACATAGACTGTACTTCAGGAAGTCCTTTACTGGCTGTAATGTAGGACATGCAGTTACAGCAAGATCCCACACACAGCAATGTTCCACACAGTTCCTGCAGTGAGATGGAGGCTATTCAGCCCATTGAGACTGCACCAATTCTCCAAAAGAGCATCTCACACAGGTCCACCCTGATCCCATCCCCTTAATTCCACATATTTAACATGGCACATCTTTGGACTGTGGGAGGAAACCGGAGCACCCAGAGGAAACCCATGCAGACACGGGGAGAACGTGCAGACTCCACACAGACAGTGACCCAAGCTGAGAATTGAACCCGGGTCCTTGGAGTTCTGAGGCAGCAGTGCTAACCACTGTGTCACATCATCTGTTTACTCCGGGTGTTGACTGAGGGATAAGTATTGGCTGGGGCACCAGGGAGAACTCCCTATCTATTCTTCAAAATAACACAATGGGGTCTTTTACACCCACCCAAGAAGGGCCCTTGGTTTAACACCTCAATTGCAAGATGACAGTGCAGTCTCTGACAGCGCAGTACAGCTGTACCCAAACATCAACCTCACTTTTCGCAAACAACCCCTGGAGTGGCAATTGAACCCAGAACCCTGTGACAATGAGGTTAGAGTCTGCTACAAACTGAACCACACAAACCAAAACAGAGAGATGGAACAAAGATTCAAATCCACTGTAATCTAACTGAATGCTGCAACAACTCAAGAGACTAAAAGGCCTCCCCCTGTTCTTATGCTCCAATGACACTGGGTCTCCCCGTGAAAGCAAAGTTTCTCTAGATTGGTTTCCTCAATTGTTTGCTGAAACTTTTAAAGGTGGCATTGGATTTGTGTGTCAGGTAGTAATCCCCTATAACAGGATAGTGACAACAAAGGAGCCAAGAATCCTTTGGGAGAAGAACAGCGAGTGGTCATCTCATCACTGACCCAGAGAGAGAGGGAGACTCTGGGGCTGAGACTGAGTCACTGACCCAGAGAGAGAAACTGAGTGAGTGAGATTAACTCACTGACCCAGAGAGAGAGGGAGACTCTGGGGCTGAGACTGAGTCACTGACCCAGAGAGAGAGGGAGACTCTGGCAGTGAGACCGAGTCACTGATTCAGACTCCATGAGTGTTACAGAGCCACACCCCTGTGCTAAGAGCAGGGACTTTGAGCTGTTTAAACCTTATTCAGCATTCTGAGGGCTACAGAAACCAGCGAGATTTGTTGATAAATATTCAAACATCTTCACAATGATTTATTAAATGTGATAGCATTGTCAGAACATTCTGGAGCATAGTTTGACACACCTCAACACCCAATTACACAAACACAATTTGATTGCAACGAATGTAGTCAAACACACACCAGTGAGCCATGCATTGCACCGTCAATCAGTAAACACCAGCAAGTCCCAACTCTCATCTCCTTCTCCATCTCCTGTATCACTCGTTCCACTTCCACTATACCTTCAACAAAAAAGAAAAAACTTCATTCAGTGAATAAACTGGTTCAGATTTTTAGAACCACCTACAAAAAATCACCCATAAAAAATCACCCTTTCCTCAAAGTCCAAATCTGAATCTGCCAAGACAGGCCCTTAGAGCCTGGGCCTACACTGCTCGAGTTACCTGGGCTAGAAGGTATGTTTACCTGGTGCGTTTGTGGGGGTAATTCATCCTCCGATCCCTCCTCTGGTACAGTCTCTGGTTGCCGAGGTGGGGAGCTCTCCTCTGTCCAGCCCCCCATTGGCTGCCGGGCGAATGGTCTTTGGGGTTCTGTAGAATCTGGAGATCGCAGGAAAAACAGTAACCAATCACATTCTGAATTACTGCTTTGAGAGAGGCCATTTGGCCCATCAGGTCTGTACCACCTCTCTGAATGAGCTATTTACCTGGTGCCATTCTCCAACCTCCTCCCTGTAACTTTGCACTTCCTTCCTTTGTAGATAACAGTCTAATTCCTGCTTCCACTCACAATGTCAGGAAGTGCATTCCAGATCCTAACCACTCGCTGAATGAAAAAGATTTGCATGTCACTGCTGCTTCTTTTGCCAATTACTTCAAATCTGTGTCCTCTCATCCTCAATCCTTTCATAAATGGGAACAGTTTCTCCCCATCTACTCGATCAGTTCCCTCAATCAAATCACCTCTGTATCTTCTTTTCTCAAAGGAGAATAGCCCTGATTTCTCCAATCTATCTTCATAACTGAAGTTCCTCCTCCCTGGAACCATTCCCATGAATCTTTTCTGCACTCTCTCCAATGACTCACATCTTTCCAAAAGTGTGACACCCCAAACGGGATACAATATTCCAGCTGAGGCTGAACCAGTGTCTTTTACAAGTTGAACATCACCTCTTTGCTCATGTACTCTGAGCGTCTATTAACAAAACCTAAGACGCCGTGATTTATTCATTGCTCTCTCCACCTGTCCAGCCACATCTCCCAGAAATAAAACAGAACGTGCTGGGAAAATTTAGCCGGTTTAGGACCATAAGAAGTACCAGCAGAAGGAGGCCATTTGGCCCATTGAATCTACTCTAGAACATAAGAAATAGGAGCAGGAGTAGGCCATCTAGCCCCTTGAGCCTGCCCCGCCATTCAATAAGATCATGGCTGATCTGTCGTGTCTCAGTTCCACATTCCCGCCCTCTCCCCATAACCCTGAATCCCCTCGCTTATCAAAAACCCATCAACCCGTGTCCTAAAAATATTTAGCGAGGCAGCTTCCACCACTTCAATGGGCAGAGAATTCCCGAGATTCACCACTCTTTGAGTGAAGAAGTTCCTCCTCAACTCCGTTCTAAACCGCACCCCCCTTTATCTTGAGGCTGTGCCCCCTAGTCCTACTGTCCTTTCTGAGCGGGAAGAGCCTCTTCACCTCTATCCTATCCATCCCATTCATAAGAACATAAGAAATAGGAGCAGGAGTAGGCCATCTAGCCCCTTGAGCCTGCCCCGCCATTCAATAAGATCATGTCTGATCTGTCGCTGCTCAGTTCCACCTTCCCGCCCTCTCCCCATAACCCTTAATCCCCTCTCTTATCAAAAACCCATCAACCCGAGTCTTAAAAATATTTAGCGAGGCAGCCTCCACCACCTCAACGGGCAGAGAATTCCAGAGATTCACCACCCTTTGAGTGAAGAAGTTCCTCCTCAACTCCGTTCTAAAACGCCCCCCCTTTATCTTGAGGCTGTGCCCCCTAGTCCCACTGTCTTTTTTGAGCGGGAAGAGTCTCTCCACCTCTATCCTATCCATCCCATTCATCATCTTATACGTGTCAATGAGATCTCCCCTCATTCTTCTAAACTCTAATGAGTACAAGCCCAGTTTATTCAGCCTCTCCTCATAGCTCAACCCCCTCAACTCCGGTATCAGCCTAGTAAACCTCCTCTGCACTCCCTCCAAGGCCAAAATATCTTTGCGCAGGTGCGGCGCCCAAAACTGCACACAGTACTCCAGCTGCGGCCTCACCAATGCCCTATACAGCTGCAGCAAGACCTCCCTACTTTTATATTCAATCCCCCTCGCTATGAAGGCCAGCATCCCATTCGCCTTCCTGACCACCTGCTGCACCTGCAAGCTGGGTTTTTGCGACTCATGCACAAGGACCCCCAGGTCCCTCTGCACCGTCGCCTGCTGCAGTTTTTCGCCCCGTAAGTAATAGTCCTTCCTACCATTCTTCCTACCAAAGTGGACCACCTCACACTTGCCAACATTAAATTCCATTTGCCAGTTCCTTGCCCATTCGCCCAGCCTATCGAGATCCTTCTGCAGACTCTCCACACCCTTCGCACAATTTGCCGTTCCCCCAATCTTGGTGTCATCAGCAAATTTCGACACCCTACACTCGGTTCCCTCCTCCAGATCATCTACAAAAATGGTAAAAAGCTGAGGCCCCAACACTGACCCCTGGGGCACTCCACTAGTCACCATTCGCCAATCCAAATAGCACCCGTTGACCCCCACTCTCTGCCTCCTATTTGACAACCAATCCTCTATCCACGCTAACACCCTACACCCAACTCCATGTCCCTCGACCTTCTGCAATAACCTCTTGTGAGGTACTTTGTCAAACGCCTTCTGAAAATCTAGAAAGACCACATCCACCGGCTCTCCTCTATCCACCGCCCTAGACACATCCTCATAGAATTCCAGTAAATTTGTCAGACACGACTTCCCTTTAATGAAACCGTGCTGCGTCTGCTCTATCAAGCAATTTCATCTTATATGTCTCAATGAGATCTCCCCTCATTCTTCTAAACTCTAACGAGTACAAGCCTAGTTTATTCAGCCTCTCCTCATAGCTCAACCCCCTCAACTCCGGTATCAGCCTAGTAAACCTCCTCTGCACTCCCTCCAAGGCCAAAATATCCTTGCGTAAGTACGGTGACCAAAACTGCACACAGTACTCCAGCTGCGGCCTCACCAATGCCCTATACAGCCGCAGCAAGACCTCCCTACTTTTATATTCAATCCCCCTCGCTATGAAGGCCAGCATCCCATTCGCCTTCCTGACCACCTGCTGCACCTGCAAGCTGGGTTTTTGCGACTCATGCACAAGGACCCCTAGGTCCCTCTGCACCGTCGCCTGCTGCAGTTTTTCGCCACGTAAGAAATAGTCCTTCTTACCATTATTCCTACCAAAGTGGACCACCTCGCACTTGCCAACATTAAACTCCATTTGCCATTTCCTGGCCCATTCGCCCAGTCTTTCTAGATCCTTCTGCAGACTCTCCATACCCTCCGCACAATTTGCCGTTCCCCCAATCTTGGTGTCATCAGCAAATTTCGACACCCAACACTCGGTTCCCTCCTCCAGATCATCCATATAAATGGTAAAAAGCTGAGGCCCCAGCACCGACCCCTGGGGCACCCCACTAGTCACCAACCGCCAATCCGAATAGCACCCATTGACCCCCACTCTCTGCCTCCTATTTGACAACCAATCCTCTATCCACGCTAACACCCTACTCTACTATTCAATGAGATCACAAAATCATATGGAGAACTGGGAGCAGTTTTGGTTCCTTATTGAAGGGAAGATATTATTTTATTGGAGACAGTTCAGAGAAGGTTCACTGGGATGATCCCCGGTTTGAAGGGATTGTCAAATGAGGAAAGGTGAAACAGGCTGGGACACATTGGAATTTAGCAGAATGAGAGGTGATCTCATTGAAACATAGTGGATTCTGAAGGGGTTTGACAGGGTAAATGCTGACACAGTGTTTCCCCTCATGGGAGAGACTAGGACCAGAGGGCACAGTCTGAGAATAAAGGGGCGCCAATTTAATACTGAGATAAGGAGGAATTTCTTCTCTCAGAGGGTTGAGAGTCTTTGGAACTCCTTGTCACAGAGAGCGGTGGGGGCAGAGCCCTTGTGTATGTTTAAAACTGAGATAGATTTCTGAGCAGTAACGGAATCAAGGATTATGGGGAAAGAGCAGGAAAGTGGATATGAGGAATGTCAGATCAGCTGTGATCCTATTGAATGGAGCAGCAGGCTCGAGGGGCCAAATGGCCTCGTCCTGTTTCTATTTTGTATGGTTTTAAATTATGATAATTCTCAACTCCATTTTCTTGCCTTATCCCCATAACCCTTAATCTCATTGAATGGCAGCACAGACTTGATGGGCTGAATGGCCTACTTCTGCTCCTATGTTGTATAGCCTTCAGGCCTGTAGTTGTAGGATTTATCTTTACATCCTTTTGTGTGTGAGGATTTAACATTTGCAATTTTCCCTGGCATTCCCCGCTCCCCCAAAGTTGAAGCAACTTCCAGCCAATTCCTCCACAATGTGTACTCTCCTTCCCTCAGCTCGCTGGGTGGGAGATTATGGAATGGCTGGTGAACAGGGATCATATGGAGCTGGTTCACACTCGGGGAACTGGGAACAGGGAATGGTGCAGTGTTACTGGGCTAGTAATCCAGAGGCTAATGATCTGAAGACATGAGTTCAAATCCCACCACACTGGATTGTAGAAGTTAAATTTAATAATGAAGAAATCTGGAATTGAAAGTTAGCCTCACTAATGGTGACCCTGAAACTTGATTGCTTTAAAAGCCGTCTAGTTCACGACTGTCCTTTCAGGAAGGAAATCTGGTCTCTCTCTGTAACTCCAGGTGCACAGTAATGTGGTTGACTCCTACTGTTCTGCAAAATGACTGAGCAAACTACTTTTGTTCTAAACCACTGCAGGAAAGTGGAAAAGGAACAGTGCTGTAGGTATAGATAGACTGCAGTGGGTTCAAGGAATCAGCTCATCACCACCCCTTCAGGGGCAATTAAGATGGGCAACAAATTCAGGCCTAGCCAGCGACACCCACATCCCATAAATGAATAGGGAGTAGCTCCTGGTACAATAGATTCAGCAGGTAGAAGGGACTGATTACGGTGAGTACATAGAACATAGAACATTACAGCGCAGAACAGGCCCTTCGGCCCGCGATGTTGCGCCGACCAGTTACAAAACAATGTCCCACTAGCCTAAACTAATCCCTTTTTGTCCATAAACCTATCCACAGATCTCTTAAACGCCCCCAAACTAGGTGCATTTACAACTGCAGCTGGCAGGGCATTCCAGTCCCTCACCACCCTCTGGGTAAAGAACCTACCCCTGACATCTGTCCCATAACTACCCCCCCTTAATTTAAAGTCATGCCCCCTCGTGTAGGACTATATACAGGTATACAATAGCAAAGATTATACCCAGAGTCAGGGATCAAGTGGGAGACAGACAGGAAAGTGAAGCTAAGGCCATCTTCAAATCAATGGCAATCTTACTGAATGGCTCAGCTAGCTCAATGACTATTCACCTTCACTTGCTCCTAGTTCTTATGGTCTTAGGATAGTTCAGAGGTGAATTGTAGCAACCTGCATCCCACCCTGGATCCCCCAAACTTCATAGAACCCTACAGTGTGGAAACAGGCCCTTCGGCCCATCGAGTCTGCACCAAACACAATCCCACCCCGACCCTATCCCCATATCCCTACACATTTTACCTGCTAATCCCTCTAACCTACACATCCCAGGATACTAAGGGGCAATTTTAGCATAGCCAATGAACCTAAACCGCACATCTTTGGACTGTGGGAGGAAACCGGAGCACCCGGAGAAAACCCACGCAGACAAACTTACTGCTGATTCCTCCATATTTCTTGTGGATGGTGGGCAGGAGTCCAGCTGGTTCCTCGTGGAGATTGGGAGGTCTGTTGGCAGTGACGGGATAGGTACAGGATCGTGGAATGCTCAATGGTGATGGCCTCGTCATCTCAGTCTCCTCCAGTCCGCTCTCCCCGCTGTCATCACTGTCCTGTCGATGCCACACGTGGCGCAGTGGCTCCCCCTGAATTTGCTGCTTGTGGAGCTGGAAGCAAAGGGAGAGTTGCTGAGGGAATAGTGAGAGTTCTGGACTCATACTGGCCTTGGAGAGGCTGCAGCAGATTCACCAGAATGATAGCAGGGTTAAAGCAATTAAATGACAAGAGGACAGACCAGGATTGTTTCACTGGAATATAGAGAATCCAGGAAGATGACATTAACCTGTTTAAAATGATGACAGATTGACAGGGTAGAAAGCAGGAACTTTGGTTGGCAGAAACCAGCAGAAGTGAACAAACACTCAGGGGTGATATCAGGAAACATTTCTTCAAACAACAGGCAATGGAAATTTGGAATTCTCATAAGAACATAAGAAATAGGAGCAGGAGTAGGCCATCTGGCCCTTCGAGCCTGCCCCGCCATTCAATAAGATCATGGCTGATCTGTCGTGGCTCAGCTCCACCTTCCCGCCCTCTCCCCATAACCCTTAATCCCCTCTCTTATCAAAAACCCAATTCTCTCCCTGTAAAATAGCTGCTGGTGTTGGGAATCAAAACAAGAAATTCCAAAAAAGAGGTTATGGATTTGGGAGGTTACAAACGGGATAGTGGGTTTGGTTTCTGAAGTGATGGCTGACGACAGTTGGTTTTTGGGAGATGGAACAACACCTAAAGACAGAGAACATGAACAATATTGGCAAAGTTTGGGTCCAGGAAGGAACGTTGATTGGTGCAGTTCAACAGGAATTATATCAGTATGGACTACGTGGCAAAATGGTCTCTTTCTAAATAATAATAATTAGATCATAATTTTATTGCACAGAAAGAGGCCCTTTGGCCCATTGTGACCATGCTAGCTATCCAACACCTATCTATTCCAATCCCATTTTCCAGCACTTTGCCTGTACCCTTGGTTGCTATGGGGTTTCAAGTGTTCATCTGAATGCTTCTTAAATGCTGTCAGGGTTCTGTGATCCTACCATCCTTTCAGGCAGAGGTTACAGATTCCCAACACTTCCTGGGTGAAAAAGATTTCCACAAATCCCTTCAATCTCCTTACCTAAAATCTCTGCCCTCTGGTTATTGACCTCTCCACTAAGGGGAAGAGTTCCTTCCTATTCACCCTATCTATGTTGTTCATAATTTTATACACCTCAATGAGGTCCTCCCTCACCTTTCTCTGCTCTAAGGAAAACACCCCCAGTCTAACCAGCCTCTCTTTATAGCTGAAATACTCCAGCCCAGGCAACGTCCTGATGAATCTCCTCTGCACCCTCTCCAGTGCAATCACATCCTTCCTACCATGTGGTGATCAGAGCTGCTCACAGTACTCCAGCTGTGGTCTAATGAGTGTTTTATACAACTCCATCATAACCTCCCTACTCTTATATTCAATGCCTTGACTAATTAAGCAAGTATCCCTTATGCCTGCTTAACCACATTATCTACCTGTCCTGCTGCCTTCAGAGATCTTTAGACATGGACCTCCTAGGTCCCTCAGTGCTTCCTAAGGTCCGATTGTTCATTGTGTAATTCCCTTACCTTGTTGGTCCTCCCAAAATGTATTACCTCTCACTTTTCAGAGTTAAATCCTTTTTGCCACTGTTCTGTCCATCTGACCAGCCCGTCTATATCACTCTGTTATCTAAAGTTATCCTCCTCTGTACTTACCACACCACCAATATTCATGTCATCTGCGCATTTACTGATCATACCCCCATATTCACATCTAGATCACTAACGTACACTAGAAACAGTACTCCAGCTACACCGCTAATCCCCCTAACCTACACATCTATGGACACTAAGGGACAATTTAACATGGCCAATCTGCCTTACCTGTATCACATTGAAGTGTGGGAGGAAAGGCAAGGGTTACTCTAGGATATGATGTGGGTATGCCGGCGTTGGACTGGCGTAAACACAGTAAAAAGTCTGACAACACCAGGGGATTCAGCACCGATCCCTGTAGAACATGCTGAACACAGGCTTCCAGTCACAAAAACAACCTTCCACCGTTATCCTCTGCCTCCTGACTCTAAACCAATTTTGGATCCAATTTGCCAAATTACCCTGGATCGATCTTGCTATCTTGAATAGTTTCCCACGTCGGACCTTGTCCAAAATCTCACTGAAGTCTATGAAGACAACATCAACTGTACTACCCTTAGCTACACAGCTTGTTACCTCCTTAAAAAGTTCAAATTTGTTAGACATGATCTTCCCCTGGTGTTGTCAGACTTTTTACTGTGTTTACGCCAGTCCAACGCCGGCATACCCACATCATATCCTAGATTAACCCTTGCCTTTCCTCCCACACTTCAATGTGATACAGGTAAGGCAGATTGGCCATGTTAAATTGTCCCTTAGTGTCCATAGATGTGTAGGTTAGGGGGATTAGCGGTGTAGCTGGAGTACTGTGTGCAGTTTTGGGCGCCGTACTTACCCAAGGATATTTTGGCCTTGGAGGGAGTGCAGAGGAGGTTTACTAGGCTGATACCGGAGTTGAGGGGGTTGAGCTATGAGGAGAGGCTGAATGAACTAGGCTTGTACTCGTTGGAGTTTAGAAGAATGAGGGGAGATCTCATTGAGACGTATAAGATGATGAATGGGATGGATAGGATAGAGGTGGAGAGGCTCTTCCCGCTCAGAAAGGACAGTAGGACTAGGGGGCACAGCCTCAAGGTAAAGGGGGGGGGCGTTTCAGAACGGAGTTGAGGAGGAACTTCTTCACTCAAAGGGTGGTGAATCTCTGGAATTCTCTGCCTGTTGAAGTGGTGGAGGCTGCCTCGCTAAATATTTTTAAGACGCGGGTTGATGGGTTTTTGATAAGAGAGGGGATTAAGGGTTATGGGGAGAGGGCTGGAAAGTGGAACTGAGCCACGACAGATCAGCCATGATCTTATTGAATGGCGGGGCAGGCTCGAAGGGCTAGATGGCCTACTCCTGCTCCTATTTCTTATGTTCTTATGTAAATACATGAGGTTATAGGGATAGGGCAGGAGGGAGCCTGGCTAAGATGCTTTGTCAAGGGTCAGTAGAGACTTGATGGACCAAACGACCTCCTCTGTACTATCAGGAGCTCATGATTCAATACTTCGATGGGGATTTTCCTACAAGTAGCTGCTCCCAGTCCATTTTGACCAGATCGTGTTCTATCCTATTAAAATCAGCCTTCCCCCAACTTAGAATCTTTATTTCTGGTCCATCTTTATTCTTTTCCACAACTACCACAAATCTTACCGAATTATTGTCACTTTCACTGAAATGCACCCCCACTGACACTTCTGCCACCGACTCAGCTTGATTCCCTAAAATTAGGTCTATTACCACACCCGATCCTGTAGGAATTCTGTGTAAGAATAGGTAGTAGTTCTGATGGACAAAATAAGATCGGAATGGGGGTGAAGGAAGCTAGCAGAGAAACTGAAGCTGCTTCAGGGCACATGATGCAGGGGAACGAGTGTTGGTGTGTGAGAAGGGAAGGGATTGATGCTATAAGGCAGATAGTGACAGATGGAGAAGAGTGCAAGAGGCCAAGAACATTAACAATGTAGGCGAGTGAATAGGAGTCATTACTGGAGATATTACTCATCAGGTTCAAATATCTGAGAAACAGGACAGGCCTCATGAAGCTGAACAAGGTGGTGGTGGTGAAGGGAGCAGTCCAGCTTACCTCGTGCATGTAGAGTGCATGCAGACTCATTTCAGTTGAAGCATACTCTGACATAACCATACTCTGCAGCTGAGCCTCCCATGCACTGCTCCCAGAACTCATCATCCTCACATCAGGACTGCCGAACAAAGAAACAAGAAGTGGGTCAGAATCTCAGGAACCCAGTTTTCCAATGCCCAAATCTGTCACAGTAACATGCCAAGGAGAATTGTGAGGAGAGATCATTCACACCTAGACAGAGTGAGTATCAACTCAGCAAATTCAACACCTACAGAGTTCGGGCACAGGAATGCCCATTGGAAAAGGCATTTCCCTCCCTCCTTCACCTCGTTACTGTAATTCAGCTAGGGTGGAAACACATTCTGTTTTAACCATTTCCCAGCCAGGAACATTATCAGATTTCATCCGAGACACATTCGCCCACATCGATTCTTAACCTGGGTGCCTCAGTCAATTACACCTTCACTGGTAGCAGGTCAAAACTATCTGGGAGCACACTGACCCCCCACTCTCCATCCCATAGCCTGTTTCCAACCTCACTTCCCCCTTCATCTCCAACATCTCACATACTGAGAGCTTGCCCACAACATCAGACAACAAGCAACTTTCTCCACTCTCCCCAGACCCATTCCTCACTCCCCCCAGACATCATTCCCCACACCCCCCACATTTCCCTGCCCTCCTCCCCACTCTCCCCAGACCCATTCCTCACTCCCCCCAGACATCATTCCCCACACCCCCCACATTTCCCTGCCCTCCTCCCCACTCTCCCCAGACACCATTCCTCACTCCCCCCAGACATCATTCCCCACACCCCCCACATTTCCCTGCCCTCCTCCCCACTCTCCCCAGACACCATTCCTCACTCCCCCCAGACATCATTCCCCACACCCCCCACATTTCCCTGCCCTCCCCACTCTCCCCAGATCCATTCCTCACTCCCCCCACATTTCCCTGCCCTCCTCCCCACTCTCCCCAGACACCATTCCTCACTCCCCCCAGACATCATTCCCCACACCCCCCACATTTCCCTGCCCTCCCCACTCTCCCCAGACACCATTCCTCACTCTCCCCACACTCCCGCACCTTTCTCCATCCTCACCCTTTCCAGGCACCCCTACCACCTTCCCCAGACATCTTTTCCCAACCCCAAATTTCCCACCCTCCCCCATCTTTCTCCAGCCTCCCCCCACCCCACCTCCCCAGCCACTCCTCCCCCACATTTCCAAGACACCCCACCCTTCCCTCTCTCCTCCCACATCCCTCCTCCCCCATCCCTCCAATAATCCACCCTCTGGCACTCATCTTGTTTCTCCAATACCCTCCTGAGGCCATCCTCCCCATCCTCAGGCCTCCCTCCCCACCAGACTCTCAGCATCACCCTTCAGGTAACACTCACACCACCCAAAATATAGCCCTCCAAAGGCATGTACCCCCTCATCCCTCCCCACCCTGTTGCCTGATGGTGAAAGAGGAGATTCACTCATGTGATAGGACTGATGGAACAAGCATTCATCACAAGCCGGTTAATCACATGGGGCCCGAGTGTGTCCATACCCTGACCCAGCTGTGGGTCGCCCAGGCCTGGGACGAAGCAGAGAGGTGTGAAGGCTTCCAGGAGGATTCTGGCTGCTTTGCCCTGGAGAGAACGAACGCAATGAGGATGCAGGGTCCAAGGGTCCATCCCGCCCTCTCTGAAACCCCAGCGAGGGGGGTCCCGCAATCAGGTTAGTGATCAAACTGTGAGGCTGTAACAACACAAAATCTCAATGTTAGAAAACTCAATCCAGACACCAGTCCATTAACCCCTGCAGTCCTGCCCTGTGAGACTGGCCCTTCCCCTGGGGTCCTGCCTGTGGGACTGGGTCCTTCCCCTGGGGTTCTGCCCTATGGGACTGGCCGATCTGGAGGAGGGAACCGAGTGCAGGGTGTCGAAATTTGCTGATGACACCAAGATTGGTGGAACGGCAAATTGTGCGGAGGGTGTGGAGAGTCTGCAGAAGGATCTAGATAGGCTGGGCGAATGGGCCAGGAAATGGCAAATGGAATTTAATGTTGGCAAGTGTGAGGTGGTCCACTTTGGTAGGAGGAATGGTAGGAAGGACTATTACTTACGGGGCGAAAAACTGCAGCAGGCAACGGTGCAGAGGGACCTCGGGGTCCTTGTGCATGAGTCGCAAAAACCCAGCTTGCAGGTGCAGCAGGTGGTCAGGAAGGCGAATGGGATGCTGGCCTTCATAGCGAGGGGGATTGAATATAAAAGTAGGGAGGTCTTGCTGCAGCTATATAGGGCATTGGTGAGGCCGCAGCTGGAGTACTGTGTGCAGTTTTGGTCGCCGTACTTACCCAAGGATATTTTGGCCTTGGAGGGAGTGCAGAGGAGGTTTACTAGGCTGATACCAGAGTTGAGGGGGCTGAGTTATGAGGAGAGGCTGAATAAACTAGGCTTGTACTCGTTAGAGTTTAGAAGAATGAGGGGGGATCTCATTGAGACGTATAAGATGATGAATGGGATGGATAGGACAGAGGTGGAGAGACTCTTCCCGCTCAGAAAGGACAGTAGGACTAGAGGGCACAGCCTCAAGATAAAGGGGGGTGCGGTTTAGAATGGAGTTGAGGAGGAACTTCTTCACTCAAAGGGTGGTGAATCTCTGGAATTCTCTGCCCGTTGAAGTGGTGGAGGCTGCCTCGCTAAATATTTTTAAGAAACGGGTTGATGGGTTTTTGATAAGAGAGGGGATTAAGGGTTATGGGGAGAGGGCAGGAAGGTGGAGCTGAGCCACGACAGATCAGCCATGATCTTATTGAATGGCGGGGCAGGCTTGAAGGGCCAGATGGCCTACTCCTGCTCCTATTTCTTATGTTCTTATGTTCTTCCCCTGGGGTCTTGCCCTGTGGGACTGGGGCCCTTCCCGTTGCTTTTAGGCTGCTCCTTACCTCTGACTCAGACTGTACAGATTGTAGGGATGTGAAGAGGCCATTTTCTGGAAGGAAGCTGTGGCTTCCAAACACGGCTCCCTTATCTCGATTGACCTTGTCCTTCAGTTGGCTGATGAAGGCAGTGCTGCCCTGAGGGGGTTGCCAGCGCGGGTTTGTGATGGCAAAGTGCATGAGAGAGAGTTCAGTCTTGCCATCCTCGGCTTGCTGGTAGATGGAGGCTTCAGTCTTTCTGCCAGAGAACCACTGGAAGATAATATTACAGTCAGCAACAAATTCCATCTATAATGGGACAAAACATCACAAGGTGCTTCACAGCAACATTCTGAGAGAAAATATAAGAGGGTTACAAGGAGATACTGAACCATCATTTGTTGTACAAACAGGAGGCCTTTCAGCCCCTCAAACCTACCCCACTTCGCTGAGATCATATCTGATCTGATAATGCCTGCACATCCACATCCTGATAACTCCAAACAGATACCTGTGACCCATATCCCTTAACATCTTCAGGAAAAATCCGATTTAAAATAAACTGATTATATTAAAATTAAATCTGGCATCGATTACATGGATAAGATGGGTATAGAGGGATAAGGGCCAAATGTGGGCAATTGGGATTAGCTAAGGGCAGCAGGGACAAGTTGGGCCGAAGGGCCTGTTTCAATTCTGTAAACTTCTATAACTCTATGACTCTAATTAATGTTTGCAAGTCATCCACGTCATTAGTATAAAGCGGAAATAGCTGAGGCCCCAGCACTGATCCCAGGAATATGTCATGAGTTACTTTGCCAATCTGAAAATCACCCATTTGTTTTCCCTGTTCATTGGCCAATCATCTACCCCAACACACCCCACTCTATGGTGTTAGGGATGAGGGGCTGGGGCACACGGTCCATAGAGTGTCACTTACCGCAGGGTGTCCGTGCTGTCGGACATCCATCTGGGCAAAGGAGCAGGTATCCCCAACACCCACAACCTCCACAGTGAAGTTCCGGAAAAAGTCGATGATCTCGAGGGACTTACGCCTCAGGCAGAAGATGAGGATGAAGGGAGTGACGATGGGGCTGAGAAGTTCCTCCAGGATAAAGACCTGCGGACAGAAGCGGTTTACTTTCTCGCAAAAAGCCGCCTGCCTGGACCTTGCTCACAGATCCCCGGAAACAAAATCCCTCTGCAGCTTAAGAGCGTGGCTGACAGGGTCACCTGCTGCCCATTCTGACTGACTCAACCCACTCCACGCTGACCCTCCCACACTCTGTGCTGACTGAGTTTCCTTCCAGCCCTCCAGTCACTCACCCTGCTGCAGAATCCGACCCTGTCCAGGTCACCGCTCCACTTTACATAAAATTCATCCTACAGGATCTGGGCATCACAGGCTGGGCCTGCAGTTAACTCCAGCGCCAATCTGCCCTCCATTTCAGAGGGTAAACCACATTGCTGGAGCACTGGAGTCACATGTAGGCCAGACCGGGTAATGGTGTCAGATTTCTTTTAATAAAGGACATTAACAACGCAGATGGTGTTTCTGACAATTGACTCTGGGGTTCATGGTCATCGTTAGATTAATCCCAGATTTTGACTGTATTTAAATTTCACCATCTGCCACGGCGGAATGAGTCCGTGTGCCCAGGTTCTGCTCCGGGTCGCTGGGTTACTAGCCCGGTGTCAATACCGTGATTCCCCTGCCCCCCCCCCCCCCCACCACCACCACCCCTCAGTTGGAAGCATTTCCCTCTCGAAGCTCCTTACTGCTTTGTATTGAAAGAGCTGAGCGAATTCATCCCTGGTCTCGTAACGATTGGCTGTCACCTGCCAGTGATCCGGCATGTAGTGTATATGAGACAGAATGACTCTCAGTAACTGCTCCGGGCAGAACACCATGTGTTTGTCTGGAATAAAACACCTGAAAAAAACAAAGATTATTCACAGAAACAAAACAGGAAATATATATTCAACAGCCTGATTGTGGAATGCATTTTTTAAAGTCAAAGGTGTGGCACTCCCTCAGTACTGACCCTCTGACAGTGCGGCACTCCCTCAGTACTGACCCTCTGACAGTGCGGCACTCCCTCAGTACTGACCCTCTGACAGTGCGGCACTCCCTCAGTACTGACCCTCTGACAGTGCGGCACTCCCTCAGTACTGACCCTCTGACAGTGCGGCACTCCCTCAGTACTGACCCTCTGATAGTGCGGCACTCCCTCAGCACTGACCCTCTGACAGTGCGGCACTCCCTCAGTACTGACCCTCTGACAGTGCGGCACTCCCTCAGTACTGACCCTCTGACAGTGCGGCATTCCCTCAGCACTGACCCTCTGACAGTGCGGCACTCCCTCAGTATTGACCCTCTGACAGTGCGGCACTCCCTCAGCACTGACCCTCTGACAGTGCGGCACTCCCTCAGTATTGACCCTCTGACAGTGCGGCACTCCCTCAGTACTGACCCTCTGACAGTGCGGCACTCCCTCAGTATTGACCCTCTGACAGTGCGGCACTCCCTCAGCACTGACCCTCTGACAGTGCGGCATTCCCTCAGTACTGACCCTCTGACAGTGCGGCACTCCCTCAGCACTGACCCTCTGACAGTGCGGCACTCCCTCAGCACTGACCCTCTGACAGTGCGGCACTCCCTCAGCACTGACCCTCTGACAGTGCGGCACTCCCTCAGCACTGACCCTCTGACAGTGCGGCACTCCCTCAGCACTGACCCTCTGACAGTGCGGCACTCCCTCAGCACTGACCCTCTGACAGTGCGGCACTCCCTCAGCACTGACCTGATGGGACTGTATAATTTGAGAATGGTGTAAATCCATCAGAAGGTGACTGAAGGGCTTAAGCAGCCGTCTGTGACAGAGAATTAAATGCTTTCTTCAAAGCATGAAAAATGTTTGGGAAGAAAATCATTGGGGCAACTAAACAGACAGTGCAGTGATAAAAGAAGATGTGAAAATTTAATGCAGCATTTCATGACTGAAAGGTTAGCAAAAGATTGTTTTTTTTCAATTGCATTTAGCTTTCAGACTGATGGAGCTGAGAAAGAAAGCACTTAGTGACAAAGATCCTGACCCTTACAGGGAAACATGGCAGAGATTTCCTCTCATGTTTCGGGAAAGGCTGTGACTTAGACGCCTCTCCTCAGTTTCTAATCAAATTATACAGCACAGGAAGAGGCCATTCAGCCTGTCATGTCCATGCCAGCTCTTGGAAATACTGTAGCTATCAATCTGTCCCAATCCCCTGCTCCTTCCCCAGATTCCTGGAACCTTTTTCACTTCAATTTACTGAAAGTACTTTCTATATCCAAAATATTTTAGTTTGCAGGTTATTACCGCCAGGTTAGAACATAGAACACCACAGCACAAACAGGCCCTTCGGCCCACGAGTTGCGCCAATCACATCAACACCTACCAACCTACAGACCTATCTATAACCCTCATTAAACCCCATATACTCATCCAGAAGTCTTTTAAAAGACCCCAGCGAGTTCGCCTCCACAACCACTGACATCAGCCGATTCCATTCACTCACCACCCTCTGAGTGAAAAACTTACCCCTAACATCACTTCTGTACTTCCCTCCCCGCACCTTAAATCTGTGTCCTCTCGTAGCGACCATTTCAACCTGGGGAAATAGCCTCCGAGAGTCCACCCTATCTATTCCTCTCAACATTTTATAAACTTCTATCAGGTCGCCTCTCAACCTTCGCCTCTCCAGGGAAAAGAGTCCCAGCTCCCTCAACCTAACTTCATAAGGCATGCCTCCCAGTCCAGGCAACACGTGTGGAACATAGAACCCTACAGTGCAGAAACAGGCCCTTCGGCCCATCGGGTCTGCACCGAACACAATCCCACCCAGACCCTATCCCCATATCCCTACACATTAACCTGCTAGTCCCTCTAACCTACACATCCCAGGACACTAAGGGGCAATTTTAGCATAGCCAATGAACCTAACCCGCACATCTTTGGACTGTGGGAGGAAACCGGAGCACCCGGAGAAAACCCACACAGACACGAGGAGAATGTGCAAACTCCACACAGGCAGTGACCCGAGCCGGGAATCGAACCCAGGACCCTGGAGCTGTGAAGCAGCAGTGCTAACCACTGTGCTACCGTGCCACCCATGTGTCTGCTTCAGTATTTTATTGCACGTTGAATTATCCAGGTGAGAAATACCCCAAAGGATCTCAATGCTGCCTTTCACACTGCTTTCAACCTGAACCCAGTATTTTCACAAACACAATTATAATTATAATCAAGGACTTATTACACTGACCCTCCGACAGTGCGGCATTCCCTCAGCACTGACCCTTTGACAGTGCAGCACTCCCTCAGCACTGATCCTCTGACAGTGCAGCACTCCCTCAGCACTGACCCTCTGACAGTGCGGCACTCCCTCAGTACTGACCCTCCGACAGTGCGGCATTCCCTCAGCACTGACCCTTTGACAGTGCAGCACTCCCTCAGTACTGACCCTCCGACAGTGCGGCACTCCCTCAGCACTGACCCTCTGACAGTGCGGCACTCCCTCAGTACTGACCCTCCGACAGTGCGGCACTCCCTCAGTACTGACCCTCTGACAGTGCGGCACTCCCTCAGCACTGACCCTTTGACAGTGCAGCACTCCCTCAGCACTGACCCTCCGACAGTGCAGCATTCCCTCAGCACTGACCCTCCGACAGTGTAGCACTCCCTCAGCACTGACCCTCTGAAAGTGAGGCACTCCCTCAGCACTGATCCTCTGACAGTGCAGCACTCCCTCAGCACTGACCCTCTGACAGTGCAGCACTCCCTCAGCACTGACCCTTTGACAGTGCAGCACTCCCTCAGTACTGACCCTCCGACAGTGCAGCACTCCCTCAGCACTGACCCTTTGACAGTGCAGCACTCCCTCAGCACTGACCCTCCGACAGTGCAGCACTCCCTCAGTACTGACCCTCCGACAGTGCAGCACTCCCTCAGCACTGACCCTTTGACAGTGCAGCACTCCCTCAGTACTGACCCTCCGACAGTGCAGCACTCCCTCAGCACTGACCCTTTGACAGTGCAGCACTCCCTCAGCACTGACCCTCTGACAGTGCGGCACTCCCTCAGCACTGACCCTCTGACAGTGTGGCACTCCCTCAGCACTGACCCTCTGGCAGTGCGACACTCCCTCAGTACTGACCCTCTGGCAGTGAGGCACTCCCTCAGTACTGATGCGTTGACATGCGGCACTCAGTGTTAGTCTGGATTGTTATTGTAAGGGCAGCAAGGTAGCACAGTGGTTAGCACTGCTGCCCCAGTGCTTGGGTTGCTATCGGTGAGAGTTGACACATTGTCCCCATGTCTGCGTGGGTTTCCTCCGGGTGCTCCAGTTTCCTCCCCAGTCTAAAAGACATGCTGGTTAGGTGCATTGACCCAAACAAGCGCTGGAGTGTGGCGACTGGGGGAATTTCACAGTAACTTCATTGCAGTGTTAAGCCTACTTGTGACTAATAAATAAACTTTACTTTGTTCAGGTGTCTGGAATGTACAGGGCAGGGAGAATATTTGCAGTAGACGTCCTGAGACATCACATGTACAAGTCTCACTTTGCCCCCCCACTCTTCCCACAGACTCAGCCCAGCTCCTAGCTGAGGATTCTCACCTGCACACAGTGACACAGAGACCGAGGAGGGTTATGGTGGTCAGTACATGTTCCACAGCTAGGACATCCTCATCGTACACAGTGAGAGCGATCAGCACGGCCAGGATTGAGCCTGCGAAGAAGGCAAGGTGTTTGGCCAGGACAGTGAGCAATGGGGACAGGAAGCAGTTCATGTATTTGGAGGCTGCTTTATAACCCTTGCTGAGCCGAGACTGGAGCTCGTGGTCGAGCTCATTGAAGTGACGGAGGTAACATCGGCCGTACAGTGACCAGCAGCGAGCCCCCAGGCTGCCTGGCTCTCGCTTGATCACCTCAGTGTAGCTGAAGAAAGCATAGAGAATCTGCCAGATCAGAATGACAGGGCAGAGCAGCAGGTTGGTGATGCCAATCCACAGGATCCGTGCACTCAGTTTCTCAGCCAGTTCCAGCCGGTTCCCTGCCCGCTTATATTCCGGCTTCAAACTCCACTCGTTCTGAAAGAGAGAGCCCGGTCCCCACAGGAAGATCAGCTCAAAGTTATACTTCAAGCCCCTGGTGTAAAAGACCACTTGGCCAAGGAAAGGCAGGTGAAATCGAATGGGCAGGAGGGATTTGTTGATCATTGCCACAGTGTAGTTTTTAAATCGGAGGATGCGGTGATAGATATCCAGTTCACTCAGCTCCCTCTTGTGGATGCAAATTTGATGTTCTTTCTGAATCTGAATGATTCGAGCTTGAACTTCCTGCCAACTGAAGTAGGGAAGATCCGCCTGAAAGACAACAGCACAGGGTCAGCACCCACCCAGCAGGCACACCCCCCGCACAGAACCCCCACCCACCCAGCAGGCACACCCCCGCACAGAACCCCCACCCACCCAGCAGGCACACCCCCCAAACAGAACCCCCAGCCAGCACACCCCCCACACAGAACCCCCACCCACCCACCCAGCCAGCACACCCCCCGCACAGAACCCCCACCCACCCACCCAGCACACCCCCCGCACAGAACCCCCCCCCACCCACCCAGCACACCCCCCGCACAGAACCCCCCACCCACCCACCCAGCACACCCCCCGCACAGAACCCCCACCCACCCACCCAGCACACCCCCCCGCACAGAACCCCCACCCACCCAGCCAGCACACCCCCCACACAGAACCCCCACCCACCCACCCAGCACCCCCCCGCACAGAACCCCCACCCACCCACCCAGCACACCCCCCGCACAGAACCCCCACCCACCCAGCCAGCACACCCGCCGCACAGAACCCCCACCCACCCACCCAGCACACCCCCCGCACAGAACCCCCCCCACCCAGCACACCCCCCGCACAGAACCCCCCCCCACCCACCCAGCCAGAAACTACCCCCCGCACAGAACCCCCCCCACCCAGCACACCCCCCGCACAGAACCCCCCCCCACCCAGCACACCCCCCCGCACAGAACCCCCCCCACCCACCCAGCCAGAAACTACCCCCCGCACAGAACCCCCCCCCACCCAGCACACCCCCCGCACAGAACCCCCCCCACCCACCCACCCAGCACACCCCCCCGCACAGAACCCCCCCCACCCAGCACACCCCCCGCACAGAACCCCCCCCCCACCCACCCAGCCAGAAACTACCCCCCACACAGAACCCCCACCCACCCACCCCAGCCAGTACCTATCCCCCCCAACACAGAACGCCCCCACCCAGCACACGGAGCATTAGCATCAGCCAGCCAGCATTCCCCCCCCAACCCGCACAGAACCCTCACCCACCCAACACGCGCCCCACATAGAGTACACCAGCCCCACACACACCATCAGCACTCACCCAGCCAGCAATCACCCCTCCCCCCCCACCCCCCACAGAATGGCCACCCACCCAGCACACCCCCCCAACACACACAGTACCCTCCCCCACATACACAGAAACCTCCCACATAGACACAGTATCCTTCCCCCACACACAGCACGTTCCCATCACACATAACCCCTGCAACACCACTCATATCCCCCACTTTTGTTCCCCGCTGATCCCCAACTCCTCTGTACTCTACTGACCCCCAACAGCACCCCCATTCCCCACTGCTCTCCCAGGCTGGTGCTCTCAGCTGATCCCCATTTCGCACTGTGAACATTTACTTCTCCCCTGTCACTGAAGCACAGTAACAGCTGTGTGTGCCACCTACACGATTCACTGCAGTAATTCAACAAAGCTCCTGAGACAGCACCTTCCAAACCCACAGCCACCACCATCTAGAAGGACAAGAGCAGCAGATACCTGGGAACACCCCCACCTGGAGATTCTCCTTCAAGTCACTCACCATCCTGACTTGGAAATATATCGCCATTCCATCACTGTCACTGGGTCAAAATTTTCGAACTCTCTCCCCAACCTTGCTGTGTGAGTACCTACACTACATGGACTGCAGCAATTCAAGAAGGCAGCTCACTACCACCTTCTCAAGGGCAATTAGGGATGGGTAATAAACAAGCCAATGACACCTGTATATCTCACAGGTACAATTTAAAATTGGGCTGGCCAGTGTAACCTGCAACAACTGATGTCGCAGGAATTCGAACCTGTCACTGGCTCAGGAATCTGGCAATCTGGAATCACTAGCAATCAGAGTGCAGTCACAAAGTCATGGCTTCAAACCCCACTTCCCCCTCAGCTGTTCTCACCTTCACTCCAAGGGATGTAATGTTCAGGGAACTGGAAGTTGAGTGAAAAGAAGCAGTAACTTACCATGGATATCTTCAGAGCATTCCTGTAAAAAGCCCGAATTTCCCAATAACAGCAGATGTTGTAGATGAATTTCACCAGCCGATGGATCCAAAAGACTCCAGCGATCAACAGGATGAAAATAATCAGCACATTTTGCCTGATTCTGAAAAACAGTGACCCTTACCATAAAAACTGACCCATCATATACACAACTCACAATGAGAGAGGGAGGCGGGTGAAAATTATTGATACACTGAAGGGAAAGTGAATTAACACAGGAAAGAAGCATGAACATACAAGATAGCACCAATAGGCCATTCGGCCCCTCCAGCCTGCCCCGCCATTCAATAAGATCACTGCTAATCTGTCTGTGTTTGCAATTCCACATTCCCATCTACCCCAATAATCTTTGATTTCTTTTCCAAAGAAGAATCTATCCACCTTCGCCTTAAAATATTCAGTGACCCTGTCTCCACCACTCTCTGAGACAAGAGTTCCAACTATCAGAAGCCGCTGAGAGATGAAATTTCTCATCTCTGCACCAAAAGGGTGACCCTGAACTTTTAAACAGTGCCCCCTGGTTCTGGACTCATCCACAGGAGGAAACATCCTTTCTGCATCCACATTGTTAATACCATTTAGAATCTTTTAAACTTCAATCAAGTCACCCCTCACTCTTCCAAACTCCTGTGGAAACAAGCCCAGTCTGTCTAATAGCTCCTCATAAGACAACCAGTTCATTCCAGGTATCAATCTAGTAAACCTCCTATGAACCACTTCCAATGCATTTACATCCTTCCTTAAATAGAAACCAAAATTGCACACAGTATTCGCGATGTGGTCTCATGCATTCCCTGTATAAGTAAAGCAGACATCCTTACTTTTATGTTCAATTCCCCTGGGATTAAATGATAGTATTTGATTTTTATTACATGTCGTTCCTGCATTCTAACATTTGGACTCACACACTAGAACACCAAGGTACCTCTGCTGCATCTTGAAGTTCTTCAGCTGTTCTCTGATAAAGTAATACTCTGCCTTTTTCTATTCTTCTGGCCAAAATAAACTTCACATTTTTCCATTTAATACTCCATCTGCCAGACTTTACCCACTTCCTCAATCAATCAATACCTAACTTATGACTTCTTTACAACATACTTTCCTACCTTTTGTTGTGTCATTTGCAAATTAGCTATTGTTCCTTCACTCCACTCATCTAAATCATTGATATAAATTGTAAGAAGTTGAGGTCCCAGCACAGACCCCTGCAGGACTCCATTCATCACATCCCACCAAATAGCCACACTTCTATCAATGTTAGCACATTATTCTCTCCATCCTGAGCTTTGCTTTGCCGAATAGCCTTTGTGTATCACCTTACTTACCAAATGCTTTCAGGAAATCCAAGTACAGTACATCTACCGATTCCCCTTCATCCACAGAACATGTTACTCCATCAAAGAACTCCAAAGAATAGGCGTTCTCTTTCACATAACTATGCTGGCTCTTCCTGATTACTTTTAAGTTGTTCCAAGTGCTCAGTTATAACCTCTTCAATGATCAGTTTTAACACTTTCCCCATGACAAATGTCAAGTTAATTGGCCCATAGCTTCCAGTGTTCTGCCTCGCTCCTTTCTGGAATAAAGGCGTTATATCTGCTACTTGCCAGAATATAGGGAATTTTGGAAAATTAACACTGACATATCTACGACTTCGGCAGAAATCTCTATTAAAACCCTAGGATGAGGAATGAAGTCCATCAGGACCTGGAGACTTGTCAGCCCGCATGCAGATCCATCAATTTGCTCAGTACCGCTTCCTCAATGATTATAGTTTCATCAAGTTCCTCTCTCCGCTCCACCTCCTGATTTATAGCTACTGCGGGAATGATTTTTGTATCTTCAAAAATGTTTATTTCCTTATCAACTCCCCAATCTCATTTGTCAGAGCAACATTCACTCATTTATTCTTTTCCTATTTCTGTTCAAACTAATCCTTTCCATTTTTACATTTCTGGCATTTTCCTCCCATACTCTAACTTCATTCTCCTGTCTCTGGTGCTCTTTATATTTTCAATCTGACCAATTGCGGATGAGTTGAGATGTCGAATGGTGGGGAAGGGTCTCATAGAACATAGAACATTACAGCGCGGAACAGGCCCTTCGGCCCACGATGTTGCGCCGACCAATTAAGAAAAAAGCAATGACCCTCTAACCTAAACCAATCCCTTTCCATCCATAAACCTATCCACAGATCCTTAAACGCCCCCAAACTAGGCGCATCTACAACTGCAGCTGGCAGGGCATTCCAATCCCTCACCACCCTCTGGGTAAAGAACCTACCCCTGACATCCGTCCTGTAACTACCCCCCCTTAATTTAAAGCCATGTCCCCTCGTGCTAGCTTTCTCCATCCTAGGAAAAAGGCTATCACTATCTACCCTGTCTAAACCTCTAATCATCTTATATGTTTCAATGAGATCCCCTCTTAGCCGCCTTCTTTCCAGCGAAAACAACCCCAAATCCCTCAGTCTCTCCTCATAGGATCTCCCCTCCATACCAGGCGTCTCGGGTGGAGCATAAACACCAACACTGGCCACAAGAGCCAAACGGCCTGTTTCTGTGCTCAAAATACTGTATGATTCTAGGTTTATCATTGTCTGTATTTCATTGAAAATAAACTGTAGCATTGTAAAAACCCAACTGGGTCACTCGTGTCTGTCAGGGAAGGAACCTGCTGTGGTTAAACCTGGTTCCAGTCTGGCTCCATATGTAACTAGGCCCCATTACCCATACAAGGCGACAACTCCCGAGTCCTTACTGGGCAGTGCAGATGTGTGGGGGCAGGAAAGCATCTGGCAATGTGACTTTGACCAGCTGATTTTCACGATGTGTGTTGTTCACCAGCTTGTTAGCGAACAAGATATCGTAATCAACACAGTTGACGAGGAAAGTGGTGAAAGTAACGACGAAAACAAACTGCCTGCAGAAACCGAGAGAGAGAGAGCAAGATTACAACCAACTATGGCATATGGATAGGTACAACACAGGGTTAGATACAGAGTAAAGCTCCCTCTACAATGTCCCCCCATTAAACACTCCCAGGACAGGTACAGCACGGGGTTAGATACAGAGTAAAGCTCCCTCTACACTGTCCCCCATCAAACACTCCCAGGACAGGTACAGCACGGGGTTAGATACAGAGTAAAGCTCCCTCTACACTGTCCCCCCATCAAACACTCCCAGGACAGGTACAGCACGGGGTTAGATACAGAGTAAAGCTCCCTCTACACTGTCCCCCCCATCAAACACCCCCAGGACAGGTACAGCATGGGGTTAGATACAGAGTAAAGCTCCCTCTACACTGTCCCCCATCAAACACTCCCAGGACAGGTACAGCATGGGGTTAGATACAGAGTAAAGCTCCCTCTACACTGTCCCCCCCATCAAACACTCCCAGGACAGGTACAGCACGGGGTTAGATACAGAGTAAAGCTCCCTCTACACTGTCCCCATCAAACACCCCCAGGACAGGTACAGCACGGGGTTAGATACAGAGTAAAGCTCCCTCTACACTGTCCCCCCATCAAACACTCCCAGGACAGGTACAGCACGGGGTTAGATACAGAGTAAAGCTCCCTCTACACTGTCTCCCCCATCAAACACCCCCAGGACAGGTACAGCATGGGGTTAGATACAGAGTAAAGCTCCCTCTACACTGTCCCCCATCAAACATTCCCAGGACAGGTACAGCACGGGGTTAGATACAGAATAAAGCTCCCTCTACATTGTCCCCCATCAAACATTCCCAGGACAGGTACAGCACAGGGTTAGATACAGAGTAAAGCTCCCTCTACACTGTCCCCCCATCAAACACTCCCAGGACAGGTACAGCACGGGGTTAGATACAGAGTAAAGCTCCCTCTACACTGTCCCCATCAAACACTCATGATGTGGATACGCCGGCTTTAGACTGGGGTAAACACAGTAAAAAGTCTGACAACACCAGGTTTAAGTCCAACCGATTTATTTGATGGTAAACTCACTAGCTTTCGGGTTAGCCCCTTCGTCAGGTGAATGGAGAGTTCTGGCCTCAGACAGAGCATATAAAGCACAGACAGTTTACAGATTACTGATTAGAATGAGAATCTTTACACCTAACCTGCTGTTCAAGTCTTAAAGTGGCTGATAATGTGAGTGGAAGGAGCACTGATCACAGTTTAAAGAGATGTGTATTGTCTCCAGACAGTACAGTGAGTGAGGTTTTGCAAACCCAGGCAAGTCACGGGGGTTACAGATAGTGCGACATGAACCCAAGATCCCTGTTGAGACCGTCCTCATGTGTGCGGAACTTGGCTATCAGTCTCTGCTCAGCGACTCTGCGCTGTCGTGTGTCATGAAGTCGCTGAACAGAGACTGATAGCCAAGTTCCGCACACATGAGGATGGTCTCAACAGGGATCTTGGGTTCATGTTGCACTATCTGTAACCCCCGTGACTTGCCTGGGTTTGCAAAACCTCACTTACTGTACTGTCTGGAGACAATACACATCTCTTTAAACTGTGATCAGTGCTCCTTCCACTCACATTATCAGCCACTTTAAGACTTGAACAGCAGGTTAGGTGTAAAGATTCTCATTCTAATCAGTAATCTCTAAACTGTCTGTGCTTTATATGCTCTGTCTGAGGCCAGAACTCTCCATTCACCTGACGAAGAGGCAGTCCCCTCGAAAGCTTGTGAGAATATTATCAAATAAATCGGTTGGACTAAAACCTGGTGTTGTCAGACTTTTTACTGTGTTTACGCCAGTCCAACGCCGGCATACCCACATCAAGACCTTTGATCCAGACCTTCAGAGCACCCTCCATGCTCTCATTCCACGTACTTCCCGCATTGGAGATCTCTACTGCTTCTCAAAGATACAGAAGGCAAACACACCTGGCCGTCCCATCGTATCGGGCAATGGGACCCTGTGTGAGAACCTCTCCGGCTATGTCGAGGGCATCCTGAAACTCATTGTACAAAGAACCCCCAGCTTTTGTCGCGACACTACGGACTTCCTACTGAAACTCAGCACACACGGAGCAGTTGAACCAGGGACACTCCTCGTCACAATGGATGTCTCGGCGCTCTACACCAACATCCCCCACAACGATGGCATTGCTGCGACTGCCTCAGTACTCAATGCTGACAACTGCCAGTTTCCAGATGCAATTTTACAACTCATCCGCTTTATCCTGGACCACAATGTCTTCACCTTCAACAACCAGTTTTTCATCCAGACACACGGAACAGCCATGGGGACCAAATTTGCACCTCAATATGCCAACATCTTCATGCACAGGTTCGAACAAGACTTCTTCACTGCACAGAATCTTCAACCGATGCTATACACTAGATACATCGATGACATTTTCTTCCTTTGGCCTCATGGTGAACAATCACTGAAACAACTATATGATGATATCAACAAATTCCACCCCATCATCAGACTCACCATGGACTATTCCCCAGAATCAGTTGCATTCTTGGACACATGCATCTCCATTAAGGACAGTCACCTCAGCACCTCACTGTACCGCAAACCCACAGACAATCTCACAATGCTCCACTTTTCAAGCTTCCACCCTAAACATGTTAAAGAAGCTATTCCCAATGGATAAGCCCTCCGTATACACAGGATTTGCTCAGATGAGGAGGATCGTGACAGACACCTCCAGACCCTGAAAGATGCCCTCTTAAGAACAGGATATGGTGCTCGACTCATAGATCGGCAGTTCTGATGCGCCGCAGTGAAAAACCGCACTGATCTCCTCAGAAGACAAACACAGGACACAGTGGACAGAGTACCCTTCGTCGTCCAGTACTTCCCCGGAGCGGAGAAGCTACGACATCTTCTCCGGAGTCTTCAACATATCATTGAAGAAGACGAACATCTCGCCAGGGCTATCCCCACACTCCCACTTCTTGCCTTCAGACAACCACACAATCTCAAACAGACCATTGTTCCCAGCAAACTACCCAGCCTTCAGGAGAACAGTGACCACAATACCACACAACCCTGTCACAGCAACCTCTGCAAGACATGCCGGATCATCAACATGGATGCCATCATCAGACATGAGAATACCATCCACCAGGTACATGGTAAATACTCTTGCAACTCGGCCAACATTGTCTACCTGATACGTTGCAAGAAAGGATGTCCCGAAGCATGGTACATTGGGGAGACCATGCAGACGCTACGACAGCGGATGAATGAACATCGCTCGACAATCACCAGGCAAGACTGTTCCCTTCCTGTTGGCGAACACTTCAGTGGTCACGGGCATCCAGCCTCTGACCTTCAGGTAAGCATTCTCCAAGGCGGCCTTCACGACACACGACAGTGCAGAGTGACTGAGCAGAGACTGATAGCCAAGTTCCACACACGAGGACAGTCTCAACAGGGATCTTGGGTTCATGTTGCACTATCTGTAACCCCTGACTTGCCTGGGTTTGCAAAACCTCACTTACTGTACTGTCTGGAGACAATACACATCTCTTTAACCTGTGATCAATGCTCCTTCCACTCACACTGTTAGCCACTTTAAGACTTGAACAGCAGGTTAGGTGTAAAGATTCGCATTCTAATCAGTAATCTGTAAACTGTCTGTGCTTTATATGCTCTGTCTGAGGCCAGAACTCTCCATTCACCTGATGAAGGGGCTAACCCGAAAGCTAGTGAGTTTACTATCAAATAAATCGGTTGGGCTGAAACCTCGTGTTGTCAGACTTTTTACTGTGTTTCCCATCAAACACTCCCAGAACTAGGTGCAGCCACAGGGTTAGATGCAGAGTAAAGCTCCCTTTACAATGTATCCTTTAAACACTCCCAGGACAAGTACAGCACGGGGTTAGATACAGAGTAAAGCTCCCTCTACACTGTCCCCATCAAATACTCCCAGGACAGGTCCAGCACGCGGTTAACTGCAGAGTAAAGCTCCCTGCAGCACGGGGTTAGATACAGAGTAAAGCTCCCTCTATACTGTCCCCATCAAACACTCCCAGGACAGGTACAGCACAGGGTTCAATACAGAGTAAAGCTCCCTCTACACTGTCCCCCCATCAAACACTCCCAGGACAGGCACAGCACGCGGTTAGATACAGAGTAAAGCTCCCTCTACACTGTCCCCCCAGCAAACACTCCCAGGACAGGCACAGCACGGGGTTAGATACAGAGTAAAGCTCCCTCTACACTGTCCCCTTCAAACATTCCCAGGACAGGTACAGCACGGGGTTAGATACAGAGTAAAGTTCCCATCTGTCCCCATCAAACATTCCCAGGACAGGTACAGCACGGGGTTAGATACAGAATAAAGCTCCCTCTACACTGTCCCCATCAAACATTCCCAGGACAGGTACAGCACGGGGTTAGATACAGAGTAAAGCTCCCTCTACACTGTCCCCATCAAACACTCCCAGGACAGGTACAGCACGGGGTTAGATACAGAGTAAAGTTCCCTCTACACTGTCCCCTTCAAACATTCCCAGGACAGGTACAGCATGGGGTTAGATACAGAGTAAAGTTCCCTCTACATTGTCCCCATCAAACACTCCTAGGGTAGGTACAGCACGGGGTTAGAGAGTAAAACTCCCTCTACACTGTCCCTGCCAAATACTCCCAGCCTAGGTATAGCATGGAGTTAGATACAGAGTATCTAACATTTAGAACAGAATAGTCTCATTAGCGATAGATAACATGGTTTTGTACAAGGGAATCTGAAATCAGAAGTTTAATGGTGGCCATAAAATCATTGTTGATTGTCGTGAAAACCAATTTACCAACACCCTTTAGGGAAGGAAATCTGCCATCCTTACCCGGTCTGGCCTATAAGTGACTCCAGAACAGCAGCAATGTGGTTGGCTCTTAAATGCCCTCTGGCATGAATGAAAAAGATACACACTTCAGGGGAAATTCAGGATGGGCAATAAGTGTAAGAATGAAATAAAAACTGAGTAGTTCTGGTCACCACAAGTTCTGGTAAAGTTACTACAATGAAACTTGGACTCCCAAGTATCGAACCAAGAGCATAAATTACACAAAACGGGACTTATTCCTGGAAGCAAGATGATGAAGGGGTAATTTGACTAATGTTTTGAACATTAAAGGGCAGTGATAGGGTAAACCTAGAAACCGAGATGGGAGGTTAGTGAGGATGAAGATGTCAGAGTCCAAAGATTGAAGGCAGACCTTTAGAAGTGAAATTAGGAAACAGGTCTGTACAAAACAGTGGATAAAAGTTCAGAGGTTCCTTTGGCAAACAGCAACTGACGCTAGTGCCATTGTCAATTTTAAGTCTGAGATTCACAGATTTTGTTAATCAAATGAATTAAGGGATGTGGTTGGAAGGAAAGTACATGGAATTAGATCACAGGTCCAAACTGGCAGAAGAGACTCAAGGAGCTGAATAGCCTCCTCCTCTGCCTCTCTCCCTGATCGCTGACACTCAGATTAACAATTTAGAACATAGAACACTATAGCACAAACAGGCCCTTCGGCCCACTAGTTGCACCGATCACTTCTATACCTATTAAGTCGTAGACCTATCTATAACCCCCAATCCCATTAGATCCCAAATACTCATCCAGAAGTCTTTTAAAAGACCCCAGCGAGTTCGCCTCCACCACCACTGACGGCAGCCGATTCCATTCACTCACCACCCTCTGAGTGAAAAACTTACCCCTAACATCACCTCTGTACTTCCCTCCCCGCACCTTAAATCTGTGTCCTCTCGTAGCGACCATTTCAACCCAGGGAAATAGCCTCTGAGAGTCCACCCTATCTATTCCTCTCAACATTTTATAAACTTCTATCAGGTCGCCTCTCAACCTTCGCCTCTCCAGGGAAAAGAGTCCCAGCTCCCTCAACCTATCTTCATAAGGCATGCCTCCCAGTCCAGGCAACATCCTTGTAAATCTCCTCTGCACCCTTTCAATAGCTTCTACGTCTTTCCTATAGTGAGGCGACCAGAACTGCGCACAGTACTCCAAATGAGGCCTGACGAGGGTTGAACTGATGTGAATCAGGATTCTTACAGGCAGCTGCTGGTCAGTGTCTGACGTACAGAAATCCACTCCCACAGCTCGAAGTTTATTTGGTCATGGCATGTAGCTGCAGATGGCTGGACCAGCATTGAGTGCCCATCCCTACGTTTTGAGAATGTGGTTGTGAGCTACCATCTTGAACTGCTGGAGTCTGTGTGGTGTAGGTGCAACCACAGCTTCAAGGACAATTCCTGGATCCCTAAATAACAAAGGTAAAATACTGCAGATGCTGGAAATCTGAAACAAAAACTGAAATGCTGGATAAACTCAGCATGGCTGACAGTATCTGTCATTGAATCATACAGTGCAGAAAGGGCCCTTCAGCCCATCAAGTCGGCACCGACAATAACTACCACTGACTTTTAAGGGGCATCTTGACAAATACATGAATAGGATGGAAATAGAGGGATATGGTCCCTGGAAGGGTCGGGGGTTTTAGTTCAGTAGGGATAGCACGGTCGGTGCAGGCTTGGAGGGCCGAAGGGCCTGTTTCTGTGCTGTAATTTTCTTTGTAATCCCATTTTCCAACTCTTGTCCCATATCCTTGAATGTTAATATTTCAGGTACTCATCCAAATACTTTTTAAAGGTTGTAAGGTTTCCAGCCTCCACCACCTTCTCAGGCAGTGCATTCCAGATTCCCACCACCCTCTGTGAATTTCTTTCTCAAGTCCCCCCTGAACCTCCTGTCCTTCACCCTAAAACTCTACCCCATTGTGATTGACCCCTCAACCAACAGGGGAACAGCTGCTCTCTACTCACCCTGTCCATACCCCTCATAATCTTACACACCTCAATCATGTCCCCCCTCACCTTCTCTGCTCTAGAGAAACCAATAAAAGCCAATCCAGTTTCTCCTTATAGCTCAATGCTTCATCCTGTTGAATTTCCTCTGTATCCCCTCAGGTGCAATCACATCCTTCCTATAGTGCAGTGTCCAGAACTGCACACACCCCAGCTGTGGCCTAACCAACACTCTGTACAACTCCAACATTTCCTCCTTGCTCTTATACTCTATGCTAAAAGCAACTGTCCCATATACCTTCTTAACGAGATATAGCAATAGTGAAGTTGGATACTTTAAGAACTTTCAAACAGTTATTGGACAGGCACATGGCACACACCAGATTGATAGGGAGTGGGATAGCTTGATCTTGAGTACACACAAAGCTCGGCACAACATCAAGGGCCGAAGGGCCTGTACTGTGCTGTACTGTTCTATGTTCTTAATTCTCCTATTCACTCACTCTGCCAACTTCATGGATCTGTGAATAAATACCCCAAGATCCATCTGTTCCTCTGAGCTTCCCAGTGTCTTCCCATTCATTAAATATTCCCCGACTTGTTCATCCAAAGTGCACCACCTCACAATTATCAGGGTTAAATATCACCTGCTCTGCTCATCTGACTAACCCTTTGATATCTTCCTAAAACCTACAACCATCTTAATTATTAACCACCCGACTAATCTTTGTGTCATCTGCAAACCTGCTTAATTTTTCTTCTCATTATCATCTATATCATTTATGTCTATAACAAACAATAAGGGCTCCAATACCGATCCTTGTGGTACGTCACTGACACTGGCCTCCAGTCACTCAAACAGCCTCCTGCCACGACAGCTAGTGTCCTGTCACTAAGCCTGTTTTGGATCCATCTCACCAGGTTTCCATACAAATTATATCAACTACACTTCCTTCATCCACACACATTCTGTAGAGACAGAAACAGAGTTAACATTTCAAGTCCAATGAGAGTCATCACTGTTTTTCTTGCCTCAGATCTTCACATCAAAGAACAAAGAATAAAGAATAAAGAGAATTACAGCACAGGAACAGGCCCTTCGGCCCCTCCAAGCCTGCACTGACCGTGCTGCCCAACTGAACTAAAACTCCCTACCCTTCCGGGGACCATATCTCTCTATTTCCATCCTATTCATGTACTTATCAAGGCGTCCCTTAAAACTCACTACCGTATCTGCTTCCACTCCCTCCCCCAGCAGCGAGTTCCAGGCACCCACCCCCCTCTGTGTAAAAAATCTGCCTCGTACATCTCCTTTAAACCTTGCCCCTCGCACCTTAAACCTGTGCCCGAGATAATTGACTTCTCCACCCTGGGAAAAAGCTTCAGACTATCCACTCTGTCTATGCCGCTCATAATCTTGTAGAATTCTATCAGGATCTTTTAGCCTCTCAGGAAATCTATTTCTATCCCCTTAGACAAGTTGATTGCCAAGTGGGGGCAACCTGCGCAGAGCGGGGTCTGTACCTGCACTGAGCACACAGCAGGAGATGTATCCGCGCCCAGCGCAGAGCAGGGGCTGTACCCGTGTCCAGCAGGACTGACCCGTACCCGTGTCCGGCAGGGCTGACCCGTACCCGTGTCCAGCAGGGCTGACCCGTACCCGTGTCCGGCAGGACTGACCCGTACCCGCGTCCGGCAGGACTGACCCGTACCCGCGTCCGGCAGGACTGACCCGTACCCGCGTCCGGCAGGACTGACCCGTACCCGCGTCCGGCAGGACTGACCCGTACCCGCGTCCGGCAGGACTGACCCGTACCCGCGTCCGGCAGGACTGACCCGTACCCGTGTCCGGCAGGACTGACCCGTACCCGTGTCCAGCAGGGCTGACCCGTACCCGCACCTGGCAGGGCTGGTGCTGTACCTGTGTCCAGCAGGACTGACCCGTACCCGTACCCAGCAGGGCTGGTGCTGTACCCGTGTCCAGCAGGACTGACCCGTACCCGGCAGGGCTGGTGCTGTACCCGTGTCCAGCAGGGCTGACCCGTACCCGTGTCCAGCAGGACTGACCCGTACCCGTACCCAGCAGGGCTGGTGCTGTACCCGTGTCCAGCAGGACTGACCCGTACCCGGCAGGGCTGACCCGTACCCGTGTCCAGCAGGACTGACCCGTACCCGGCAGGGCTGACCCGTACCCGTGTCCAGCAGGACTGACCCGTACCCGTACCCGGCAGGGCTGACCCGTACCCGTGTCCAGCAGGACTGACCCGTACCCAGCTGGGCTGGTGCTGTACCCGTGTCCAGCAGGACTGACCCGTACCTGTACCTGGCAGGACTGACCCGTACCCGTGTCCGGCAGGACTGACCCGTACCCGTGTCCGGCAAGACTGACCCGTACCCGTGTCCGGCAAGACTGACCCGTACCCGTGTCCGGCAGGACTGACCCGTACCCGTGTCCGGCAAGACTGACCCGTACCCGTGTCCGGCAGGGCTGACCCGTACCGTGTCCGGCAGGGCTGACCCGTACCGTGTCCGGCAGGGCTGACCCGTACCGTGTCCGGCAGGGCTGACCCGTACCCGTGTCCGGCAGGACTGACCCGTACCCGTGTCCGGCAGGGCTGATGTTGTACCGTTGCTGAAAATTGATTCTACCAGAACTTAATAAAGATAAAATGTAAAACGTACACCAATTCAAACAGTTCTGTCAGCAGCATACAGAGGAAGCCATTTTTCTGATGCAAGTGGTAGATGTGCGAGACAGTTAAGGAAAGATGAGAAACATTGCAATTCCAACTCAGACAGTTCGATATACACAGAACCAGACAGTCGGGTCGGATACAGAATTTGTGCTTTGAGGAAAAAAGACACACTTTGAAATTTTTCATCCTTCACTCATCAGGACAATTTACAAGAATACCAAATGTAATGGGAGCAACAATTTATACCTCAGTGGAAGAGAGTACTGGTTTATAATGGCCTCTGATTGGTAGAGGTGTTGTCCAGGAGAATGCCCAAGGCGACTGACAGTTAACTGCCAAGCTTTGCTTAACTTCAAACCAGGCAGTGTGACTGTGATTGGTCAAGGCATTGTCCTGAGGAATGAACCTGAGAATGGCTGTTGTCAGTTTTGTTCAGTTGCTGTGTGTACATGTTCCGTGTGCAGAGGACAAGCCCATGTACTAAAATATGGAGCTTCTAACACTTGTAAGTGAGCCACCCTGATTGATAATCTTAAATTGGTTAGCAGTGTAATTCTTAATACAATCAGGATTGTTTAGCATACGTTGCCCAATTGCGGAATCACATCACATTGAACATTGTGCTTTGAGTTTTGTAAACACAGGCTGGTTAGGTGTGATCTATATCTTGTCTAATTCAAACGACCAAAGGGATGGGTTATTTGATACGATCCAGCAGGTTTTTTTTTCAGTAATACTCAAATCCGTGTACAGGTATCTCCCAGAGAGGACTGAAACACCCATTAGTGTATAGATATCTCCGTAAGGGAGAGGTGATTGTGATTCCATTCAGTGCACAGATATCTAAGGACAGAGACTGACAAACAGTGCAGGAATCTTTTGAAAGTTTATTTATCAGTGTCACAATTCGGCTTACATTAACATTAATGAAGTTACTGTGAAAATCCCCTAGTCACCGCACTCCGGCACCTGTTCGGGTACACTACGGGAGAATTTAGCATAGCCAATGCACCTAACCAGCATATCTTTCGGACTGTGGGAGGAAACCAGAGCACCTGCAGAAAACCCACGCAGACACGGGGAGAATGTGCAGATTGTGCACAGACAGTGACCCAGGCCAGGAGTCGTACCCGGATCCCTGGCGCTGAGAGGTTGGAGTGTTAACCACTATGCCACCGTGCTGCTCTATACTCTTTCTGTGAAATCAGCAAGAGACATATTAATTGCCAAAGTCTTGTTCTTATAAAGTGAGTGCAATTGAAGGAACGGGACAGATAACTGGCACAAGCTCAGCTATCCTCCTCCAAGCAGGAAGAGGATAACTGCAATTGGAGTGCCCCAGGGATCTGTTCTGGGACCCTTGCTGTTTGTCATTTTCATAAATGACCTGGATGAGGAAGTGGAGGGATGGGTTAGCAAGTTCACTGATGACATGAAGGTCGGTGGTGTAGTGGATGGTCTGGAAGGATGTCAAAAGTTGCAGCAGGACATAGATAGGATGCAGGACTGGGCGGAGAAGTGGCAGATGGACTTCAACGCGTAATGCGTAGTCGTCCATTTTGGCAGAACCAACGGGATGAACGAGTACACTATCAAGGGCAGAAGTCTTAGTAGTGTTGAAGAGCAGAAGGATCTTGGGGTCCGGGTCCACAGGACTCTTAAATCGGCCTCGCAGCTGGAGGAGGTGGTCAAGAAGGCGTATGGTGTATTGGCCTTCATTAATCGAGGGATTGAGTTTAGGAGTCGGGAGGTAATGCTGCAACTTTATAAGACCCTTGTCAGGCCTCATTTGGAGTACTGTGCGCAGTTCTGGTCGCCTCACTATAGGAAAGACGTAGAAGCTATTGAAAGGGTGCAGAGGAGATTTACAAGGATGTTGCCTGGACTGGGAGGCATGCCTTATGAAGACAGGTTGAGGGAGCTGGGACTCTTTTCCCTGGAGAGACGAAGGTTGAGAGGTGACCTGATAGAGGTTTATAAAATGTTGAGAGGAATAGATAGGGTGGATTCTCAGAGGCTATTTCTCCGGGTTGAAATGGTCGCTACGAGAGGACACAGATTTAAGGTACAGGGAGGGAAGTTCAGAAGTGATGTTAGGGGTAAGTTTTTCACTCAGAGGGTGGTGAGTGAATGGAATCGGCTGCCGTCAGTGGTGGTGGAGGCGAATTCGCTGGGGTCTTTTAAAAGACTTCTGGATGAGTATATGGGGTTTAATGGGATTGGGGGTTATAGATAGGTCTATAGATTGGTAGGTGTTGATGTGATCGGCGCAACTCGTGGGCCGAAGGGCCTGTTTGTGCTGTAGTGTTCTATAATTCTATTCTATAAGCAGCTTATGGGTACGGCCCAAAAGGATATTCTGGAGAAGAATAGATCCAGGTTTTCGATGTGATGCCATGGAGCTGTGGAGAATGAAACAAAAGGATTAGAAACTATTAGAAAGCTCTTCCTCATTACCATACTCATTGGGGGGGTGGACAAAATTTGATTCAATATTGTGAGGAAGGAACAGATAGTTTGAGTTTCTGAGAGTGGCTGTTAGTGCCTCAAAGATTTCTGTTCTGAGACCACTTCAGTTCATTGTGCACATCAATGATTTGGGTCTGAGGTTCTAGGGGATGCTGCAGAGACACCGATGTGAAGTGAGCAAGAGGTAGGACATTTCAGCATCAATGTATGCATTGCATTAATTTAGTAGGAGGAAGGTGGAAAATGCAGAAAGATGTTCAGGTTCACAAGACATTAACAGCAATAGCCGGAGTGGATAAGGGCATAAAATATCAGTGGATTACCAGGTTTGTAGCATGAGGAATAGAAATTAAAAGCATAGATATAATGTGAATAAGCCCAGAGGTGAAAACTGTAGACTGAGTTCACAGGAAGAAAGCTGAGGTCAGAGAGAGGGAGGATCACAGAAATTAACGGGGATGCTGTTTCCAAGGAGAAAACAGAAATGAGACACAGGTTGCCCGGGTGTTTCACATTGCACTCATCAACATAGATGGGAGAATGTCACATTTTTTCACTCAGAGGGTGGTGAGTGTCTGCAACAAGCTGCCAGAGATACTAATAGAGGTGGGTACAATTTTATCTTTTAAAAAGCATACAGGTAGTTACATGGGTACGATGGGTATAGAGGGATATGGGTCAAACGCAAGCAATTGGGATTAATTTAGGGGTTTAAAAAAATAAGGGTGGCATGGACAAGTTGGGTCAAAGGGCATGTTTCCATGCCATAAACCTCTTTGACCTGCTCCTGGGCCTGGCCAGACTCACCGTAAACAGGTCAAGGCAGCAGGTGACTGAGGGGGTCGTCCGATCAGACTGTCTGCCCTTCTACCATGATAACATTCACAGCCGGGTGTCCCACGAAAGGGAGAATGCGGTGTCCTAGGGCAGAGTTGATGCCTTTCCTGCCCACTGGGCACTGCAGGGATTGGGGTGTGTTATCGACCCCTTTAATTACATTTCAGTTTGATGTTTTAAGTTTCCTTTCCACTTTGTCTCTTGTTTCGGGTGGTTCCCTTCTTTTTGGAGGCGTCCCTCAGTTAACTTGATTTAATTGTTAAGTCAAAAAAGATTGACATTCTGCCTCACTGTTAACCACTCAGCCGATCTTTGTGTCTCTGCAAACTTACTAATCCTACCCCTCACATAGTCATCAATGTCATTTATATAAATGATGAACAATAGGGGGCCCAGCACAGATCCCTGTGATATGTCACTGGACACTGATTTCTCTTAAAAAAGTAGTTAATGAAGAGAGTGCTGGTCCTATGGAAAGTGAGATTGCAGAATTAATAATGGAAAACAAAGAGATAGCAGATGAACTGAACAGGTATTTTTATAAAATTCCTACATCGCAGAAGAGGCCATTTGGCCCATCGAGTCTACACCAGCACTCTGACAGATCATCTTACACAGGCCTTCTCCCCCACCCTATCCCCGTAACTCCATATATTTACTCTGCTAATCCATCTCACCTACATTTTGGGACACTAAGGGGCAATTTAGCATGGTCAATCTAGCCAACCAGCACATTTTTGGACTTTGGAAGGATACTGGAGCATCCAAAGGAAATGCACACATATGGGGAGAGTTTTTTTTGTATTCATTCATGGGAACGGGCGTTGCTGGCTGGCCAGCATTTATTGTCCAACCCTAGTTGCCCCATTGCTGTGGTTCCACAGCAACTTCCACACAGACAGTGACCCAAGCTGGGAATTGAACCCGGGTCCCTCTGTGGCAGCAGTGCTAACCCACTGTGCTGCCCGTTTGCATAGGTCTTCACTATAGAGTATTCAAGTAACATTGCAGAAGTAGGAAGGGAGGAAGGAAGTCAGGACAAACACCAGGGAAGTGGTACTGAGTAAACTGTTGGAGCTGCATGCTGACAAATCCTCCCATAGACCTCATCCTAAGGTCTTAAAGGAAGCGTCCACTGAGATAGTTGGAGCACAGGTTTTAATTTCCAAAATTCCCTCAATTCAGGAAGGTCTGATTATTTAAAAGGGAAGGAGACAAAAAGTGGGAAACAATAGGCTAGTTAGCTTAACACCAATCACAGGGAAAATGTTAGAAGCTATTATTAAAGGTATTATAGCAGGTATTTGGATAAATTCAAAGTAGTAAGGCAGAGTCAACATGAGTTTATGAAAGGAAAATCATGTTTAACCAATGTACTGGAGTTCTTTGAGGAAACAATGTGCTTAGATGAAGATGGATCAGTATATTCTACTTAGTTTCCCAGAAGGTAGTTGATAAGGTGCCATGTCAAAAGTTATTGCAGAAAATAAAATCTCCTGGTGTATGGGGTAACATGTTAGTATAGATAGAAGATAGATTGTCTGACAGAAAGCACAGAGTAGTATTTTTCAGGTTACCAAGATGTAGCTAGTGGTTTACCACAGGAATCAGCGCAGGGGTTTCAACTCCTTACAATTTATATAAATGGCTTTCATGAAGGGTTGCTGGCAAATTTGCTGATGGTACAAGGATTGATAGCAAAGTAAGTTGAAGAGAAAATAAGGAGGCTACATAGGGATCTACATAGGTTAAAATGAGGGGCACAGATCAGCTAGATAGTCAATACCTTTTCCCAAAGGTAGGGGAGTCTAAAACCAGAGGGCAGAGGTTTAAGGTGAGAGGGGAGAGATATAAAAATGTCCAGAGGGGCAATTTTTTCACACAGAGGGTGGTGAGTGTCTGGAACAAGCTGCCAGAGAGGTAGTAGTAGAGGCGGGTACAATTTTATCTTTACAAGGCATTTAGACAGTTACATGGGTACGATGAGTATGGAGGGATATGGGCCAAATGCAGGCAATTGGGATTGGCTTAGGGATTTCAAAAAAAAGGGCAATATGGACAAGTGGGGCTAAAGGGCCTGTTTCCATGCTGTAAACCTCTGTGACTTGATTGAAACATAGAACACTGAGGAGTATTGACAGGGTGGATGTAGAGAGGATGTTTCCTCTTGTGGGAGAACCTATAACTACTGTGACTGTTTTAAAATAAGGGGTTATATATTTAAACAGAGATGGGGCAAAATTCTCTCTCTCAGAGGCTGAGTGTCTTTGGACCTCTGTTCCTGAAAAGAGTGGGAGCACAGTCTTTGAATATTTTTAAAGCAGAGGTGAACAGGTTCTCCGAAAGTAAGGGTTATCGGGGGTGGGCAAGATGCAAGTTTGAGGTTATGATTAGATCAATTACGGTCTTACTAAATGACAGAACAGGCTGGAGGGACAGAATGGCCCACTCCTGCCCCTTGCTTGAATGTATGTTTGTATCATGGGTCCTGGAGGGAGAGAGAGGAGAATATTCAACTTGCATTTTCCGCCATCTGCCACATGAACCAGTAGGTCTTCCTCCCCAGGTGGGGAATCGGTGTAGGAGGACTGCAGTCGCTGGTATTCAGTAGTGAATGCTGCCATCTCACGCTGCCATCCCACACTTGGTGCCTGGCACTCTGCTAATCATTCGGTGAGTCGGGGGTTCCCCCGACACTCAACAAGGCTCTGATCTGGCAAGATAACAAAATGAGAAAAAACTTCCAACAGAGAAACTTGCACAGTCATTGTTCCCACAGCTTACAGACAAATTCCCACTCCAAAAACCGCACAAACAGAGCTACAATTCCGTGACCCAGAACTCAGCAGAAACTGAACTGTGTAGGCACATAAATACAGGTCAGGAACCAAATTAGAGGCTTAGTGCAGCTCGAGTATTGGTGAATGCAAGAGCCGGAACAGTGCTGTTACTGTTGTGTCAGTGTGTGAACGGGGAGTGAACCCGGTGCAGGCAGAGTGCGTGAACGGGGAGTGAACCCGATGCAGGGTCAGTGTCTGAACGGGGAGTGAACCCGGTGCAGGGTTAGTGTCTGAACGGGGAGTGAATCCGGTGCAGGGTCAGTGTGTGAACGGGGAGTGAACCCGGTGCAGGGTCAGTGTGTGAACGGGGAGTGAACCCGGTGCAGGGTCAGTGTGTGAACGGGGAGAGAACCCGGTGCAGGGAGAGTGCGTAAACGGGGAGTGAACCCGGTGCACGGTCAGTGTGTGAACGGGGAGTGAACCCGGTGCAGGGAGAGTGCGTGAACGGGGAGTGAACCCGGTGCAGGGTCAGTGTGTGAACGGGGAGTGAACCCGGTGCAGGGAGAGTGCGTGAACGGGGAGTGAACCCGGTGCAGGGTCAGTGCGTGAACGGGGAGTGAACCCGGTGCAGGGTCAGTGTGTGAACGGGGAGTGAACCCGGTGCAGGGTCAGTGTGTGAACGGGGAGTGAACCCGGTGCAGGGTCAGTGTGTGAATGGGGAGAGAACCCGGTGCAGGGAGAGTGCGTGAACGGGGAGTGAACCCGGTGCGAACCCGGTGCAGGCAGAGTGCGTGAACGGGGAGTGAACCCGATGCAGGGTCAGTGTCTGAACGGGGAGTGAACCCGGTGCAGGGTTAGTGTCTGAACGGTGAGTGAATCCGGTGCAGGGTCAGTGTGTGAACGGGGAGTGAACCCGGTGCAGGGAGAGTGCGTGAACGGGGAGTGAACCCGGTGCAGGGTCAGTGTGTGAACGGGGAGTGAACCCGGTGCAGGGTCAGTGTGTGAACGGGGAGTGAACCCGGTGCACGGTCAGTTTGTGAACGGGGAGTGAACCCGGTGCAGGGTCAGTTTGTGAACGGGGAGTGAATCCGGTGCAGGGTCAGTGTGTGAACGGGGAGTGAACCTGGTGCAGGGTCAGTGTGTGAACGGGGAGCGAATCCGGTGCAGGGAGAGTGCGCGAACGGGGAGTGAACTCGGTGCTGGGTCAGTTTGTGAACGGGGAGTGAACCCGGTGCAGGGAGAGTGCGCGAACGGGGAGTGAACCCGGTGCAGGGTCAGTGTGTGAACGGGGAGTGAACCCGATGCAGGGACAGTTTGTGAACGGGGAGTGAACCCGGTGCAGGGAGAGTGCGCGAACGGGGAGTGAACCCGGTGCAGGGTCAGTGTGTGAACGGGGAGTGAACCCGGTGCAGGGTCAGTGTGTGAACGGGGAGTGAACCCGGTGCAGGGTCAGTTTGTGAACCGGGAGTGAACCCGGTGCAGGGTCAGTTTGTGAACGGGGAGTGAACCCGATGCAGGGTCAGTGTGTGAACGGGGAGTGAACCCGGTGCAGGGTCAGTGTGTGAACGGGGAGTGAACCCGGTGCAGGGTCAGTTTGTGAACGGGGAGCGAACCCGGTGCAGGGTCAGTTTGTGAACCGGGAGTGAACCCGGTGCAGGGTCAGTGTGTGAACGGGGAGTGAACCCGGTGCAGGGTCAGTGTGTGAACGGGGAGCGAACCCGGTGCAGGGTCAGTTTGTGAACCGGGAGTGAACCCGGTGCAGGGTCAGTGTGTGAACGGGGAGTGAACCCGGTGCAGGGTCAGTGTGTGAACGGGGAGTGAATCCGGTGCAGGGTCAGTGTGTGAACGGGGAGTGAACCCGGTGCAGGGTCAGTGTGTGAACGGGGAGTGAACCCGGTGCAGGGTCAGTGTGTGAACGGGGAGTGAACACGGTGCAGGGTCAGTGTGTGAACGGGGAGTGAACCCGGTGCAGGGTCAGTTTGTGAACCGGGAGTGAACCCGGTGCAGGGTCAGTGTGTGAACGGGGAGTGAACCCGGTGCAGGGACAGTGTGTGAACGGGGAGTCAACACGGTGCAGGGACAGTGTGTGAACGGGGAGTGAACCCGGTGTAGGGTCAGTGTGTGAACGGGGAGTGAACCCGGTGCAGTGTCAGTGTGTGAACGGGGAGTGAACCCGGTGCAGGGTCAGTGTGTGAACGGGGAGTGAACCCAGTGCAGGGAAAGTGTGTGAACGGGGAGTGAACCCGGTGCAGGGAGAGTGCGTGAACGGGGAGTGAACCCGGTGCAGGGTCAGTGTGTGAACGGGGAGTGAACCCGGTGCAGGGTCAGTGTGTGAATGGGGAGTGAACCCGGTGCAGGGTCAGTGTGTGAACGGGGAGTGAACCCGGTGCAGGGACAGTGTGTGAACGGGGAGTGAACACGGTGCAGGGTCAGTGTGTGAACGGGGAGTGAACCCGGTGCAGGGTCAGTGTGTGAACGGGGAGTGAACACGGTGCAGGGTCAGTGTGTGAACGGGGAGTGAACCCGGTGCAGGGTCAGTGTGTGAACGGGGAGCAAACCCGGTGCAGGGTCAGTGTGTGAACGGGGAGTGAACCCGATGCAGGGACAGTGTGTGAACGGGGAGTGAACCCAGTGCAGGGAAAGTGTGTGAACGGGGAGTGAACCCGGTGCAGGGTCAGTGTGTGAACGGGGAGTGAACCCGGTGCAGGGTCAGTGTGTGAACGGGGAGTGAACCCGGTGCAGGGTCAGTGTGTGAACGGGGAGCGAACCCGGTGCTGGGTCAGTGTCTGAACGGGGAGTGAACCCGGTGCAGGGTCAGTGTGTGAACGGGGAGTGAACCCAGTGCAGGGTCAGTGTGTGAACGGGGAGTGAACCCGGTGCAGGGTCAGTGTGTGAACGGGGATTCAACCCGGTGCAGGGTCAGTGTGTGAACCGGGAGCGAACCCGGTGCTGGGTCAGTGTGTGAACGGGGAGTGAACCCGGTGCAGGGTCAGTGTGTGAACGGGGAGTGAACCCGGTGCAGGGTCAGTGTGTGAACGGGGAGTGAACCCGGTGCAGGGTCAGTGTGTGAACGGGGAGTGAACCCGGTGCAGGGTCAGTGTGTGAACGGGGAGTGAACCCGGTGCAGGGTCAGTGTGTGAACGGGGAGTGAACCCGGTGCAGGGTCAGTGTGTGAACGGGGAGTGAACCCGGTGTAGGGTCAGTGTGTGAACGGGGAGTGAACCCGGTGCAGGGTCAGTGTGTGAACGGGGGGTGAACCCTGTGCAGGGTCAGTGTGTGAACGGGGAGTGAACCCTGTGATGGGTCAGTGTGTGAACGGGGAGAGAACCCGGTGCTGGGTCAGTGTGTGAACGGGGAGCGAACCCGGTGCTGGGTCAGTGTGTGAATGGGGAGTCAACCCGGTGCAGGGTCAGTGTGTGAACGGGGAGTGAACCCGGTGCAGGGTCAGTGTGTGAACGGGGAGTGAACCCGGTGCAGGGTCAGTGTGTGAACGGGGAGTGAACCCGGTGCAGGGTCAGTGTGTGAACGGGGGGTGAACCCTGTGCAGGGTCAGTGTGTGAACGGGGAGTGAACCCGGTGCAGGGTCAGTGTGTGAACGGGGAGTGAACCCGGTGCAGGGTCAGTGTGTGAACGGGGGGTGAACCCTGTGCAGGGTCAGTGTGTGAACGGGGGGTGAACCCGGTGCAGGGTCAGTGCGTGAATGGGGAGTGAATCCAGTGCAGGGAGAGTGCGTGAACGGGGAGTGAACCCGGTGCAGGGACAGTGTCTGAACGGGGAGTGAACCCGGTGCAGGGTCAGTGTGTGAACGGAGAGTGAATCCAGTGCAGGGTCAGTGTGTGAACGGGGAGTCAACCCGGTGCAGGGTCAGTGTGTGAACGGGGAGTGAACCCGGTGCAGGGTCAGTGTGTGAACGGGGAGTGAACCCAGTGCAGGGTCAGTGTGTGAACGGAGAGTGAACACGGTGCAGGGTCAGTGTGTGAACGGGGAGTGAACCCGGTGCAGGGTCAGTGTGTGAACGGGGAGTGAACCCGGTGCAGGGTCAGTGTGTGAACGGGGAGTGAACCCAGTGCAGGGTCAGTGTGTGAACGGGGAGTGAACCCAGTGCAGGGTCAGTGTGTGAACGGGGAGTGAACCCGGTGCAGGGTCAGTGTGTGAACGGGGAGTGAACACGGTGCAGGGTCAGTGTGTGAACGGGGAGTGAACCCGATGCAGGGTCAGTGTGTGAACGGGGAGTGAACCCGGTGCAGGGTCAGTGTGTGAACGGGGAGTGAATCCAGTGCAGGGTCAGTGTGTAAACGGGGAGCGAACCCGGTGCAGGGTCAGTGTCTGAACGGGGAGTGAACCCGGTGCAGGGTCAGTGTGTGAACGGGGAGTGAACCCTGCGCAGGGTCAGTGTGTGAACGGGGAGCGAACCCGGTGCAGTGTCAGTGTGTGAATGGGGAGTGAACCCGGTGCAGGGTCAGTGTGTGAACGGAGAGTGAATCCAGTGCAGGGTCAGTGTGTGAACGGGGAGTGAACCCGGTGCAGGGTCAGTGCGTGAATGGGGAGTGAACCCGGTGCAGGGTCAGTGTGTGAACGGGGAGTGAACCCGGTGCAGGGTCAGTGTGTGAACGGGGAGTGAACCCGGTGCAGGGTCAGTGTGTGAATGGGGAGTGAACCCGGTGCAGGGTCAGTGTGTGAATGGGGAGTGAATCCAGTGCAGGGTCAGTTTGTGAATGGGGAGTGAACCCGGTGCAGGGTCAGTTTGTGAACGGGGATTCAACCCGGTGCAGGGTCAGTGTGTGAACGGGGCGTGAACTCGGTGCTGGGTCAGTGTGTGAACGGGGAGTGAACCCGGTGCAGGGTCAGTGCGCGAACGGGGAGTGAACCCGGTGCAGGGTCAGAGTGTGAACGGGGAGCGAACCCGGTGCCGGGTCAGTGTGTGAACGGGGAGTGAACCCGGTGCAGGGTCAGTGTGTGAACGGGGAGTGAACCCGGTGCAGGGAGAGTGCGCGAACGGGGAGTGAACCCTGTGCAGGGTCAGTGCATCAACGGGGAGTGAACCCGGTGCAGGGTCAGTGTGTGAACGGGGAGTGAACCCGGTGCAGGGTCAGTGTGTGAACGGGGAGTGAACCCGGTGCAGGGAGAGTGCGCGAACGGGGAGTGAACCCTGTGCAGGGTCAGTGCATCAACGGGGAGTGAACCCAGTGCAGGGTCAGTGTGTGAACGGGGAGTGAACCCGGTGCAGGGAGAGTGCGCGAACGGGGACTGAACCCTGTGCAGGGTCAGTGTGTGAACGGGGAGTGAACCCGGTGCCAGGTCAGTGTGTGAACGGGGAGTGAACTCGGTGCAGGGTCAGTGCATCAACGGGGAGTGAACACGGTGCAGGGTCAGTGTGTGAACGGGGAGTGAACCCGGTGCAGGGTCAGTGTGTGAACGGGGAGTGAACTCGGTGCAGGGTCAGTGCATCAACGGGGAGTGAACCCGGTGCAGGGTCAGTGTGTGAACGGGGAGTGAACACGGTGCAGGGTCAGTGTGTGAACGGGGAGTGAACACGGTGCAGGGTCAGTGTGTGAACGGGGAGTGAACTCGGTGCAGGGTCAGTGCATCAACGGGGAGTGAACCCGGTGCAGGGTCAGTGTGTGAACAGGGAGTGAACCCGGTGCAGGGTCAGTGTGTGAACGGGGAGTGAACCCGGTGCAGGGTCAGTGTGTGAACGGGGAGTGAACTCGGTGCAGGGAGAGTGTGCGAATGGGGAGTGAACCCTGTGCAGAGTCAGTGTGTGAACGGAGAGTGAACCCTGTGCAGGGAGAGTGCGCGATCGGGGAGCGAACCCGGTGCCGGGTCAGTGTGTGAACGGTGAGTGAACCCGGTGCAGGGAGAGTGCGTGAACGGGGAGTGAACCCTGTGCAGGGTCAGTGTGTGAACAGGGAGTGAACCCTGTGCAGGGTCAGTGTGTGAACGGGGAGCGAACCCGGTGCAGGGTAATTTTAATCTGTATTTCGATTGGCCGGATGAAGTCAGTCTCAATACTGTAGTGAGAAATTGCTAGACTGTACATAGAATGCATTTCTTAACCAATATGTTGAGGAACTAATTCGTGAACAGGCCATTCTGGGGATGGTGTAATGAGGAATGAATTATTGAAAGTCGAGTTGAGTGAAATCCCTCTGTAATGAGCAACAAAACACGATAGAATTTTTAAAATCGTGATGTGGGATGATGGTGATTCTCGACGGCACGGTCGCACAACGGTTAGCAATGCTGTCTCACAGCGCTTGGGACGCGGATTCAATTTTGGCCTTGGGTCAATGTCAGTGTGGAGTTTCCATGTTCTCCCTGCGTGGTGTCCTCTGGGTACTGCAGTTGTCTACCACAGTCCTCCAGAAGCACGGGTTGGGTTGTTTGTCCCTTTGTGTCCGGGGGGTCAACAAGGTAAATTCGTGTGGATGTGGGGATTGTGCCAAGGTCAGATTGTTGTCTGTGCAGACACGAAGGGCTGAGTGGCCTCGTTCTGCGCTGCACCTGTCCTGGGAGTGTTTGATGGGGACAGTGTAGAGGGAGCTTTACTCTGTATCTAACCCCGTGCTGTACCTGTCCTGGGAGTGTTTGATGGGGGGACAGTGTAGAGGGAGCTTTACTCCGGATCTAACCCCGTGCTGTATCTGTCCTGGGAGTGTTTGATGGGGGGACAGTGTAGAGGGAGCTTTACTCTGGATCTAACCCCGTGCTGTATCTGTCCTGGGAGTGTTTGATGGGGGACAGTGTAGAGGGAGCTTTAATCTGTATCTAACCCCGTGCTGTACCTGTCCTGGGAGTGTTTGATGGGGGCAGTGTAGAGGGAGCTTTACTCTGTATCTAACCCTGTGCTGTACCTGTCCTGGGAGTGTTTGATGGGGGACAGTGTAGAGGGAGCTTTAATCTGTATCTAACCCCGTGCTGTACCTGTCCTGGGAGTGTTTGACGGGGGGACATTGTAGAGGGAGCTTTAATCTGTATCTAACCCCGTGCTGTACCTGTCCTGGGAGTGTTTGATGGGGGCAGTGTAGAGGGAGCTTTACTCTGTATCTAACCCTGTGCTGTACCTGTCCTGGGAGTGTTTGATGGGGGACAGTGTAGAGGGAGCTTTAATCTGTATCTAACCCCGTGCTGTACCTGTCCTGGGAGTGTTGGATGGGGACAGTGTAGAGGGAGCTTTACTCTGTATCTAACCCCGTGCTGTACCTGTCCTGGGAGTGTTGGATGGGGACAGTGTAGAGGGAGCTTTACTCTGTATCTAACCCCGTGCTGCACCTGTCCTGGGAGTGTTGGATGGAGACAGTGTAGAGGGAGCTTTACTCTGTATCTAACCCCGTGCTGTACCTGTCCTGGGAGTGTTTGATGGGGACAGTGTAGAGGGAGCTTTACTCTGTATCTAACCCCGTGCTGTACCTGTCCTGGGAGTGTTTGATGGGGGACAGTGTAGAGGGAGCTTTACTCTGTATCTAACCCTATGCTGTACCTGGTCTGGGAGTGCTTGATGGGGACAGTGTAGAGGGAGCTTTACTCTGTATCTAACCCCGTGCTGTACCTGTCCTGGGAGTGTTTGATTGGGGGACAGTGTAGAGGGAGCTTTACTCTGTATCTAACCCCGTGCTGTACCTGTCCTGGGAGTGTTTGATGGGGGGACAGTGTAGAGGGAGCTTTACTCTGTATCTAACCCCGTGCTGTACCTGTCCTGGGAGTGTTTGATGGGGGGACAGTGTAGAGGGAGCTTTACTCTGTATCTAACCCCGTGCTGTACCTGTCCTGGGAATGTTTGATGGGGGGACAGTGTAGAGGGAGCTTTACTCTGTATCGAACCCCGTGCTGTACCTGTCCTGGGAGTGTTTGATGGGGGGACACTGTAGAGGGAGCTTTACTCTGTATCTAACCCCGTGCTGTACCTGTCCTGGGAGTGTTTGATGGGGGGACACTGTAGAGGGAGCTTTACTCTTTATCTAACCCCGTGCTGTACCTGTCCTGGGAGTGTTTGATGGGGACAGTGTAGAGGGAGCTTTACTCTGTATCTAACCCCGTGCTGTACCTGTCCTGGGAGTGTTTGATGGGGGGACAGTGTAGAGGGAGCTTTACTCTGTATCTAACCCCGTGCTGTACCTGTCCTGGGAGTGTTTGACTGCTATACATTGAGTGTGCCATGCAGAATATAATTATCAGTGCGAAGTATTGAAACTGAAACTACGAGTGAAAGTTTTTCATGAAATTGTACTTTCATTTTCCCTCCACTGTCCAGCCTCATGCTGAAAATGACAAAAGGAAAAACTTATTCTTCATTTGAACTGTGGTCAGCTTCAGCGAATGACCAGAGCAACATGTTTCACTGAGCACCACTATATCAAAAAGCAGACCCGTCAAATCAATGTTGTGTGTTGGAACTCAGGGTTATTGGCAGCAATTTGGTGCTTGCAAGCAGCCACATCCTGCAGTACAGCGTACACATCTTCTCAGATGCACAACTTCCGTTCAACAGTGACCATAGAAAGTATCACATCCAACTGAGAAGGACAAAGGTACCCAGACTTAATATCATCTTGAACACTGGCAAATATAACAGTGCGGCACTCCTTCAGTACTGACCCTCCGACAGTGCGGCGCTCCCTCAGCACTGACCCTCCGACAGTGCGGCGCTCCCTCAGCACTGACCCTCCGACAGCGCGGCGCTCCCTCAGCACTGACCCTCCGACAGCGCGGCGCTCCCTCAGCACTGACCCTCTGACAGCGCGGCGCTCCCTCAGCACTGACCCTCTGACAGCGCGGCGCTCCCTCAGCACTGACCCTCTGACAGCGCGGCGCTCCCTCAGCACTGACCCTCTGACAGCGCGGCGCTCCCTCAGCACTGACCCTCTGACAGCGCGGCGCTCCCTCAGCACTGACCCTCTGACAGCGCGGCGCTCCCTCAGCACTGACCCTCTGACAGCGCGGCGCTCCCTCAGCACTGACCCTCTGACAGCGCGGCGCTCCCTCAGCACTGACCCTCTGACAGCGCGGCGCTCCCTCAGCACTGACCCTCTGACAGCGCGGCGCTCCCTCAGCACTGACCCTCTGACAGCGCGGCGCTCCCTCAGCACTGACCCTCTGACAGCGCGGCGCTCCCTCAGCACTGACCCTCTGACAGCGCGGCGCTCCCTCAGCACTGACCCTCTGACAGCGCGGCGCTCCCTCAGCACTGACCCTCTGACAGCGCGGCGCTCCCTCAGCACTGACCCTCTGACAGCGCGGCGCTCCCTCAGCACTGACCCTCTGACAGCGCGGCGCTCCCTCAGCACTGACCCTCTGACAGCGCGGCGCTCCCTCAGCACTGACCCTCTGACAGCGCGGCGCTCCCTCAGCACTGACCCTCTGACAGCGCGGCGCTCCCTCAGCACTGACCCTCTGACAGCGCGGCGCTCCCTCAGCACTGACCCTCTGACAGCGCGGCGCTCCCTCAGCACTGACCCTCTGACAGCGCGGCGCTCCCTCAGCACTGACCCTCTGACAGCGCGGCGCTCCCTCAGCACTGACCCTCTGACAGCGCGGCGCTCCCTCAGCACTGACCCTCTGACAGCGCGGCGCTCCCTCAGCACTGACCCTCTGACAGCGCGGCGCTCCCTCAGCACTGACCCTCTGACAGCGCGGCGCTCCCTCAGCACTGACCCTCTGACAGCGCGGCGCTCCCTCAGCACTGACCCTCTGACAGCGCGGCGCTCCCTCAGCACTGACCCTCTGACAGCGCGGCGCTCCCTCAGCACTGACCCTCTGACAGCGCGGCGCTCCCTCAGCACTGACCCTCTGACAGCGCGGCGCTCCCTCAGCACTGACCCTCTGACAGCGCGGCGCTCCCTCAGCACTGACCCTCTGACAGCGCGGCGCTCCCTCAGCACTGACCCTCTGACAGCGCGGCGCTCCCTCAGCACTGACCCTCTGAAAGCGCGGCGCTCCCTCAGCACTGACCCTCTGACAGCGCGGCGCTCCCTCAGCACTGACCCTCTGACAGCGCGGCGCTCCCTCAGCACTGACCCTCTGACAGCGCGGCGCTCCCTCAGCACTGACCCTCTGACAGCGCGGCGCTCCCTCAGCACTGACCCTCTGACAGCGCGGCGCTCCCTCAGCACTGACCCTCTGACAGCGCGGCGCTCCCTCAGCACTGACCCTCTGACAGCGCGGCGCTCCCTCAGCACTGACCCTCTGACAGCGCGGCGCTCCCTCAGCACTGACCCTCTGACAGCGCGGCGCTCCCTCAGCACTGACCCTCTGACAGCGCGGCGCTCCCTCAGCACTGACCCTCTGACAGCGCGGCGCTCCCTCAGCACTGACCCTCTCACAGCGCGGCGCTCCCTCAGCACTGACCCTCTGACAGCGCGGCGCTCCCTCAGCACTGACCCTCTGACAGCGCGGCGCTCCCTCAGCACTGACCCTCTGACAGCGCGGCGCTCCCTCAGCACTGACCCTCTGACAGTGCGGCGCTCCCTCAGCACTGACCCTCTGACAGTGCGGCGCTCCCTCAGCACTGACCCTCTGACAGTGCGGCGCTCCCTCAGCACTGACCCTCTGACAGTGCGGCGCTCCCTCAGCACTGACCCTCTGACAGTGCGGCGCTCCCTCAGCACTGACCCTCTGACAGTGCGGCGCTCCCTCAGCACTGACCCTCTGACAGTGCGGCGCTCCCTCAGCACTGACCCTCTGACAGTGCGGCGCTCCCTCAGCACTGACCCTCTGACAGTGCGGCGCTCCCTCAGCACTGACCCTCTGACAGTGCGGCGCTCCCTCAGCACTGACCCTCTGACAGTGCGGCGCTCCCTCAGCACTGACCCTCTGACAGTGCGGCGCTCCCTCAGCACTGACCCTCTGACAGTGCGGCGCTCCCTCAGCACTGACCCTCTGACAGTGCGGCGCTCCCTCAGCACTGACCCTCTGACAGTGCGGCGCTCCCTCAGCACTGACCCTCTGACAGTGCGGCGCTCCCTCAGCACTGACCCTCTGACAGTGCGGCGCTCCCTCAGCACTGACCCTCTGACAGTGCGGCGCTCCCTCAGTACTGACCCTCTGACGGTGCGGCACTCCCTCAGTACTGACCCTCTGACAGTGCGGCACTCCCTCAGCACTGACCCTCTGACAGTGCGGCACTCCCTCAGTACTGACCCTCTGACAGTGTGGCACTCCCTCAGTACTGACCCTCTGACAGTGCGGCACTCCCTCAGCACTGACCCTCTGATAGTGCGGCACTCCCTCAGCACTGACCCTCTGACGGTGCGGCGCTCCCTCAGCACTGACCCTCTGACAGTGCGGCGCTCCCTCAGCACTGACCCTCTGACAGTGCGGCACTCCCTCAGCACTGACCCTCTGACAGTGTGGCACTCCCTCAGTACTGACCCTCTGACAGTGTGGCACTCCCTCAGTACTGACCCTCTGACAGTGTGGTACTCCCTCAGCACTGACCCTCTGACAGTGTGGCACTCCCTCAGCACTGACCCTCTGACAGTGTGGCACTCCCTCAGTACTGACCCTCTGACAGTGTGGCACTCCCTCAGCACTGACCCTCTGACAGTGTGGCACTCCCTCAGCACTGACCCTCTGACAGTGTGGCACTCCCTCAGTACTGACCCTCTGACAGTGCGGCGCTCCCTCAGCACTGACCCTCTGACAGTGTGGCACTCCCTCAGCACTGACCCTCTGACAGTGCGGCACTCCCTCAGCACTGACCCTCTGACGGTGCGGCGCTCCCTCAGTACTGACCCTCTGACGGTGCGGCGCTCCCTCAGTACTGACCCTCTGACAGTGCGGCACTCCCTCAGTACTGACCCTCTGACAGTGCGGCGCTCCCTCAGTACTGACCCTCTGACAGTGCGGCACTCCCTCGGTACTGACCCTCTGACAGTGCGATGCTCCCTCGGTAGTCGGTTACCTGTGATGTTGACTCGGGACTCGGCGGCCATCCGAACAGAAACCGGAAATTGGGTAGTGGGCGGGTCGGATGTGAGGTCAGGGGGCGGGGCTCGCGGCTGCGCAGTGCGGTGCCGGGTGCCATGTTGGGAGCGCGCTCCGTGTTTCAGAGCCTCGGGCCCGGAGTGAGGCCGCTGCGGGGCGGAGAGGCTGGGCCGGGGGGAGAGCGGCCCCAGACAGGTACCGGCCCCGGGGATCGGGGGGGGAGAGACAGCCGGACCCCGGCCACAGCTGCTGTCCTGCCGGCGGTGAGAGTGTCTGTGTCAGGGCCGGTCTCTCACTCTCCCCCCCGGGGGGTCTGGGCGCAGCCTGTCTCCATCAAACTGTGAACAGTCTGACAACGGGTTTTAGTCCAACCGGTTTATCTGATAATATTGGCAAGCTTTCGGGGGGACTGCCTCTTCGTCAGGTGAATGTCACCTCGGCAGTCCCCCCGAAAGCTTGTGAGAATATTATCAGATAAATCGGTTGGACTTAAACCTGTTGTCAGACTTTTTACTGAGTTTACCCCAGTCCAACGCCGGCAAACCCACATCATGTCCATTAAACAGCCCACAGCACAGCTTCAACCTGGGCCCCGCCTGTCCCCCCCTCCCCCCCTCCCCCCCCCCTCCCCCCCTCCCCCCCCTCCCCCCCCTCCCCCCCCTCCCCCCCTCCCCCCCCTCCCCCCCTCCCCCCCCTCCCCCCCTCCCCAGGAACTAGGAGATTTCCATAATAACTTCATTGTAGAGACAATGGAAGCCTACTTCTGATACTAATAAATAAACTTTAACTGAACTAACTTTATTCTCTGCATCCCCCGATACTTGGATAATTTACGATAGCCAGTCAACATCCTCTGTGAGCTTCTCATCGCTTACAAAGGAGCAAAAAAATAGAAGCAGGAGGAAGCCATTTCAGCCTGCTCTGCCATTCATTCTAATCATGGCTAATCATCAAATTCAATATCCTGATATTGCCTCCCTTTCCACCCCCCACTGCGTCCATTCTTTAGCCCCACTTAATTTCCCATCTCACTTTGTTCCATAGTAAACAATACATTTTGCTCTGTTGTCATGGATTGTATAATCTGGCAGATTTTAGTTAAAGCTGACAAGATGAGATTTTATAAAGGTATTTAAAATCACTGAAGGATTTAGTTGGCCTAAGTAAAGGGAAACTTTTTTGGTGTCTGGGAAGTTGAAAACTAGAGGGAACAAATTTAAAGTGATTTGCAAAGGTACCAGAGACAACGAGAATAACTTATTTTCATTGAGTGGCTGAGATTTGGAATGTGCTGACAGAGTGATGGCTACAGAGTCAATTGTTTCCTTCAATATTAAATGGATAAATTCTTGTAGGAGTAAGGAATATAGCAATTGGGGGAATGGGACTTTGTACATTGCAGTGTAAAGTGCCAGTGCAGAGTTGATGGGCTGAATAGCTGCGGATTGCTGCAGAGTCTGAAATATGTAAATTTTGTATTAAACTAATTGATTCTTTTGTGATGTAGAGGATGATGTGGCCACTGAAGGACAGGCTGTGCTCGAGATCTCTGACAAGATGTGCTGCTCCACATGTCAGTGCAACTTTGACAACCGAGAAGACCAGGTAAAGATCAAATGACGATGGCTTGTTACCCCAAGCGATGGGCTGTGTGTTCTCCACAGTTACCCCAGGTGATGAGCTACCAAATAGTGGAATTCTTTGAATGTGATTAACTCACGTTCTGGGCTGTTCCCTTCGTGGTTAGGGGAGCGTGCAAGTGATTGGAAAACCTTCATTTCAGATGAGTTTTGTACCAGGAGAAGGCAGTGCCTGTTATCTACCACGGCTACGTTCACGGCCAGGTGTCCCTGGAGAGGGAGCACGTGGTGTCCGCGGGCGCAGTTGACACCTTTCGTGCTCGTTGGGCACCGTGGGGGATGGGATACGTTATTGACCCGAATAATTGCATTTTGATTTGATGTGTCTTAAGTTTCCTTTGTACTTTTGTTTTTGTTCAGGCTGTTCCCCTTCCTTTTGGGGACAGGAGGGGGAACAGCCTGAACAGAATTTTACTTTTTCCGAATTTAATTTGAATTTGTTTATTTGGTTTGACCTTAAAAGTGGACCAACAGTGAAAATGTTTTGTGTCTGTGAGATGAGAAAGAGGATCTTTGAACAAAGGATCATGATGTAGAATCAGTTTGGGTGGAGTGAAAAACATTGGTGGAAGTTCTTTGTAAGCTGCCAAATTGTGGTAATGCAGGGCAGAATATAAATCGTAGAGATGCATGTAACATGAATAGTACAGTAAAAATGTGTGACTTCAATTTATATATAGACTGGGCAAACCTAAATTAGCACTAATGCTGTGGAGGATAAATTCCTGGAGTGTATACGAGATGGGCTTCTGGAGCAGGTTTGGGCTATTTTAGATTTGGCGTGATGTAATGGGAAAGGCCTAATTAATAACCTTGACGTAGAGGAGCCTTTAGGAAAGAGTGACCATAACGTGATAGAATTTTACATTCAGTTTGAAAGTGATATAGTTCAGACAGTGGAAACTGCAGGCATGAGGGGGTAAGCTAATTATGGCAGATGAGAAAAATACATGAAAATATTCAACAGTAGACAGGCAGTAGCTATTTAAAGAAATATTACATGACTAATAGATATATATTTCTCTAAGACACCAAAAGGTAAAACAAAAGTTAATGATTACATTAGGTCAAAGGAAGTGGCTTGTAAAGATGGTTTACAAGCATTGGGAGCAATTTTGAATACAGTAAATGAAGACCAAAAAAACTAATGAAATTGGAAAGAGAATTAGGAAGAAGATGGACTATAAAATCTTAATTGTTATCATAGAATCCCTATAGTGCAGAAAGAGGCCTTTCGATCCATCATGTCTGCACTAACTCTGATGAAGCATCCCACATAGTCCCACCCATCCCCATAACCCTGAACCATGGTGAATCCACACATCTTGGCTCACTAAGGAGCAATTTACCAAGGCCAATCCACCTAACTTTCACATCTTTGGCGTGTGGGAGGAAACTTGCACAGACACAGGGAGAACATGCAGATTCTATACAGTCAGTCACTTGAGGCTGGAATTGAACCTAGGTCCCTGGCGTGGATAGGTTTATGGACAAAAAGGGATTGGTTTAGGTTAGTGGGTCATTGTTTTTGTAACTGGTCGGCGCAACATCGTGGGCCGAAGGGCCTGTTCTGCACTGTAATGTTCTATGTAAGGCAGCAGTGCTAACCTCTGTGCCATGTATATGAAAGGGAAAAGATTAGCAAGGGCAAATATTTTTCCACTATAGCAGAGACAGGAACATTTATAACGGAGACTGGGGAAATTACAGGGAAACTAAGTCTGTCTTCTCAAAGGAAGTAACAGAAAACAAACCAGAGATGAAAGGAGTCAAGGAGCTTGACAAATAGAAATAAATAATTATTAATAAAGAAGTAATACTCAAAGTTAATTGGATTAAGTGTTGATAAATCTCCTGGATCATTTGAACCAGAGTGTTGAAGGAGGTGGCTATAGAGACAGTGGATATTATTGATGGTGAGCTTTCAAAGTCCTTAGATTCTGGAAGGGTTCCTGCTGACTGGGAAATAGCAAATGTAACCCCACTGTTTAAGAAGGAAGGGAGAGAGAGAAAATGCAACTCCAGATCTGTTAGTTTGAGTTTAGGAGTAGGCAAAATGTTGGATTCTTTTATAAAGGATGTGATAACTGGACACCAAGAAAATAGTGGTATGATTGGGCAGATTTAATATGGATTTATGTAAGGTAAATCATGTTTGACAAACCAGTTGGGATGGTTTTGAGAATGTTAGTTGTACCATTGAACCAGTGGATGTAGTGTATTTGAATTTTCAGAAGGCTTTCAGTAAGTCCCACACAGAAGGTTCGTAAAAAAAAAATAGTGATCATGGGATTGAGAGAATAAACTGCTTTGGATGAAGAATTGGTGAACAACGCAGGAAAAAATGTGGCAATGAATAATAGGCTGTTACTCATAGGTTTTTTAAATTCTTTAATGGGATGTGGGTGTTGCTGGCTGTGGGCCCTCATTGCCTCTTGAGGGAATAGTTAAGAGTCAGTCACATTGCTGTGGGTCTGGAGTCACATGTAGATCAGATCAGGTGATGAAAGCAGGTTTTCGTCCCTAAAGGAATTTTCGGCGTGGATGACTAAAGGACTTGAGTGAACCAGAAGAGGTTTTACCACAATGGTTTCATCCAGATTATTATTCAGTTCAGATTTTACCAGCTGTCATGGTGGGATTCGAACCCAAGTCCCCAAGCATTATCCTGGGTCTCTGGATTATTAGCCCAGTGACAGTACAATTATGCCACTGCCCCCTTGCACAGATCAGTGCTTAGGCTACAGATGTTCACTATCCATATAAATATTTTGGATGTGGGACTGAATGTAATATTTCCAAATTTGCTGATAACAGAAAACTCAGTGGGAATGTAAGTTGTGAAGAAAATGCAAGGATTTGAACAGGCTAAGAGCAAGGGGGGGAGAACACGGCAGCTAAAAGATTATCTGAGTAAGTGTGAAATGATCCACTTTATTAGAAACAACAGAAAGACAGAGTATTTTTTAAATGGGAGGAGATTGGGAAGTGCAGGTGTCCAGAGGGATCTGGGCATCCGTGTTCAGGAGTCACTAAAAGCTGGCATGCAGCTGCAGCAAACAATTAGGAAGGTGAATGGGATATTGGCTTTTCTCATTTCTGTTCGGGAGTAAAGAGGGCTTGCTGCATTTGTATAGTACCTTGATGAGACCACATCAAGATTATTGTGCACAATTCTCTCTATCAGGAAAGCAGGTGGTGCAGTGGTATTGTTATCTGACTAATAACCCAGATGGCCAGGCTAATGATCTGGGGGCAAGGATTCAAATCCCAGCACCACAGTTGGTGAAATTTTAATTTAATTAAAATCTAAAATATAAAGTTAGTCTCAGTAATGGTGGCCATTGATTGTTGTAAAAGCTCATCAGATTTGCTAAAGTCTAGGAAAGGAAATCTGCCATCCTTACCCAATCTGCCTGTATGTGACTGTCACATGCTGACTCTTACCTTAGTTGGCCATTTTGGGCAGGCAGTTACCAGTTCAAGGGCAGCTGGACTGAACAACAAATTCTGGCCTTATCAGTGACACTCAGTCCATAAAACAATTTTTTTAAGCGCCTTGGTTCCCTTTCCAAAGATAGGATATAATTGCTGTAGAAAGAGAGGTTTACCAGTCTAGTTCTGGGGTGGGTGGATTGTCTTATGAGTAGAGGCTGGTTAGGCTGTGGTTGGAGACCAGAACTCTCCACTCACCTGACGAAAAGGCAAACCCCGGAAGCTTGTGGGTTTACTATCAAATAAACTGGTTGGACTTTAACTTGGTGTTGTGAGACTTCTGACTGTGTTTACCTCAGTCCAATGCCAACATCTCCACATCTTGTTTTTTTAGAGCAGAGAAGGCTGAGTGGGAATAGAGGTGTACAAAATTACAGACACGAAGAATCACAGAATCCGTACAGTGCAGTGCAGAAGGAGGCCGTTATGGTCCAAAGAATCTACACTGACTCTTACCCAAGTTTACCCCATAACTCCACATATTTAGCTTGCTAATCCCCCTAAAGGGGCAATTTAATGTGGTCTACGGGAGGACACTAAAGCACCTGGAGGAAACCCACACAGACATGGGGAGAACATGTCAACTCCACACACCGAAACCCAGAATCAAACATTCCAAATGAAGGAATACTTGAAAACGGAGTTCAAAAAGGAGATTGGATACTCTCATATTAAATGTGCTGCATCAACACCTTGTTCATTTAACACAGTCCCCCTCTCTCTCTCTCTGTCCAGACCGAGCACTACAAACTGGATTGGCACAGGTTTAACCTAAGACAAAGGCTCCTTGGAGCTCAACCAGTCAGCACAGAGAGCTTTGAGAAAATAGCAGGTACCACATTTTCAACTCAAATTAGTTTTAGACAGAGTTTATTTTAGCACCCAGGAAATGGAGCAGAGAGCTTTACTCTGTATCTAACCCTGTGCTGTACCTGTCCTGGGAGTGTTTGATGGGGACAGTGTAGAGGGAGCTTTACTCTGTATCGAACCCCGCGCTGTACCTGTCCTGGGAGTGTTTGATGGGGGGGACAGTGTAGAGGGAGCTTTACTCTGTATCTAACCCCGTGCTGTACCTGTCCTGGGAGTGTTTGATGACGACAGTGTAGAGGGAGCTTTACTCTGTATCTAATCCTGTGCTGTACCTGTTCTGGGAGTGTTTGATGGGGACAGTGTAGAGGGAGCTTTACTCTGTATCTAACCCCGTGCTGTACCTGTCCTGGGAGTGTTTGATGACGACAGTGTAGAGGGAGCTTTACTCTGTATCGAACCCCGCGCTGTACCTGTCCTGGGAGTGTTTGATGGGGGGACAGTGTAGAGGGAGCTTTACTCTGGATCTAACCCCGTGCTGTACCTGTCCTGGGAGTGTTTGATGACGACAGTGTAGAGGGAGCTTTACTCTGTATCTAATCCCGTGCTGTACCTGTTCTGGGAGTGTTTGATGGGGGACAGTGTAGAGGGAGCTTTACTCTGTATCTAACCCCATGCTGTACCTGTCCTGGAAGTGTTTGATGGGGGACAGTGTAGAGGGAGCTTTACTCTGTATCTAACCCCGTGCAGTACCTATCCTGGGAGTGTTTGATGGGGGACAGAGTAGAGGGAGCTTTATTCTGTATCTAACCCCGTGCTGTACCTGTCCTGGGAGTGTTTGGTGTATGAGGTTGAGGAATTGTTGCTCTGGTTTCCTTTTCTGATACTATACGTCCTCTGTCTCCTCCGAGTTGATGGTAGCTTTGAGTTTCTATCTTGATGATTGTGTTCTTTTTCAGGTGAGATCTCTAGTATTTCCGGCTCTGAATCTGAAATCTCTGACTTTGACACTGAGCCTGAACGACTATTTTGCCGCAACATCCCGAATGTTTCCTGTCCTGAGGATGAGGAAGTTCCTGAGCAAGAGAAACAAAGCGGTCGGCGGACTCTCCGAGTTCTCTTCCAGACCACAGAGGGTGAATATCTCTCTGTCTATCGCTGTGTCCTGCAGGGTAAGCAGGTAAGGAACCTGTCCTGCTTTATCTCCGAATCATCACCCTCTCCGCAGTACTTTACAGTTATAGAAATGTACTTGCAGCATTGTCACCGTTTTGGAAACGGGGCATCCACTTTGTGCACAGTATGATCCCACGCAGCAATACAATACCGAAGTGGATTGTGAGGTGATACAACAGGATATAGATAGGTTGGTGCATTGGGCAGATAGGTGGCAGATGGAATTTAATCCTGACAAATGCGAGGTGATGCATTTTGGAAGGAATAATGTAGAGAGGAGCTATGTGATTAAAGGTAGACAAATTAGGAGTATAGAAACACAGAGGGACCTGGGAGTGCAGGTTCACAAATCCATGAAGGTTGCGACACAAGTGGAGAATGTTGTCAGGAAGGCTTATGGAATGCTAGCCTTTATAGGAAGGGGTATAGAGTTTAAAAGCTGCCGTCTAATGCTTCAGTTATATAGAACGTTGGTTAGACCGCATTTGGAGTACTGCGTCCAGTTCTGGTCACCTTACTACCGGAAGGACGTGGAGGCTCTGGAAAGGGTGCAGAGGAGGTTTACCAGGATGTTGCCTGGCATGGAGGGGCTGGGGTACGAGGAGAGGTTGGAGAAACTGGGACTGTTCTCCTTGGAAAGACGAAGATTGAGGGGGGACATGATAGAGGTATATAAGATATTGAAGGGAATAGACAGAGTCAATAGTGAGAGACTGCTTCCTAGATTGGTTACAAATACAAGAGGACATGATTTAAGGGTTTGGGGGGAGAGATATAATTTGGATATGAGAGGAAGGTTCTTTACGCAGAGAGTTGTAGGGGTATGGAACGCGCTACCGAGTAGGGTGGTGGAGGCGGGAACGTTGGACTCGTTTAAGGTTCAGTTAGATAGGCACATGAGTGAAACGAGGATGGAGGGTTATGGTAGGGGATATTAAATAAGGGTTAGAACCTCGGGAGACACCGGAAAGGCAGGCTTGTGATTAACGTTTTTGTCTTTTATTCTGCAGGTGGAGGTCCACCTCGTTGTCAAACGAGGGGCATGCACACGGTGGGTCGTGCGTGGGCTACTCTTGGAGGTTCCGGGAGTGGCCTAGTACTTCGTGTCGGTGTGTGTGTTTGATCCTGGACCGGTCGACGGGTGCCGCAACAGCTCGGTGACTAGCACTGCTGGCTGTACAGATACATGGATTTGGGCCTGTGTCTGTGGGAGTTTGTGCATTCTCCCTGTGGATGCGTGGGTTTCCTCCAGGCGCTCCGGTTTCCTCCCACACCCGAAAGATGTGCTCTTAGGCTGATTGGTTTTACCAAATTGACACTATTCTCCCCTGAATCTGGCTAAGTCGGGGGTTCTATTCGTAGACATGCAGGGTAGAATAGGTGTAGGGTGATGCGGCGGCGCGGGCTCGTTGGGCCGAAGGGCCTGTTTCCTGTGCTGGTTTGTTCTTTGTTCTTTGTTAATAATAACTAGGTACTCTGGTTTAATGATATTGGTTAAGGGATAAATATTAGCTTAGGACACCTGGGGTAAATCTGCACTCAACACATAGAGCTATTCAGGTAGTCCCATAACACAGCCCTCACTCCTAACTTTTCTCCACAGCCCTTGTTTCCTTTTCAATTAGTAATATAATTTTTCTTGAAAGGTTTTATCAACTCTCCTTTGACCTTTCAGGCAGCACATTCCAGATCTCAACTCTCTGAAAAATTCCGCATCTCCCCTTCATTGTGTAAATTATCTTAAATCTTTCTCTCCCTGGTTGACAAGTTCGTGCAAGAGTATGAAAGGAGTTTGTAACTTGAGTTTGGGCTGGAGTCGTTGAGGTTTACAACATAGAAACAGGCCCTTTGGCCTAACTTGTCCATGCCATTTTTTTTTTTAAACCTAATCCCAATTGCCTGCATTTGGCCCATATCCCTCTGTATCCATCTTATCCATGTAACTGCTTAAATGCTTTTTAAAAGACAAAATTGTACCCGCTTCCACTACTACCTCTGGCAGCTTGTTCCAGACACTCTCCACCCTCTGGACACTTTTATATCTCTCCCCCCTCACCTTAAACCTATGCCCTCTAGTTTTAGACTCCCCTACCTTTGAGGAAAGAATTTGAGTATATATCTGATCTGTGCCCCGGCTCAGAAATGTTGTGCAATGAGAAATGGCAAATGCAACTTTAAGTTTTAAAGCTTATTTATTAGTGTCACAAATAGATAGGAAAAGGGATGGAGGGTGTCAAAGCAGTAGGGAGATAGAGAACGTTGAGGACAGCCATTTGGCCCGTTGAACTTGCACCAACAATCCCTGTAACCTCATGTATTTACCCTGCAAACCTTCCCACCCTCTCACAAAGGGTTAATTTAGCATGCAAACTCCACACAGACAGTGACCAAAGGCTAGAATTGAACCCAGATCCCTGGCACTGTGAGGCAGCAGTGCTAACCAATGTGCCACTGTACCACCCAGCATTGCTGGTGAACTCTGTTGCATGTGCAGTGTTCCTGTACAATGTGAAGAAGTTATTTGCTCGTCTTGACAATATTCTTTGATCCTTTGATGCCTTGATTGTTTAATTCTACAAATTATTTAACCAATCCATTTTTAGAGGGATGGTATGGAGCTGACTTGATGATTTGTTCCTGGCAGCTCTGACGAAGGGTCATCCAGATTTGAAACATTGGCTCTATTTTCTCTCCACAGAATCTGTCAGGCCTGCTGAGATTTTCCAGCATTTTCTGTTTTTGTTTCAGATTCTGACATCCACAATATTTTGCCTTGATGTATTTTCCCTTGTTTGGGCCAATGTAATTTGCGCATACTCTTTGTTGTGGCTGTTCCAGCCATCCCCAAGGATGTAAGAGTTGTAGTGTGGAGTGTTTTTAGTTTTGCAGAGGACTGGCATTGCCCACTTTGTTTGATTTATGCATCTAATTGTGTCCAGCAAAAGATAACTGTGCCAGTTCCTTCACTCTCACCACACCTGGATGTCCCTTGTGTAGCTGCTCAAGGATTCTTCCACAAAGACACCGAGAAATAATCACTCGGATTCCCCGCAATAATACACCACTCTAGACTGTCAGCTCAAGTCTTGTGATGTAAAACTTGTGTTTTACAATGTACTTCTGTCATTGTTCCTTTTAGATCTATTTCTATAACCTTCCCCATCACTGGGTCGGTTCTCCTGTATGTCTGAACTTAAGATGAAGTCACAGGTACACTATCTACTTGTGAGAAATACAGGATGTTGGTGAAGTTCTCTTCAGATCCTTTGTTGATTTGTAACGGTAAGGCGACGGTGCAGAGGGACCTCGGGGTCCTTGTGCATGAGTTGCAAAAACCCAGCCTGCAGGTGCAGGAGGTGGTCAGGAAGGCTAATGGGATGCTGGCCTTCATCGCGAGGGGGATTGAATATAAAAGTAGGGAGGTCTTGCTGCGGCTGTATAGGGCATTGGTGAGGCCGCAGCTGGAGTACTGTGTGCAGTTTTGGTCGCCGCACTTACGCAAGGATATTTTGGCCTTGGAGGGAGTGCAGAGGAGGTTTACTAGGCTGATATCGGAGTTGAGAGGGTTGAGCTATGAGGAGAGGCTGAATAAACTAGGCTTGTACTTGTTAAAGTTTAGAAGAATGAGGGGAGATCTCATTGAGATATATAAGATGATGAATGGGATGGATAGGATAGAGGTGGAGAGACTCTTCCTGCTCAGAAAGGACAATAGGATTAGGGGAGGCGGCTTAGAACGGAGTTGAGGAGGAACTTCTTCATTCAAAGGGTGGTGAATCTCTGGAATTCTCTGCCCGTTGAGGTGGTGGAGGCTGCCTCGCTCAATATTTTTAAGACGCGGGTTGATGGGTTTTTGATAAGCGAGGGGATTAAGGGTTATGGGGAGAGGGCGAGAATGTGGGACTGAGCCAAGACAGATCAGCCATGATCTTATTGAATGGTGGGGCAGGCTCGAAGGGTCAGATGGCCTACTCCTGCTCCTATTTCTTATGTTCTTATGTAACGACATTTGCATTCGCATGTTGGTGCGATTGACAATGTTTAATCATGAGTGTGCCGATAATATCAAAGTTCTTTGGAAGAGTACGTGTCTGAATGGAGGGCTGTGACAAGTGGCATTCCTCAGGGATCAGTGCTGGGACCTTTGCTGTTTGTAATATATATAAATGATTTGGAGGAAAATGTAACTGGATTGATTAGTAAGTTTGCGAACGACACAAAGATTGGTGGATTTGCGGATAGCGATGAGGACTATCAGAGGATACAGCAGGATATAGATCAATTGGAGACTTGGGCAGAGAGATGGCAGATGGAATTTAATCCGGACAAATGTGAGGTAATGCATTTTGGAAGGTCTAATACAGATCGGAAAATATACAGTAAATGGCAGGACCCTTAAGAGTATTGATAGGCAGAGGGATCTGGGTGTACAGGTACACGGGTCACTGAAAGTGGCAATGCAGGTGGAGAAGGTAGTCAAGAAGGCCGGGGTATTGAGTTTAAAAATTGGCAAGTCATGTTGCAGCTTTATAGAATCTCAGTTAGGTCGCACATGGAATGTCATGTTCAATTCAGGCCACCACACTACCAGGAGGATGTGGAGGCTTTGCAGAAGGTACAGAAAAGATTTACCAGGATGTTGCCTGGTATGGAGGGCATTAGCTATGAGGATTGATTGGAGAAACTTGGTTTGTTCTCACTGGAACAATGGAGGTTGAGGGTAGACCTGATAGAGCAAGTGCAGATGTTATCTCAAATGGCAGTCTCTGGGTATTGGAACAGACCTTTGTATACCTCGATAGTGAGTAACGGTTGTGAACTTGCAGCCACATTCATTTGTAAGTTGTTGTTCGCCCGTCGTCGTCAATGAGGACATCGACACCATTAGTCATTTTGAGGCTGATTGCAGTGTGTCTAAAGATGACTGATCAGGGCCAATTCGGGCACGGAATGTCCTGGCACATATTGGGCAGGCTTGTGTAGACACTGTAGTTGTTGCGCTGGTGGCTCTGGACTTGTGCAGCTCGCGCTTATGTTGTGTTTCAGCAACACACCTTGTTTCGTGAGCTTGACAACCTTTGTGGATGAGGCAGTGCCAGGTAGGGCGATTTTGTGCCAGCGTTTCCCAGGTGGTCGTGTCAATGTCCAGCGACTTCAGGGAGGCCTTGAGTGTGTCTTTGCAACGTTTCTTCTGCGAGTGTCTTCCAGCAGAGAGTTCCCTAAGTAGGAGCTGCTTGGGTATGTGCTCGTCTGATATATGGATGGCACAACCTGCCCGCCGGGTCTGTGCTCTCATCAGCAGTGTGTGGACTGATGGTAAACTTGCTCTAGAGAGAACTTCAGTGTCTGGTACTTTGTCTTGCCGTCTGATGTGTAATATTCTGTGAAGACAAGTCATGTGGAAATGATTGAGCTGTCTTGCATGTCTTCAATACACAGTCCATGTTCCACAGCCATACAGGAGGGTAGTGAGTATCATGGCGCTGTAGACCTTCAGTTTTGTTGCTGGGCTGATTCCTCGACGTTCCCATACAGTGGAGCGCAGTCTACCAAAAGCAGAACTTGCCTTTGTTATTCTGCAGTTAACTTCTGTATCAATAGTCACTGCTTGGGAGAGGGTGCTGTCAAGATAAGTGAACTGGTCCACTGCCCTAGTTTCTGCCCTTTGATTGTGATTATGGGTTCTGTGTACGGTGCATGAGGAACAGGCTGGTGCATGACTTCAGTCTTTTTAATGTTTATGGTGAGTCCAAAGTTGTCACAAGCCATGGAAAATTTGCAACAGCTTCGACAAGCCGGCTAAATCAGGTGATGGTAGCTGATGGGTCAGTGAAATAGGGACTTGTCTATCCTAGCATGTGAAGACAGACTCCGGCAGATTGAGTGGACGAGACCAGTGGTAGGTCCAATGGTCAAGAAGGCAGTCTCTGCAAGTGTCATGTAACGTGAAAGAGCAGGACAAGATACAGAAGATGTCCTGGTCATCCACTGTGCCTAGTCCCATCTCCTGCCATCTTGATTTGTAAGTACGTTTGTAATGGATCCATTTTACTGAACTTCTGGCTTCTTGAAAGCCCAGCAAATAAGTCTTCAATCAGCGGCAGTGGATATTGATCAGTGCCCAGTACTGGGTTCGTCATGGTCTTGATATCTCTGCACATGCTTACTGAGCCATCAGGTTTTAATACAGGCACAATTGATGTAGCCCAATCACTTGTAGTCCAATGACTCCTGTTCAGACTAGTTTTTTTTAGTTTTGATTTTTGGTCTGATGGTGTATGGTACTGTTCTGCGTTTGAGACATTTTGGTATACTACTTGGCTTAATTTTGAGTTGGATATCAATCCCTGTCATTGAGCCCAGTGAGTTTTCAAATACATGTTTGTATTTTTCTAGAAGTTGATGCCAGTCGATCGTGCTATCGACAAATTGATTTACAGCTCCGGTTGAGTTTAATTTTTCCCAACCATTGTCCACTAAATAAAGCTGGAAAGTTCCTACGGACAACATGGAGGTGTAACTCTGCTGTTTGTCCATTCACTTCCACTTTTACCTGAATGGATCCTTTTAGTGATATAATCTTTTCTGTATACATCTGTTGGATAACAGTTGATAATTTCAATGGGAAGTACTGTAACCTCAGATGATAGGTTGTGTCAGATATCAATGATATGGCAGCCTCTGAATCCACTTCCATTTGTATTAGTTTACCATCGAGTTTGGGAATACCCAATGGAATAAGGCAGATGAGGTAAATTTGCTAATTGTTAAAAGGATATTTGTTCAAAGACTAACTTAGTGTGATGCAGAACCTGAGAGAATTTATTCTCCATCTGTAATTGAGTGCTGGTTGTAGCACCCTCACCTCGGAATCATAACGTTCAAATCACAGTTCAGCCCAGTGTAGTACGGAGAGAATGGTGGTGTGGGAATGTTAACAGCCAATCTCTGTGTCTGCACTTCAAGGGCTTTCACTGTGGGGAGAGCTGGATTTTTATCTTCACTCTTACTTTGGCTGGGCTTCCTAGTGATGTGTTGGGGTGGGGGGGATCCGGTTGTGCCCGAGTACAAGGTTGTGAGTTAATGTTGTGATGCACAGGCTGCAGTTTGAGCAGCCAGTGGGGAGAGTTTCCGGGTCTTGTACAATATGCCGGTAATGATGACAGCTCCTTTGTTCCACAGGATCTCGGGGAGGATGAAGACAGTCTCCTGTCGTCACTGCTCAGCCTCAATCCTCAAACTATCTGGGTCATCCTGATGACAGGAGGCGGGCATTTCGCTGGAGCTGTCTTTCAGGGGTAAGTACAAGATAGGGTAGCAGCTGAAGTGCAAGATGATGGCTGGAGGATAAGATCCTGAATTTGAACCATAAATTAAAAATGCAACAATTTTTCTTTGACATAATTATGAGGATTGATACTTTTCTCCGAATGATTCCACTGACAAAGTCTGGATCTTTTGTAGTAAAACAAGCTTTAATTTATCATCGTCACATGTATTAGTGTGCAGTAAAAAGTATTGTTTTTTGCTTGCTATACGGACAAAGCATACTGTTAATTGAGAAGGAAAAGAGGGAGTGCAGAATGTCTGACAGCAGCGGGGAAGAAGTTGTTTTTAAGTCGGTTGGTACTTACCTCAGACTGTTGTATCTTTATCTTGACGGGAAAAGGTGGGAGAGATAATGTCTGGGTCCGAGGGGTCCTTGATCATGCCGGTTAGGCAGCAGGAAGTGTAGACAGTGTCAACGGATGGGAGGTTAGTTTGAGTGATGGATTGGGCTACATTCGCAATTTTTTGTAGTTTCTTGGGCAGAGCAAGAGCCATAGAGAAATAAATTGATTAGGGATAGTCAACATGGTTTTGTGAAGGGTAGGTCGTGCCTCACAAACCTTATCGAGTTCTTTGAAAAGGTGACCAAAGAGGTGGATAAGGGTAAGGCAGTTGACGTGGTGTATATGGATTTTAGCAAAGCGTTTGATAAGGTTCCCCATGGGTAGGCTATTGCAGAAAATGCAGATGCATGGGATTGAGAGTGATTTAGCAGTTTGGATCAGGAATTGGCTAGCTGATAGAAGACAGAGGGTGGTGGTTGATGGGAAATATTCAACCTGGAGTTCAGTTACAAGTGGTGTGTCTCAGGGATCTGTTTTGGGGCCAGTGCTGTTTGTCATTTTTATAAATGACCTAGATGAGAGTGTGGAAGGATGGATTAGTAAATTTGCTGACAACACCAAAGTTGGAGGAGTTGTAGACAGTGAGGATGGATGTTACAGTTTGCAGAGGGACATAGATAAGCTGCAGAGCTGGGCTGAGAGGTGGCAGATGGAGTTTAATGCAGAAAAGTGTGAGGCGATTTACTTTGGAAAGAGTAATAGGAGTACAGAATATAGGGCAAATGGAAGGTTTCAACGAGCAGAGAGATCTCAGGGTACATGTGCATAGGTCCCTGAAAGTTTGCACCCAGGTTGATAAGGTTGTTAAGAAGGCGTACGGTGTGTTAGCTTTTATTGGTAGAGGGATTGAATTTCGGAGTTGTGAGATCATGTTACAACTGTACAAAACTCTGGTACGGCCGCACTTGGAGTATTGCGTACAGTTCTGGTCGCCGCATTATGAGAAAGATGTGGAAGCATTGGAAAGGGTGGAGAGTGGGTTTACCAGGATGTTGCCTGGTATGGTGGGAAGGTCTTATGAGGAAAGGCTGAGGGACTTGAGGTTGTTTTTGTTAAGAGAGAAGAAGGTTACGAGGTGACCTAACTCAGGCATACAAGATGATTAGAGGGTTAGATAGGATGGACAGTGAGAGCCTTTTTCCTCGGATGGTGATGGCTAACACGAGGGGACATAGCTTTAAATTAAGGGGTGGTAATTATAGGATAGATGTCAGAGGTAGGCTCTTTACTCAGAGGGTAGTAAGGGAGTGGATTGCCCTGCCTGCAGCAGTTGTGGACTCGCCAACTTTAAGGGTGTTCAAATGGTCAGTGGATAGGCATATGGATAACATTGGAATAGTTTAGGTTTAGAGGGTCATTAGATTGGTTCCACTGGTCGGCACAACATCGAGGGCTGAAGGGCCTGTACTGCGCTGTAATGTTTTATGTTTTATATCAAGCTGTGATACAACCAGAAAGAATGCTTTCTGTGGTGCATCTATAAAAGTTGGTGAGAGTTGTAGCAGACATGCCAAATTTCCTTGGGCTTCTGAGAAAGTAAAGGCGTTGGTGGGTTTCCTTAACTACAGCATCAGCGTGGAGGGACCAGGACAAGTTGCTGGTGATCTGGACACATAAAAGCTTGAAGCTCTTGACCATTTCTACGTTGTCCCTGTTGATGTAGACAGGGGCATGTTCTCCTTTACACTTCCTGAAGTCATGACAATCTCTTTTTTTTTTGTTGACATTAAGGGAGAGATTATTGTCTTTGCGCCAGTTCACCAGATTCTCTCTCTCTCCTGTACTCTATCTCATTGCTTGAGATATTGTGGTGTCATCAGTAAACTATAGCAAATGAAGCAACTTAACCATTAAAGTTCAACAATACTTAAAAATGAAAGGAAGCAACATTACTTTCCAGTTTATGACTATTTCAGTTCCAAATAAGACCCATTCCTGAGCAGATCAAAACTACTTTTAAACAAATATAGTTAGCAAACCCAGGCATACTTGCTACAAAATGTATTAACAGTCTTAAGGCTTTCAGAGATGTATTGTAAAGAGCGAGAAACATTCTCACGAGCAGGCTGCATATGTTTCTGACTTTAGCAGACCTCCAACAGTCTGGTTTTTCTTCTGCTACAAACCTTGGTCCTTCCATCATTTTAGCACCTGACTTGATAACTCATGACCTTTTCAATCAATGCAATCACAAACCCCAGGGGAAATCTTCATCTATAAACAAAAATACATTAGCAGTCTCCTAAGTAAACAGCGTTTGACTGAAATGAGTAATTATCCTGCTCTCCCAGCATCTGACCTACATTCCCACCAGACATATTGGCTGCCTGTAGAATAAAGCTGTATTTTTAAATATTCCCATTAAACAAAGAAAACAATTTGTATACATTTGCACTACTATCTCCACAAAGATCACCCTCAAAGTTTTTTTGGGTGGGGGGAGGGTGGTTGTGGAGCTGGCAGAGTAGGGGGGATGATTCAGAATGCACCTATATTTTTCTATCTGTTTATGCTTGGCCAGGCACACATGGTAAAGGGGCTGAGTGGTGCACAGTTGTGCTGAGATTTCTTACATGGATACATATCCTGGCACCAGCATTGACTGAGGATTAAAACCTACAATTGGTTTTAATGTGTGCTTGACAGCTCTGGTGCTAACTGGTTACAAAGGCCACAATAGCAGCTAATGCACTGTTCAATAGGTATAATCAGGGTGCTGCCTGGATTAGAGTGTATCAGCTATAAGGCGAGACTGGCCCAACTAGTGTTGTTATCTCTGGAGCAGCACAGATTGAGGGGAGTCCTGATAGAAGTCTATAAAATTGAGATATATTGATAACCTTAACAGAATCTTTTTCCCAGAGTTGAAATGTCAAATAGTAGTAGGCATGCACTTGAGGTGGGAGGGGGAAAGTTCAAAGGAGATGTGAGGGGCAAGTTTTTTGCAGAATGGTAGGTGTCTGGAACGTGCTGCCAGGGCCGGTGGTGTAGGCAGGTGCAAAATGGGCTTTTAGATAAGCAGATAAATATGCAAAGAATAGAGGGATAAGGACAAGTGGCAGGCAGAAGTGATTAGTTTAATTTAGCATCATGTTCAGCACAACATCATGGGCCGAAGGGCCTGATCCTGTTCTAATGCTCTAGCGTGACTGTTATTCCATCCACACTGGTACAGTAGTTAGCACTGCTGCTTTTCAGTGGCAGGGACCTGGATTTGATTCCCGGCTTGGGTCACTGTCTATGCGGAGTCTGCACCTTCTCTCTGTATCTGCGTGGGTTACCCCTGGATGCTCCAGTTTCCTCCCACAAGCCAAAAGATGCACTGGTTAGGTGCAATGGCCATGCTGAATTCTCTCTGTGTACCCGAACAGGTGCCGGAGTGTGGCAACGAGGGGATTTTCACAGTAACTTCACTGCAGTGTTAATGTAAACCTACTTGTGACACAAAGAAATAAATTTAAACTGAAAGGACATCTTCCTGCTCCATGTGTAAGCAACGACTCCTACAGGTCTTGAGGGCAAATTATTGACCTGACTTGGAAATTTATTCAGTGGTGGGTGAAATAAAAATGCTGGAAATATTTAATAGTTGTGGCAACATTTGTGGAGAGAATAATTATCCAATGCCGCCTTGAATACCTCAGTTGATTATGCCTCTTCAGCACACTCAGGCACTGCACTCTAGATTGTTGACACTCATTGGTGTTGGATTTTTATCGCATTAAAATCTCACCACCTGTCGTGGTTGGATGTGAACCCGGGTCCCCTAGATTACTAATCCAGTGACAAAAGCACTGCGCAAGCAGCTGCTCTATATCTAACCCCGTGCTGTACCTGTCCTGAGAGTGTTTGATGGGGGGACAGTGTAGAGGGAGCTTTACTCTGTATCTAACCCTGTGCTGTACCTGTCCTGGGAGTGTTTGATGGGGGGACAGTGTAGAGGAAGCTTTACTCTGTATCTAACCCCGTGCTGTACCTGTCCTGAGAGTGTTTGATGGGGGGACAGTGTAGAGGGAGCTTTATTCTGTATCTAACCCCGTGCTGTACCTGTCAATAGAACATAGAACATTACAGCACAAACCCTTCGGCCCTCGAGTTGCGCCGATCACATCAACCCCATCAATCTATAGACCTGTCTATAACCCCCAATCCCATTAAACCCCATATACTCATCCAGAAGTCTTTTAAAAGACCCCAGCAAGTTCGCCTCCACCACCGATGACGGCAGCCGATTCCATTCACTCACCACCCTCTGTGTGAAAAACTTACCCCTAACATCACCTCTGTACTTCCCTCCCCGCACCTTAAATCTGTGTCCTCTCGTAGCGACCATTTCAACCCGGGGAAATAGCCTCTGAGAGTCCACCCTATCTATTCCTCTCAACATTTTATAAACTTCTATCAGGTCGCCTCTCAACCTTCGCCTCTCCAGGGAAAAGAGTCCCAGCTCCCTCAACCTATCTTCATAAGGCATGCCTCCCAGTCCAGGCAACATCCTTGTAAATCTCCTCTGCACCCTTTCAATAGCTTCTTCGTCTTTCCTATAGTGAGGCGACCAGAACTGCGCACAGTACTCCAAATGAGGCCTGACAAGGGTCCTGTAAAGTTGCAGCATTACCTCCCGACTCCTAAACTCAATCCCTCGATTAATGAAGGATTAATCAAACACTCCCAGGGTTAATGTTCTGGGAGTGTTTGATGGGGGACAGTGTAGAGGGAGCTTTACTCTGTATCAAGCCCCGTGCTGTACCTGTCCTGGGAGTGTTTGATGGGGACAGTGTAGAGGGAGCTTTACGCTGTATCTAACCCCGTGCTGTACCTGTCCTGGGAGTGTTTGATGGGGGGACAGTGTAGAGGGAGCTTTACTCTGTATCTAACCCCATGCTGTACCTGTCCTGGGAGTGTTTGATGGGGGGACAGTGTAGAGGGAGCTTTACTCTGTATCTAACCCCGTGCTGTACCGGTCCTGGGAGTGTTTGATGGGGATAATGTTGAAGCTGTATGTTGTGCTGCTTTTAATTGCTCGGTCTGATTGTTCCTCTCCCTCAGGAATGAAGCAGTTCTCCATAAAACATTTCACCGGTACACAGTGAGGGCAAAGCGTGGAGTTGCCCAGGGCGCCAGGGATGCTCAGAATCGAAGCCGAACACCAAAATCAGCTGGGGCTTTACTCCGGCGTTACAATGAAGCTGCTCTTGTCAAGGTCACTGATTTGTAAATCTCCCTCACCTCAATTACCTGTGAGAGCTCAGGATATTTGTGCCAGATCCACTTCCATTGACAAGAACCACATAGCTCACCCTTTGACTGCAGTTGAGAGAAATATGCACTCCTCCAGAACTTAACCAATCAGGATGTCCCAACTACTTTGCATTTAACGCTGTGCACCTGAAGTGTGGTCTCCTTTTTAATTTGGAAAAACTGTATCTAGTTTATGCACAACAAGATCTCATAAACATGAGAACAACAGCTCACTAGTCATGTTAAAACCACCGTCTTACACACAGCTGGGGTGAGCTACGATGACTCACACACCAGTTTAAAATTCCTCGGTGTTCATACCTATTGAGGCCCTAATCAGGCTTCAGTTGTTTGACAGATAACTGCCACTCAGCTAACTGGGTCAGTTGCTTATTCACCTTTAAACTAAACTACTAAATTTAAAGAGAAAAAAGAGAGAAACATTTACCAGTACTTAGCAATAGTTACCCACTCAGCTCCAAATTACTGATACCCTCTGGCTAACTGGTCGTGCACAAGCTCACTAGTCTGTACGTTCCCTCGGTAATGTACTCTGTGACTGCGCGGCGTTCCCTCGGTAATGTACTCTGTGACTGCGCGGCGTTCCCTCGGTAATGGACTCTGTGACTGCGCGGCGTTCCCCCGGTAATGTACCCTGTGACTGCGCGGCGTTCCCTTGGTAATGTACTCTGTGACTGCGCGGTGTTCCCCCGGTAATGTACTCTGTGACTGCGTGGCGTTCCCTTGGTAATGTACTCCGTGACTGCGCGGCGTTCCCTCGGTAATGTACTCTGTGACTGCGCGGCCCTCCCTCGGTAATGTACTCTGTGACTGCGCGGTGTTCCCTCGGTAATGTACTCTGTGACTGCGCGGCGTTCCCTTGGTAATGTACTCCGTGACTGCGCGGCGTTCCCTCGGTAATGTACTCTGTGACTGCGCGGCGTTCCCTCGGTAATGTACTCTGTGACTGCGTGGCGTTCCCTTGGTAATGTACTCCGTGACTGCGCGGCGTTCCCTCGGTAATGTACTCTGTGACTGCGCGGCGTTCCCTCGGTAATGTACTCTGTGACTGCGCGGCCCTCCCTCGGTAATGTACTCTGTGACTGCGCGGTGTTCCCTCGGTAATGTACTCCGTGACTGCGCGGCGTTCCCTCGGTAATGTACTCTGTGACTGCGCGGCGTTCCCCCGGTAATGTACTCTGTGACTGCGCGGCCCTCCCTCGGTAATGTACACTGTGACTGCGCGGTGTTCCCCCAGTAATGTACTCTGTGACTGCGCGGTGTTCCCTCGGTAATGTACTCTGTGACTGCGCGGCGTTCCCCCGGTAATGTACTCCGTGACTGCGCGGCGTTCCCTCGGTAATGTACTCTGAATGTGTGGCGCACTATCGGAATTTTCCACAACGAGGTGTGGTGATCTGAAAGGCGCTGTCACAAAGGGCGGTGGAAGTAGTTTTGACAGGAACTTTCAAAGGAGATTGGATAAGTAGTTGAAATGGAAAATAATTGTAGTGCTCTGAGGAAGGAGCAGCAGGGATGCAGTGAGTGGCCGTTTTCAAGGAATCATAGAACATACAACTTAGAACATTACAGCGCAGAACAGGCCCTTCGGCCCACGATGTTGCGCCGACCAGATTTTTTAAAAAAAACACTGAACCACGAATCTAAACCAATCCCTTTTCGTCCATAAACCTATCCACAGATCTCTTAAATGCCCCCGAACTAGGCGCATTTACAACCACAGCTGGCAGGGCATTCCAATCCCTCACCACCCTCTGGGTAAAGAACCTACCCCTGACAAAAGTCCTATAACTACCCCCCCTTAATTTAAAGTCGTGCCTCCTCGTGCTAGCTTTCTCCATCCTAGGAAAAAGGCTATCACTATCTACCCTGTCTAAACCTCTACTCATCTTAAATGTTTCAATAAGATCCCTTCTTAGCCTCCTTCTTTCCAGCGAAAACAACCCCAAATCCCTCAGTCTCTCCTCATAGGACCTCCCCTCCATACCAGGCAACATCCTGGTAAACCTCCTCTGCACCCTCTCCAAAGCCTCCACGTCCTTCCTGTAATATGGGGACCAGAACTGCACACAGTACTCCCAAGTGCGGCCGCACCAGAGTTGTGTACAGTTGCAACATGACGCTGCGATTCCTAAATTCAATCCCCCTACCAATAAACGCCAAGACACCGTATGCCTTCTTAACAACCTTATCTACTTGATTCCCAACTTTCAGGGATCTATGTACACATACACCTAGATCCCTCTGCTCCTCCACACTATTCAAAGTCCTCCCGTTAGCCCGATACTCAACACATCTGTTACTCCTACCGAAATGAATTACCTCACACTTCTCCGCATTAAACTCCATCTGCCACCTCGCAGCCCAGCTCTGCAACCTTTCTAAGTCTCCCTGCAAACTATGACACCCTTCCTCACAATCTACCACTCCTCCGACTTTGGTGTCATCAGCAAACTTACTAATCCACCCAACTATATCCTCATCCAGATCATTAATAAAAATTACAAACAGCAGTGGCCCCAAAACAGATCCCTGAGGCACACCACTTGTAACCGAACACCATGACGAATATTTACCATCAACCACCACTCTCTGTCTCCTATCTGCTAGCCAATTCCTGATCCAAGAACCTAGATTACCCCCAATCCCACACATCTGCATTTTCTGCAGAAGCCTACCATGGTGAACCTTATCAAACGCCTTACTAAAATCCATAAATACCACGTCAACTGCCTTACCCCCATCCACCTCTTTGGTCACTTTCTCAAAGAACTCAATAAGGTTAGTAAGGCACGACCTACCTGCTACAAAACCATGCTGACTGTCTCTAATCAATTCATTACTCTCCAAATTACTATAAATCCTATCCCTAATAATTCTTTCTAAAACCTTGCCCACAACAGAAGTAAGACTCACCGGTCTATAATTCCCGGGGAAGTCTCTGTTCCCCTTCTTAAACAATGGGACAACATTCGTTGTCCTCCAATCTTCCGGTACTATACCAGAGACCAATGATGACCTGAAGATCAGAGCCAGAGGCTCTGCAGTCACCTCTCTTGCCTCCCAGAGAATCCTAGGGTAAATCCCGTCCGGACCAGGGGACTTATCTATTTTCAAGCCCTCGAGAATATCCAGCACATCCCCGGTATCAACTGCAATACTGTCTATTTTACACCCCTGCACCCCAGTGTCCTCCTCAGCTACGTTCATGTCCCCCTGCATGAACACCAAAGAGAAATATTGGTTCAATGCCTCTCCAATCTCTTCCGGTTCCACACACAACTTCCCTCTACTGTCTGTAACTGGCCCTAATCTTGCCCTAACTAACCTTCTGTTCTTGACATACCTATAGAACGCCTTAGGATTCTCCTTAATCCTATCAGCCAAAGTCATCTCATGTCCTCTTTTAGCCCTTCTTAACTCCCTCTTCAACTCCCTCCTAGCCAATCTAAAGCTTTCTAATGCACTACCTGAGCCCTCAAGCCTCATCCGAACATAAGCCTCCTTTTTCTTCCTAACCAACTAATCAACTTTTTTAGTACACCACGGTTCCCTAGCCCTACCAAATCCTCCTTGCCTGACAGGGACATACCTATCACAGACCCACAGTAGCTGCTCCTTGAAAAAACTCCACATTTTGGATGTTCCCAGTCCCTGTAATCTCCTAGTCCAACCTATGCTTCCTAATTCTCTCCTAATAGCCTCATAATTACCCTTCCCCCAGCTAAAACTACTGACCCGAGGTTCATGCCTATCCCTGTCTATCACTAAGGTGAACGTAACCGAATTGTGGTCACGATCACCAAAATGCACACCAACTTCTAAGTCTAGCACCTGGTCTGGCTCATTACCGAGCACCAAATCCAATATAGCCTCACCTCTAGTCGGCCTATCTACATACTGAGTCAAAAAACCTTCCTGCACACTTTGAACAAAAACTGATCCCTCTAACGAGCTAGAGCTATAGCAATTCCAATCAATATTAGTAAAGTTAAAGTTCCCCATAACAATTACCCTATTACTTTCACTCCTAATCAGGATCGTCTCTGCAATCCTTTCCTCAACCTCTCTAGAACTTTTTGGAGGTCTATAAAAGACTCCCAGCAGGGTGACCTCTCCTCTCCTATTTCTAATCTCCGCCCATACTACCTCAACAGACAAGTCCTCATCAAACTTCCTCTCTGACACTGTGTTACAGTCCTTGACCAATAATGCTACCCCACCCCCCCTTCTACCTCCTTCTCTACTCCGACTAAAGCATTTGTACCCCGGGACCTGCAACATCCATTCCTGACCCTGCTCTATCCATGTCTCTGAAATGGCCACAACATCAAAGTCCCAGGTACTGATCCACGCTGCAAGTTCATCCACTTTATTGCGAATACTCCTCGCATTAAAGTATACGCATTTCAAACCCTGCTCCGCCCCACCCCCACAATGCCGTGCATTGCAGTCCCCATCTATGCCCCCCTCACTTTCACCCCCTCTCCTCAGGATCCCACCCCCCCTCCGAATCAGTTTAAACCACTCCGCATAGCCTTCACAAATTTACCCCCCAGGATATTGATTCCCCTCTGGTTCAGGTGTAGACCATCACTCATATAGAGGTCCCACCTTCCCCAGAATGAGCCCCAATTGCTCAAGTACTTGAACCCCTCCCTCCTGCACCATCCCCTCAGCCACAAGTTCAAACTTTCCCTCTCTCTATTCCTCCCGTGGCACAGGCAAGAATCCAGAGATAACCACTCTGTCTGACTTGGCCTTTAGTTTCCACCCCAACTCCATGAATCTCTGCTTAATATCCCCTTCCCTTAGCCTCCCTATGTCATGTGTCCCCACATGAATTATAACTTGGGGTTGATCTCCCTCTCCCCTAAGAGTCTTGAATATCCTCTCTGATACATCCCAGACCCCAGACCCTGGTAGGCAACACACCAGCCCTGAGTCCCTACCATTACTACCGACTCTCCTATCCGTCCCCTTAACTGTGGAGTCCCCAATCACGAGGCCCAATCTTTTGCATCCCCTAACCACCTGAGCTTTTACAATAGGCTCACCCCCAGAGACCTGCTCCCTTTGGCTATCCCCAGTTGATTCCTCCTCCTCAACTGTAGCCTCCAGGACCGAAAACCTATTTTGGAGGGGAACAGCCCCAGGGGATTTTCCCCCCACTTGCTTCTTTCCCCTCCTCTTGGCAGTGACCCAAGACTGATTTCTAGGAGTGACTATCTCCTTATAACTCTTATCAATGTCCACCTCTGCCTCCCGAATTATGCGGAGTTCTTCTAATTCCACCTCCAGCTCCTTTACACGCTCCTCCAGAAGCTTCAATCTAACACACTTCCTACAAGTAAAATCCCCTGAAACACTACTGGAGTCCCTCACCACATACATCCCACAGGAGATGCAGCACATTGCCTGAACTGCCATCCCTGAAACAATTACCAGCAGAAAAAAAAACTTTCCCACATTTATAATTTAGGTTAGAGGAGGTGGGAGGGTGGGATTCTCTACCAGTGTAGAGGATCAGGTATCCTCTCTGCACTAATTTATAGGATTAGGGGCTCAAGAAAAAAAAACAACAACTCCCGGTAAGTGTCCTAGTGACGACTTCCGGTTTCTAACTAATTTTTTTTAAAAACCGCCGAAAAACTTGCGACTTAAACTAGAAATAAACAGTTAAACAAAATAAACAGAAAAATGGACCTTTTTGCTGCCTCTTCACACGCCCAAAAATCGCTGCCTCTGGATACTGCTCCTCAGGAACAATGAGGCCGGTTCATGGAGGTAGGTGCTTATAAACCCAAAAAAAAAACTACAACTCCCGGTAAGCGTCCTAGTGACGCTTCCGGTTTCTAACTAATTTTTTAAAAAACCACCGAAAAACTCGCGACTTAAATTAGAAATCAACAGTTAAACAAAATAAACAAGGACAAAGGGCTGAATGGCCTTCCTCCTGTATAGAACATAGAACATTACAGCACAAACAGGCCCTTCGGCCCTCGAGTTGCGCCGATCACATCAACCCCACCAATCTATAGACCTATCTATAACCCCCAATCCCATTAAACCCCATATACTCATCCAGAAGTCTTTTAAAAGACCCCAGCGAGTTCGCCTCCACCACCGATGACGGCAGCCGATTCCAATCACTCACCACCCTCTGAGTGGTTGATTGCAGTAATTAAAATAGAACATTGATTTGTTTTCTCATTTGGCTTGTTTTTGTTCCTGAATGTAGGACGTTGAGGAATTGTTGGCGAGTTGGTCAGAGTTTCTGCGGGTGGCCAGTGCCATCTTCATCCGAGCTTCCAGCCACAACAAGAGTATCTTCTTCAGCGGCAAAGAGCCCGTTCTTAACTGGAGCGACAACCGACTGCGAAGCATTCCCTTCCTCACCCGCAGAGCCACTTTCAAAGAAGTGAAAAGAGTGCATGCAATTCTTTCCACCATGGAGATCTATGGTGAGTCTTGTATAATTGTGCAGAATGCAAGCAACCTCTGCACGTGGCCCAGCGAGCCCCGCGCCACTGCACGCAGGCCCCCAGGCACAGCACAGTCAACCCCATGCTACTGCGCCCGACCCCGCGAGCCCCAGGTGACCAGGCACGGACCAGCAAGCCCCATGTGCCTGCATGCAGCCCAGCGAACCCCGCAGGAACCTGTGATTCTCCTGGACTGCGCAGATCTATGAATTGTGAATCTGTAAATTGTTGTAGTGAAATATTGTTTGTTGCAGCAAAGGACACAGATATCAATATGATTCACAGGCCACATGGGAGAGTTTGGCACGAGAAGGTGAAAGCAGCACGAGAGGCATCCGATTCTGAGACCGATGGTGAGAAACACAATGTACCTTTCTACTCTGTGTTGAAAAGGTGGTGGTGAGCTGTCTCCTTAAAACACTGCAGTCCATGTGGTGTAGGTATATCCACAGTGCTAGTAGGGAGGAAGTTCAAAGAATTTGATGCAGTCTATAAAGCATGCATCGTGGCAGCTGTGTGTGTCATCTGTAGAACATTAATGTAGCAGTAGAGACATAGAAACAGAAAATAGATGCAGGAGGCGGCCATTCGGCCCTTCAGGTCTGCACCACCATTCAATATGATCCTGGCTGATCATGTACTTTCAGTATCCCACTCCTACTTTCTCTCCAGACCGCTTGATCCCTTTAGCCACAGGGGACATGTCCAGCTCCCTCTTGAACATATCTAATGAACTGGTCCCAACAGCTTTCTGTGGGAGAGAATTCCACAGGTTCACAACTCTCTGAGTGAAGAAGTTCTTCCTCATCTCAGTCCTGAATGGTTTACCCCTTACTCTTAGACTGTGACCCCTAGTTCTGGACTTCCCCAACATCGGGAACATTCTTCCCACATCGAACCTGTCCAGTCCCATCAGGATTTTATATGTTTCTATGAGATTCCCCTCTCATACAAGAACAAAGAACAACACAGCACGGGAAACAGGCCCTTCGGCCCAACGAGCCCGCGCCGCCGTCCCATTGTCAGTGACCTATTCATGATTTTAGTCTATGCCTAATGTGAGGATCAGGGAGGTCCAATATAGGGACAATTTGTTACCCAATCAATCAGCCTAAAAGCACATTTTTGGGATGTGGGAGGAAACCGGAGCACCCGGAGGAAACCCAAGCAACCACAGGGAGAACGCGCAAACTCCCACGGACACAGGCCCAAATCCATGTGTCCACACAGCAACAGAGATAGTCTCTGAGCTGCCATGATGCCCTCGAGATGGTCCAGTTTAAGCAGACCAACGACATTCTTCTAAACTCCAGTGAGTACAAGCCCAGTCGATCCAGTCTCTCTCCATGTCAGTGCTGCCATTCCAGGAATCAGTCGAGTGAACCTTAGCTGGACTCCCTCAATAGCAAGAACATCCTTCCTCGGACTAGGAGAGCAGAACTACTCACCATACTCAGGGTGATGCCTCAGCAAGGCCCTGTATGACCGCAGCAAGATATCCTTACTCCTATACTCAAATCCTTTTGCTATGAAGGCCAGCATGCCATTAGCTTTCCTCACTGCCTGCTGTATCTGCAGGCCAACCTTCAGCGACTGTTCCACTGTGACACCCAGTTCATGTTACACTTCCCCTTTTCCTAAACTGGCTCCATGAAGCTCTTGCATGCTATTTTCTAGCAGTAAATGTGGAAGTGATGTTATTTATAAATACTGTGGCTACAAGAGCAGGTCAGAAGCTGGGAATCTAGCGGTGAGTAACTAGCTTCCCGATTCTCCAAGCTTACGATCTCCATTTGCCTGCAGGAGTGCAGTTCCAACCCCCAAGAAACCCAACACCATCCAGGACAAAGCAAACTGCTTGATTAGCATCACATCCACAAACATTCAGTCCCTTCACTAGCAGTGAATAATGACAACAGTGTGTACTATCTACAAGATGCATTGTAGGAATTCAGCAAGGTTCCTTTGGCAGCACCTTCCAAACCCACAATCACTTCCATCTCAAAGGACAAGGACAAGTGAACACCAGCACCAGGATTTGATTTGATTTATGATTGTTACACGTATTAATGTACAGAGAAAAGTATTGTTTCTTGTGTGCTACATAGGAGGCTCTCCTCCAAGTCGTTCACTATTCTGACTTAGATTCATAGATTTGTACAGTGCAGAATAGGCCCATCAAGTCTGCACCAGCAATAACGACCACGAAAGGCTTGCTAATCCCATTGCTTAACACACACTTGTAATGTGGAGCTATAACTAGCAATCCCGTAAAGAATTCCCCCAGCGTGAGCGCACAAAGACAAAGGAGAAATAGTCTCTCTGCGAGGGTGGGCTTAATAAAACTAAAGGAGAGAACTTGCAGAAACTACTGGGAGTTCCCTCGTGTGAAATTTCAGATGTCTGGAGGTTCTCCACAACTGATCTCAGCTTTGTCAGTCCCAGTGCAGATCAGTTGTACTCAGATGGCTCTCTGATCTGGGTTGGTAGGGTAGAGAGAGAGCCAGGTTGGGTAGCCTTGCTTTCTCAGCCTGTTCCCCAACAAGACTGCCAGCAAACCCTGTGATTCTCAGCAATTACCCATTTCTGCCTTTTCAGTTCTTTCCCCATCATTTAAAGTGATTGCAGTTCAAAACTAACAAGAAAATTTTGAAGTGCCATAAGGTTCCTGGAATAGGCCTTGCTTGTTGACATTTCCAAGACAACCTTCTTAAAAACAGGACCCCAGTTAGCATCCAGAATATACCGATTGTGCTTTGTCCTTCCGTTTTGTAAAAGAAAAACTCATCTCGATCTGATTCCAACACAAATGCTGCCAGCTTGTTGGAGCTTTCGCAGCGTGTGTTTTTATTTGAATTGGGAAGATGCTTTGCCATGCAGAGAGGACAATTCCCTGAGATGAATTTGGATCTCTCTCGCACACTGAGAAGGTGTGGGACTACACTATATTGTGCTCTTTACTCTTGTCCTCTGGCAGAAGTAATTAATTCTCCTTCAGGGCGGGATCTTCTCTCCCTCTCTGTATAAACATTGCTGCCCACATTCTGTCATATTCTTGTCCAGTAGGATGTGAACGAGAGGCTGTCAATCCTGCCGATTTACCATCTTGCCTGGAAATGGTGGAAGAAACACTGGGAACATTGGAACTCCGGGAATTTGATATGTCACCAAAAAAGAAAAGGAAAAAGAGAAAAAAGAAAATTCACGGGGAGATGATGATGCAGAGCGGAGGTAAAATAGGAAACTTTATCCTATATCTAACCCCTTCTATACCTGTCATGGGAGTGTTTGATGGGGACAATGTAGAGGGAGCTTTACTCTGTATCTAACCCCGTGCTGTACCTGTCCTGGGAGTGTTTGATGGGGGGACAGTGTAGAGGGAGCTTTACTCTGTATCTAACCCCGTGCTGTACCTGTCCTGGGAGTGTTTGATGGGGGGACAGTGTAGAGGGAGCTTTACTCTGTATCTAACCCCGTGCTGTACCTTTCCTGGTAGTCTTTGATGGGGACAGTGTAGAGGGAGCTTTACTCTGTATCTAACCCCATGCTGTACCTGTCCTGGGAGTGTTTGATGGGGGACAGTGTAGAGGGAGCTTTACTCTGTATCTAACCCTGCGCTGTACCTGTCCTGGGAGTGTTTGATGGGAAGAGTGTAGAGGGAGCTTTACTCTTTCTGTCCAAGTCTGATTGTACAAGTATTTTATGATTATGGTTCTGTTTCTTTCTATACCTCCTGAAGGTGTTGGTGATGTGAGCCAGAGTAAGAGTGCAGAAGTTGCTGATCCTGTGACTGGGCCATTCTCCGCTGGAGGAAAGGATCAAGCAAAGAATCCCTCCAGAAATTTCAGTCTGATCCCTACTGAACTGACTGAGCAAGGTACGATGGACAGAAGGTTGAATCATTTGCTGAGTAAATGCCCCGCACAGCAAGAAAGGTCAAGGCTCCATTCACAGCTTATGCTGAGCCAGACTCACCCTCTTTCTCCCTGCCCCATTCCCCTCACTACTCCATACCCTCTGATAACGCTGTGTATTAAATAGATTTGCCTTGCCCCTAGCTGTGTTGTTCCATCCCTGATGTGGAGATGCTGGCATTGGACTGGGGTAAGACAGAAAGAAATCCCATAACACCAGCTTAAAGTCCAACAAGTTTATTTGTAGCAAACACCCCAAGCTTTTGGAACAGGCTGTCCCTTCGTCAGGTGGCTGGGAGTTCTGATCACAAACAGGGCACAAAGACACAAACTCAATTTATATGCATAATGATTGGATGTGCAGCGACCGAAGAGGAAGGAATCCAATTGGACTCCTTTGAAAGGCCGCTGCCCTCAACTTGACCTGTATGCCCAAGCCATCAGGAGATGCGTCAACACCAGATTCATCAATCGCAATCACAAGACAACCCCGAACATCACCGAAACACAACGCAACGCCATCTGCGCTCTCAAAACCAACAGCAACATTGTTATCAAACCAGCAAAGGAGGGGCCATTGTCATACTGAACAGAATGGATTATTGCAAAGAAGTGTACCGACAGCTGAACAATGAGGAACACTACAGACAATTACCCACAGATCCGACCAAAGAACACACTCGTCAACTCAACAATCTGATCAAGACCTTTGATCCGGACCTTCAGAGCACCCTCTGTGCTCTCATCCCACATACTCCCACATACAATTGGCTAGCAGATAGGAGACAGAGAGTGGTGGTTGATGGTAAATATTCGTCATGGAGTTCGGTTACGAGTGGTGTGCCTCAGGGATCTGTTTTGGGGCCACTGCTGTTTGTAATTTTTATTAATGATCTGGATGAGGGTATAGTTGGGTGGATTAGTAAGTTTGCTGATGACACCAAAGTCGGAGGTGTGGTAGATTGTGAGGAAGGGTGTCATAGTTTGCAGGATGACTTAGAAAGGTTGCAGAGCTGGGCTGAGAGGTGGCGGATGGAGTTTAATGTGGAGAAGTGTGAGGTAATTCATTTCGGTAGGAATAACAGATGTGTTGAGTATCGGGCTAACGGGAGGACTTTGAATAGTGTGGAGGAGCAGAGGGATCTAGGTGTATGTGTACATAGATCCCTGAAAGTTGGGAATCAAGTAGATAAGGTTGTTAAGAAGGCATACGGAGTCTTGGCGTTTATTGGTAGAGGCATTGAATTTAGGAGTCGCAGCGTCATGATGCAACTGTACACATCTCTGGTGCGGCCACACTTGGAGTTTTGTGTGCAGTTCTGGTCCCCACATTACAGGAAGGATGTAGAGGCTTTGGAGAGGGTGCAGAGGAGGTTTACCAGGATGTTGCCTGGTATGGAGGGGAGATCCTATGAGGAGAGACTGAGAGATTTGGGGTTGTTTTCGCTGGAAAGAAGGCGGCTAAGAGGGGATCTCATTGAAACATATAAGATGATTAGAGGTTTAGACAGGGTAGATAGTGATAGCCTTTTTCCTAGGATGGAGAAAGCTAGCACGAGGGGGCACAATTTTAAAGTAAGGGGGGGTAGTTATAGGACAGATGTCAGGGGTAGGTTCTTTACCCAGAGGGTGGTGAGGGACTGGAATGCCCTGCCAGCTGCAGTTGTAAATGCACCTAGTTTGGGGGCATTTAAGAGATCTGTGGATAGGTTTATGGATGAAAAGGGATTGGTTTAGGCTAGTTGGTCATTGTTTTGTAACTGGTCGGCGCAACATCGTGGGCCAAAGGGCCTGTTCTGCGCTGTAATGTTCTATGTTCTATGTCCCCACGTTGGAGATCTCTACTGCCTCCCAAAGATACACAAGGCAAACACACCCGTCCGTCCCATTGTATCGGGCAATGGGACCCTGTGCGAGATCTTCTCCGGCTACGTCGAGGGCATCCTGAAACCCATTGTACAAAGAACCCCCAGTTTTTGCTATGACACTGCAGACTTCCTACAGAAACTCAGCACACATGCAGACGTTATGACAACGAATGAATAAATACCACTCGACAATCACCAGGCAAGAGTGTTCTCTTACTGTTGGGGGACACTTCAGCGATCATGGGCATTCGGCCTCTGATCTTCGGGTAAGCGTTCTCCAAGGTGGCCTTCACAACACACAACAACGCAGAGTCACTGAGCAGAAACTGATAGCCAAGTTCTGCGCATGTGAGAATGGCCTCAACCAGGATCTTGGGTTCATGTCACATTACCTGTGGCCCCCATGACTTGCCTGGACTTGCAAAGTCTCACTAACTTTCCTGTCTGGAGACAGTGCGCATCTCTTTAGCCTGTGTTTAGGGCTCTCTCTACTCGCATTGTGTGTACCTTTAAGAATTGATTAACTGTAAAGACTCACATTCTAATCATTATGCATGTAAATTGAGTTTGTGCCTTATTTGTGATCAGAACTCCCAGCCACCTGACGAAGGGGCAGCCTGTTCCGAAAGCTTGGGGCATTTGCTACAAATAAACTTGTTGGACTTTAAGCTGGTGTTGTGGGATTTCTTTCTGTTTTGTTCCAGTCCAGCAATGTGGAAAATTACTCAGAAATGCCTGTCCACAAAAAGTAAACACAGTAAAAAGTCTGACAACACCAGGTTTTAGTCCAACCGATTTATTTGATAATATTCTCACAAGCTTTCGAGGGGACTGCCTCTTCGTCAGGTGAATGGAGAGTTCTGGCCTCAGATAGAGCATATAAAGCACAGACAGTTTAGAGATTGCTGATTAGAATGCGAATCCTTACACCTAACCTGCTGTTCAAGTCTTAAAGTGGCTGATAATGTGAGTGGAAGGAGCACTGATCACAGTTTAAAGAGATGTGTATTGTCTCCAGACAGTACAGTAAGTGAGGTTTTGCAAACCCAGGCAAGTCACAGGGGTTACAGATAGTGCGACATGAACCCAAGATCCCTGTTGAGACCGTCCTCATGTGTGCGGAACTTGGCTATAGCCAAGTCGCACTATCTGTAACCCCCGTGACTTGCCTGGGTTTGCAAAACCTCACTTACTGTACTGTCTGGAGACAATACACATCTCTTTAAACTGTGATCAGTGCTCCTTCCACTCACATTATCAGCCACTTTAAGACTTGAACAGCAGGTTAGGTGTAAGGATTCGCATTCTAATCAGCAATCTCTAAACTGTCTGTGCTTTATATGCTCTATCTGAGGCCAGAACTCTCCATTCACCTGACGAAGAGGCAGTCCCCTCGAAAGCTTGCTTGCTTGTGAGAATATTATCAAATAAATGGGTTGGACTAAAACCTGGTGTTGTCAGACTTTTTATTGTGTTTACGCCAGTCCAACGCCGGCATACCCACATCATCACAAAAAGTAAGACAAATCCAACCCAACAGTCCCTGCATGCCAACCTCCTCTGAATTCTCTCAGTTCCTGGCCTCCTCTGCAAGAGTCCCACAAGGCAATGTCTCGGCCTCATTCATGGAGTCATCGAAGTTTACAGCATGGAAACAGGCCCTTCAGCCCAACTTGTCCATGCTATCCTTTGTTTTTTAAAACCCGTAAGATAATCCCAATTTCTGCATTTGTTCCATTTTCTTCCATACCCATTGAACCCATGTAACTGTCTAAATGCTTTTTAAAAGATAAAATTGTACCTACCTCAACTACTACCTCTGGCAGTTTGTTCCAGACACTCTTCACCCTCTGTGTGAAAACATTGCCCCGCTGAGTACTTCTGTATCTCTCCCCTCTCACCTTAAACCTATGCGCTCTAGTTTTAGACTCCCCTACCTTTGGGAAAAGATATTAGCTTTTAGTGTTAACTTTTATTGGTAGAGGAACTGAGTTTCAGAGCCATGAGGTCATGTAGCAGCTGTACAAAACTCTGGTGCGGCCGCACTTGAAGTATTGCGTACAGTTCTGGTTGTAAGATTATAGGAAGGATGTGGAAGATTGGAAAGGATGCAGAGGAGATTTACCAGGATGTTGCCTGGTATGGTGGGAAGGTCTTATGAGGAAAAGCTGAGGGACTTGAGGCTGTCTTCATTAGAGAGAAGGTTATGACGTGACTTAACAGAGGCATACAAGATGATCAGAGGATTAGATAGGGTGGACAGTGAGAGCCTTTTTCCTTGGATGGTGATGGCTAGCATGAGGGGACATGGCTTTAAATTGAGGGGTGATAGATATAGGACAGATGTCAGGTAGGTTCTTTACTCAGGGAGTAATGAGGGTGTGGAATGCCCTGCCTGCAACAGTAGTGGACTTGCCAACATTAAGGGCATTTAAATGGTCATTCGATAAACATATGGATGATATTGGAATAATGTAGGTTAGATGGGCTTTAGATTGGTTCCACTGGTTGGCACAATATCAAGGGCCAAAGAGCCAGTACTGCGCTGTAATGTTCTATGTTCTATATTGACTATCTAGCTGATCTGTGCCCCTCATTATTTTTAACCCCTCTATAAGATCACTCCTCAGCCTCCTACGCTCCAGAGAAAAAACTCCCAGTCTATCCAGCCTCTCCTTATAACTCAATCCATCAAGTCCCAGTAGCATCCTTGCAAATGTTCTCTGCGCTCTTTCTAGTTTAATAATACCTTTTCTATAATAGGGTGACCACAATTGCACACAATATTCCAAGTGTGACTTACCAATGTCTTGTACAACTTCAACAAAACATCCCAATTCCTGTATTCAGTGTTGTGACCGATGAAACCAAGCTGCCGAATGCTTTCTTCACCACTCTGTCCACCTGTGACTTCACTTTCAAGGAGCTATGAATATGTACCCCTGGATCTCTTTGTTCTGTAACTCTCCCCAACGCCCTACCATTAACTGAGTAAGTCCTGCCCTGGTTCAATCTCCAAAGTGCATCACCTCACATTTGTCTAAATTAAACTCCATCTGCCATTCGTCAGCCCACTGGCCCAATTGATCAAGATCCCATTGCAATTGGAGATAACTTTCTTCACTGTCCACTATGCCACCAATCTTAGTGTCATCTGCAAACTTAGTAACCATGCCCCCTATATTAAGGGCATTTAAATGGTCATTGGATAAACATATGGATGATATTGGAATAGTGTAGGTTAGATGGGCTTTAGATTGGTTTCACGGGTCAGCACAATATCAGGGGCTGAATCATTAATATAAATGACCAATAACAGTGGACCCAGCACTGATCCCTGAGGCACACCATTGGTCACAGGCCTCCAGTTTGAAAAACAACTCTCTCCAACCACCCTCTGCCTTCTGTAAGGAAGCCAATTTTGTATCCATTTAGATACCTCATCCTGGATCCCATGAGATCTAACCTTGTGCAACAACCTACCTTGCGGTACCTTGTCAAAGGTTTTGTTAAAGTCCACGTAGACAACATCAACTGCACAGACTTCACCAACCTTCTTGGTTACCCCCTCAAAAAACTCAATCAAATTTGTGAGACATGATTTTCCACTCACAAAGCCATGCTGACTGTCCCTAATCAGTCCTTGCGTCTCTAAATGCCTGTAGATCCTGTCTCTCAAAATACCTTCCAACAACTTACTCTCCACAGATGTGAGGCTCATTGGCCTGTAGTTCCCAGGCTTTTCTCTGCAGCCCTTTTTGAACAAAGGTACAACAGTGTGCATGAGTCGCAAAAACCCAGCCTGCAGGTGCAGCAGGTGGTCAGGAAGGCGAATGGGATGCTGGCCTTCATAGCGAGGGGGATTGAATATAAAAGTAGGGAGGTCTTGCTGCAGCTGTATAGGGCATTGGCGAGGCCGCAGCTGGAGTACTGTGTGCAGTTTTGGTCGCCGTACTTATGCAAGGATGTTTTGGCCTTGGAGGGAGTGCAGAGGAGGTTTACTAGGCTGATACCGGAGTTGAGGGGGTTGAGCTATGAGAGGCTGAATAAACTAGGCTTGTACTCATTGGAGTTTAGAAGGATGAGGGGGGATCTCATTGAGACGTATAAGATGATGAATGGGATGGATAGGATAGAGGTGGAGAGGCTCTTCCCGCTCAGAAAGGACAGTAGGACTAGGGGGCACAGCCTCAAGATAAAGGGGGGGGTGGATTAGAACGGAGTTGAGGAGGAACTTCTTCACTCAAAGGGTGGTGAATCTCTGGAATTCTCTGCCCGTTGAGGTGGTGGAGGCTGCCTCGCTAAATATTTTTAAGACGCGGGTTGATGGGTTTTTGATAAGAGAGGGGATTAAGGGTTATGGGGAGAGGGCGGGAATGTGGAACTGAGACACGACAGATCAGCCATGATCTTATTGAATGGCAGGGCAGGCTCGAGGGGCTGGATGGCCTACTCCTGCTCCTATTTCTTATGTTCTTATGTGCCACTCTCCAATCTTCAGACATCTCACCCATGACTAATATCTCAGCTAGGGACCTGCAATTTCTTCCCTAGCCTCCCACAATGTCCTGGGATATTGATGTGTTTTAAGACTTCCAGCACCACCACCTCTGTAATATATACACTCCTTAAGACATCACTATTTATTTCCCCAAGTTTCCTAACATCCAAGCTCTTCTCCACAGTAAATACTGATGAGACACATTCATTTAGGATCTCACCCATCCCTTGTAGATCTGCACATAAATGACCTTGTTGATCCTTAAGAGGCTCTACTCTCTCCCTTGTTACTCTCTTGCCCTTTATAAGAACATAAGAACATAAGAAATAGGAGCAGGAGTAGGCCATCTGGCCCTTCGAGCCTGCCCCGCCATTCAATAAGATCATGGCTGATCTGTCGTGACTCAGCTCCACCTTCCCGCCTTCTCTCCATAACCCTTAATCCCTTCTCTTATCAAAAACCCATCAACCCGTTTCTTAAAAATATTTAGCGAGGCAGCCTCCACCACTTCAACGGGCAGAGAATTCCAGAGATTCACCACCCTTTGAGTGAAGAAGTTCCTCCTCAACTCTGTTCTAAACCGCCCCCCCCTTTATCTTGAGGCTGTGCCCCCTAGTCCTACTGTCTTTTTTGAGCGGGAACAGTCTCTCCACCTCTATCCTATCCATCCCATTCATCATCTTATACGTCTCAATGAGATCTCCCCTCATTCTTCTAAACTCTAACGAGTACAAGCCTAGTTTATTCAGCCTCTCCTCATAGCTCAATCCCCTCAACTCCGGTATCAGCCGAGTAAACCTCCTCTGCACTCCCTCCAGGGCCAAAACATCCTTGCGCAGGTGCGGCGCCCAAAACTGCACACAGTACTCCAGCTGCGGCCTCACCAATGCCCTATACAGCTGCAGCAAGACCTCCCTACTTTTATATTCAATCCCCTTCGCTATGAAGGCCAGCATCCCATTCGCCTTCCTGACCACCTGCTGCACCTGCAAGCTGGGTTTTTGCGACTCATGCACAAGGACCCCGAGGTCCCTCTGCACCGTCGCCTGCTGCAGTTTTTCGCCCCGTAAGTAATAGTCCTTCCTACCATTCCTCCTACCAAAGTGGACCACCTCACACTTGCCAACATTAAATTCCATTTGCCATTTCCTGGCCCATTCGCCCAGCCTATCTAGATCCTTCTGCAGACTCTCCACACCCTCCGCACAATTTGCCTTTCCCCCAATCTTGGTGTCATCAGCAAATTTCGACACCCTGCACTCGGTTCCCTCCTCCAGATCATCTATATAAATGGTAAATAGCTGAGGCCCCAGCACCGACCCCTGGGGCACCCCACTAGTCACCAACCGCCAATCCGAATAGCATCCATTGACCCCCACTCTCTGCCTCCTATTTGACAACCAATCCTCTATCCACGCTAACACCCTACCCCCAACTCCATGTCCCCTGACCTTCTGCAATAACCTCTTGTGAGGTACCTTGTCAAACGCCTTCTGAAAATCCAGAAAGACCACATCCACCGGCTCTCCTCCATCCACTGCCCTAGACACATCCTCATAGAACTCCAGTAAATTTGTCAGACACGACTTCCCTTTAATGAAACCGTGTTGCGTCCGCCCTATCAAGCAATTCCCCTCAAGATGCCTCGCTATTTCCTCCTTAATGACGGTTTCTAACATTTTACCTACCACAGACGTTAAACTAACCGGCCTATAATTCCCCGCCTTTTGCCTGCCACCCTTCTTAAACAACGGCGTAACGTTAGCCGTTTTCCAATCTTCCGGCACTTCCCCGGAATCCAGCGACGTCTGGAAAATAACCACCAAGGCATCCACTATCACCTCCGCCATTTCTTTCAGAACCCTCGGATGCATTCCATCCGGTCCTGGGGACTTGTCCACAATCAGCCCCTCCAGTCTGTCAAGCACCACCTCTCTAGTAACAGTAATGTCATTAAGACCCTCCATTCCTACCACCTTTCCATCGCTAACACCCGGCAAATTATTCACGTCCTCCTCCGTGAAGACAGAAACAAAGAAGTTATTCAAGACCTTAGCCATATCCCTATCCCCTACCACTAGCTCCCCTTTCTCATCCTCTAAAGGACCAACGTTTATCCTAGCCAGCCTCTTCCTTTTTATATATTTATAAAAACTCTTGCTATCCTTTTTTATATTAAGTGCTAGCCCAGCCTCATAGCTTCTCCTACCCTCCTTTATCAATTTCTTTGTCAATCTTTGTTGACATTTAAACCTTTCCCAATCCTCTTCTCGCCCACTGCTCTTAGCTACTCTAAACTCCTCCGCTTTTAATTTAACACTTTCCTTCATCTCCTTCGTTATCCACGGCTTATTACCTCTCCTCCTACTGTCCTTTTTAACCATCGGAATAAATTTCTGCTGAGCACCAAGAAAGATCTCCTTAAAGATCCTCCACTGCTCCTCAGCAGACCTACCTTCCAACGCGTTCCCCCAGTCCACATTCGCCAATTCTTCTCTCATCCTACCATACTCCCCTCTATTCAAACAAAGGACGCGTGTCTGGGAACCCACTTTCTCCTCCTCCATCTGCACCAGAAACTCCACCATACAATGATCACTCTCTCCAAGAGGATCCTTCACCGCAAGGTCCCTAATTCTACCCGCCTCATTACATAGCACCAGATCCAAGATAGCTCGCTCCCTCGTCGGCTCCAACACACACTGTTCAAGGAAATTATCCCGGCAGCATTCCAAGAACTCCTCCTCGAGCCCACCTCGTCCAACATGGGTCGACCAATCAATATGCAGATTGAAATCTCCCATAACTACTGCCGCCCCATTCCTGCACGCTGCACTTATTTGCGCGTTAACAGCCCGCCCCACCTCCAGATCATTATTCGGGGGCCTATAGACGACACCCACTAGCGTCTTCCTCCCTTTTCTGTTCCTAATCTCCACCCACAACGATTCCACTTTCTGCTCCTTGGCTCCGATATCATCCCTTGCTACCACCTTGATACTATCCTTAATCAGCAGAGCTACTCCACCCCCTCTTTCCTCCTGCCTATCCTTCCTGAACACTTGATAACCCTGTACATTCATCTCCCAGTCCCTGTCACCTTGCAGCCACGTCTCTGTAATGGCCACCAGATCGTATCCATTTGTGTCGATCTGCGCCATCAGCTCATCCACTTTATTCCGAATGCTTCGTGCATTCAGATAAAGCGCTTTCATCCCAGCCTTCACCAGGACCCTACTTGCCGTAACGCCACCAATTGGGACATCCTTTGCCTCTTCCCTTACCTGTACCCTATCCTTAACTTTAGACCTCATAGCGTCACCTACCCTCGCACCCTCCCCCCCCCTAATTAGTTTAAAGCCTTGTCTACAGTCCTCTTTACTCGATTCGCCAGCACTCTGGTCCCAGCATGATTCAGACCAACCCCATCCTGCCCGAACAGGTCCCACCTACCCCAATACTGGTGCCAATGCCCCATAAATTCGAACCCATTCCTCCCACACCAATCCCTGAGCCACCCATTTACTTCCTTTATCCTATCAACCCTACACCCGTCTGCCCTCGGTTCAGGCAGTAGCCCAGAGATAACCACCTTGTCGGTTCTACTTTTTAATTCCATTCCCAGCTTCTCATACTCCCTTCCCAGATCCTCAGTCCGCATTTTGCCTACGTCGCCGGCACCCACATGTACTACAACGACTGGGTTCTCACCCTCCCACTCCAGATTCCTCTGCAGCCCAGATGTGACATCCTGTACCCGAGCACCAGGCAGACAACACACCCTTCTGTGCACTTTGTCATTGTGACAAAGGACAGTGTCAATACCCTTCACCCCACTATCCCCAATCACTACTACGTTCCTTTTCCCCTTCTCTTTGCCTATGTCCTGCTGCATCACTGTACCGTGTGCAGTTTGCTCACCAACCTCTCTTGCCTCGTCCTCTTCCAGACTGGAAGCAAGAACCTCAAACCTGTTATGCAGGTTAAGAGGCTGAGGCCTCCTCTCCTCACCCCCCTTCCTCCTCCCAGCAGCCCCCTTTTGTCCCTGACCCTTAGATTTAGCCAGTCTAGGGGCACCCTCTCTCCCCCTGATGAGCCTCAGTGTCTGTAGCTCAGAGGCCAGCTCCTCCACCTTGAGCTGGAGCTCCTCCAGCAACCTGCACTTACTGCAGACATGGTCACTGGGAAGGACCCTGGGGTCCACCAGTTCCCACATCATACAGAAACCACACATCACATGCCCCTCCATTATTCACTGCAATTTTTTATGTGAAAAAAATTTTTCCTTGTTTCTTGCTGTAGTAGTATTGGAAAAAAAAATTTTTTTTTTCCTTGTTTTTTTTTCAAACGAACTCACCTGTCCTTTTTTCCCTCCAGCCCTTTTTGATATTAAGCCCTATTAGCTCACTCTGCTTCCCTCTCACTCCACTGCCCGCTCAGACGCTGCCCGCTTTCTACACCAGGCCTCCTTTTAAACCTGGTGCTGATTTGAAGCAGGCTCGTCCACAACTCGGTTCTAAACTAGCAGTAAAGACAATAAAATAAATGCTTTAAACAGTTCTACAAAGAACAAAGTGCTTTAAACTTATTTTAAACAGGTTTTTAACAGGTAAATTCTTAGCTCTCTCTCTCTCTGCTCAGCAAACAGTGAAAGGCTTCACCGTGTGGCCCTGATAATTAATTTAAATTAAAGCAGCTTCGTCCACAACTCGTTCTAAACTAGCAGTAAAGACAATAAAATAAATGCTTTAAACAGTTCTACAAAGAACAAAGTGCTTTAAACTTATTTTAAACAGGTTTTTAACAGGTAAATTCTTAGCTCTCTCTCTCTCTGCTCAGCAAACAGTGAAAGGCTTCACCGTGTGGCCCTGATAATTAATTTAAATTAAAGCAGCTTCGTCCACAACTCGTTCTAAACTAGCAGAATTTGTATTTGTAGAAGCTCTTTGGATTCTCCTTTGCCTTATCTGCCAAAACAATCTTGTGTCCCCTTTCTGCCGTCCTGATTTCTCTCTTAACTCTGCTCCTAACCCCCAATACTCTTCAAGAGATTCACTTGATCCCAGCTGCTTATGCTTGTTATGTGCTTCTTTCTTCTTCTTGACCAGGGCCTCAATATCCCAAGTCATCCAGGGTTCCTGATTTCTCTCAGCCTTGCCCTTCACTCTAAGAGGAATGTGTTTATCCTGAACCCCGGTTAACACACTTTTGAAAGCGTGCCACTTACCAGACATCCCTTTAGAACATAAGAACATAAGAAATAGGAGCAGGAGTAGGCCATCTAGCCCTTCGAGCCTGCCCCGCCATTCAATAAGATCATGGCTGATCTGTCGTGGCTCAGCTCCACCTTCCCGCCCTCTCCCCATAACCTTTAATCCCTTCTCTTATCAAAAACCCATCAACCCGTTTCTTAAAAATATTTAGCGAGGCAGCCTCCACCACTTCAACGGGCAGAGAATTCCAGAGATTCACCACCCTTTGAGTGAAGAAGTTCCTCCTCAACTCTGTTCTAAACCACCTCCCCTTTATCTTGAGGCTGTGCCCCCTAGTCCTACTGTCTTTTTTGAGCGGGAAGAGTCTCTCCACCTCTATCCTATCCATCCCATTCATCATCTTATACGTCTCAATGAGATCTCCCCTCATTCTTCTAAACTCTAACGAGTACAAGCCTAGTTTGTTCAGCCTCTCCTCATAGCTCAATCCCCTCAACTCCGGTATCAGCCTAGTAAACCTCCTCTGCACTCCCTCCAGGGCCAAAATATCCTTGCGCAGGTGCGGCGCCCAAAACTGCACATTGTACTCCAGCTGCGGCCTCACCAATGCCCTATACAGCTGCAGCAAGACCTCCCTACTTTTATATTCAATCCCCCTCGCTATGAAGGCCAGCATCCCATTCGCCTTCCTGACCACCTGCTGCACCTGCAAGCTGGGTTTTTGCGACTCATGCACAAGGACCCCGAGGTCCCTCTGCACCATCGCCTGCTGCAGTTTTTCGCCACGTAAGTAATAGTCCTTCCTACCATTCCTCCTACCAAAGTGGACCACCTCACACTTGCCAACATTAAATTCCATTTGCCATTTCCTGGCCCATTCGCCCAGCCTATCTAGATCCTTCTGCAGACTCTCCACATCCTCCTCACAATTTGCCTTTCCCCCAATCTTGATGTCATCAGCAAATTTCGACACCCTGCACTCGGTTCCCTCCTCCAGATCATCTATATAAATGGTAAATAGCTGAGGCCCCAGCACCGACCCCTGGGGCACCCCACTAGTCACCAACCACCAATCCGAATAACACCCATTGACCCCCACTCTCTGCCTCCTATTTGACAACCAATCCTCTATCCACGCTAACACCCTATCCCCAACTCCATGTCCCCTGACCTTCGGCAATAACCTCTTGTGAGGTACCTTGTCAAACGCCTTCTGAAAATCCAGAAACCTTCCCATAGATCCCCCAATTAACTTTTGAATGTTCCTGCCTGATACCATCAAAATTGGCCTTGCCCCAATTTGGAATATTACCTTTTTGGCCAGACCTATCATTCTCCATAGCTATCTTAAAGCCAGTAGAATTATGGTCACTGGTCCCAAAGTGATCCCTCACTGACACTTCTGTCCCCTGTCCTTCCTTATTTCCCAAGAGGAGGTCAAGTTTTGCTCCCTCTCTAGTCAGGCCATCCACTTACTGAATGAGAAATTCTTCCTGAATATACTCAACAAATTTCTGTCCAATAATACTGTGACTGTCCCAGTCAATGTTGGGAAAGTTAAAATCTCTGACTATTACCACCCTATTTTTCTTGGAGCTATCTGTAATCTCCTTACATATTTGCTCCTCAATTTCCCGCCAACTATTTGAGGGCCTATAATAAACCCTATCAAAGTGATTTCCCCCTTTATTTCTCAGTTCTACCCTTATAGACTCAGTGTGCAAACCCTCGGATATATCCCCTCTCAGTACGGCTGTGATGCTTTCCCTAATCAAAAGTGCAACTCCTCCTCCTCTCTTATCTCCTGTTCTATCTTTCCTATAGTATCCATGACCTTGAACATTGAGCTGCCAGTCCTGCCCCTCTCTTAGCCATGTTTCAATAATTGCTGTAATATCCAGTCCTACGTACCCGTCCATGCTCTGAGTTCATCTGCCTTTCCTGTCAGGCCTCTTGCATTGAAATAAATGCAGTTTAATCTGGACTTCCCTTGCTCTCTGTCTTGCTTTTACCTGATCTGTCTGGTACTAGGATTACTGACACTGCCTTTACTACTTAATGTGCTCTCTTTAACTTCTGTGCTGTTTTCACATTAACTCCCATCTCCCTACTGCTTTGGATCCCACCCCCCGCCAAACTAGCTTAAACCCTCCCGAGTGGCTCTAGCAAATGTCCCCACCAGGGTGTTAGTCCCCCTCCAGTTCAGGTCAGCTCTTCCCCAGAAAAGATCCCAATGATCCAAAAATCTAAATCCCTGCTTCAGCTCTCAAGCTAGGTATTCATCTGCTTGATCCTCCTATTCATACTCTCACTAGTACATGGCAGTGATAGTGGTCCTGAAGTTACTACCTTCAAGGTCCTGAACTTTAGTCTTCTGCCTAACACTCTATATTCACGTTTCAGGACCTCATCCTTTTTCCTACCCATGTTTTGGTACCAGTATGTACAACAACCTCTGGCTGCTCACCCTCCCCCCTTAAGAATGTCCTGCAATTGCTCAGAGACGTCCTTGATCCTGGCACCAGGGAGGCAGTACACCATCCTGGAGTCTCGATTGCGACCACAGAAACGCCTGTCTGTGCCTCTAACTAGCAAGTCCCCTATTACTACTGTTCGCTTGCTCTTTGCCCTGACCCTTTCCCACAGCAGAACCAGCTGTGGTGTCACAGGCCTGGTTGCTGCTGGTTTCTCCCCCTGACAGGCTATCCCCCTCAACAGTATCCAAAATGATATCCCTGTTTGAAAGGGGAATAGACACAGGAGACTCCTGCACCTCCCGCCTGCCTCTCCTGGTGGTCACTCATTTTTAATTCTCAGTTCATCAGAAGGTCAAAAGTGGGAATGTTCGCTAACGTTTGCACAGAATTTAGCACCATTTGGAACTCCTCACACTAACAGCAGGATTTTGATGAGTTGTCTTGTGAGGAAAGGTTGGACAGGATGTGATCCCTGGAGTTAGAAGAGTAAAAGGCAACTGGAACAGTTCCTACAGATTAGAGGTAGCTAATGTAACCCCACTATTTAAAAAAGATGTAGAGAAACAAAATTATATACACCAGTCAGCCTGCCATCGATAGTGGGGAAAATTCTAGTGTCCGTTATCAAAGATTTTATAGCAGAGCTGTTGTTAGACAGTGACAGAATTGGGCAAAGTCAGACTGGATTTACAAAGGGGCAATCATGCTTGTCAAATCTACTGGAATTCTTCAAGGAATGTAACTATTAGAGTCGTTGAGAGGAGCCAGTTCAATTGCTCTTTCAGAAGGCTTTCAATAAAGTCCCATGGAACAGATTAGTGTCTAATATTAAAGTGTATGGGATTGGAGGTAGTGTATTGAGATGGATAGAAAACTGGTTGACAGACAGGAAACAGAGTAGGAATAAATGGATAATTTTTCTGAGTGGCAGGCAGTGACTAGTGGGGTACCGCAGGGATCGGTGCTGGGACCCCAGCTATTCACAATATAAATAATTTAGATGAGTGACCTAAATGTATTATCTCTGAATTTTTGATGAGAGCTGGGTGGGAGGCTGAGCTGTGAAGAGGATGCAGAGATCCTTCGGCAAATACATGGCAGATTCAGTATTATTTGGATAAATGTATGGGTATCCACTTTGGTAGTAAAAACAGAAGGCAGATTACTATCTGGCCATAAATTAGAGCAGGAGAATGTGCAGAGAGAACTGGGTGTCCTTGTGCATCAGTTACTGAAGGTAAGCCTGCAGATACAGCAGGCAATAGAAGGTAAATGGCAAGAGTTTTGAATACAGGAGCAGGGATGTGTTGTTGCAATTATACGGGGCTTTGGTGAGGCCACACCTAGACTATTGTGTGCAGTTCTCATCCCCTTTTCTGAGGCAGGATGTTCTTGCACTCGAGGGAGTGCAGCGAGGGTTTACCAGGCTGATTCTGGGGATGGTGGGACTGAGGTATGAGAGATTGAGTTGGTTAGGATACTGTTTACTGGAGTTTAGAAAAATGAGGAGGGATCTCAGAAACTTATAAAATTCTAACAGGGTTAGACAGGCTAGATTCAGAAAGAATGTTCCCAATGGTGGGGGAGTCCAGAACCAGGGGTCATAGCCTGAGGATTCAGGGTAGAATGGTTAGGACAGAGATATTAAGGAGATATTTCTTCACCCAGAGAATGGTGAGCCTGTGGAATTCATTACCATAAAAAATAGTTAAGGCCAAAACATGAATGTCTTCAAGGAGCAGTTAGATATAGCACTTGAGGCAAAGGAGATCAAAGGATATGGGGGGGGAGGTGATTGAGTTGGATGATCGGCCCTGATCTTAATGAATGGCAAAGCATTCTAGCAGCTGCAGTATCTAAACAGCTAGTCCAGCTCCATTTCTGGTCAATATTAACAGTCAGAGTGTAAATAGTGGGGGAATCAGTGATGGTAAATACTGTTGGATGTACAGAGAAGCTGGTTAGATTTTCTTTTGTTGGAGATGGTTATTGCCTGGCATTGTTGTGTGAGTGATATTTGCCAGGATTCAGTTAAAGGCAGATTGTTATCCAGGTCTTGCTGTGTGCAGGCACCGACTGCTTCAGCACCTCAACACAAATGACCACGGAACAGCATGACCCCTTGGGCCTGCTCCTTCTCCGCTGCTCCTCGGCTCCTCGGCTCCGCTCTGTCACTCAGACCCTCAGGCCCTCTCCTTCTGTACTTGGTTCCTCGGGCCTGCTCTGCCATTTATTATGATCGTGGTTATTCTAATAATCTGCAACTTACTGACCTCCGAAGAACACTCACATGAATCTATCACCCCTGCCATTAAAAGACTCGAGAACCCTCTTCCTAGAAACAAAGCCCCTCAGCCTCAGTAAAAAGATTTTCCCCCATCTCTGCTTCAATTCATGACCTGCCATTTTTAAACACTGATCCCTTGTTCTAGTTTCTCCACAAGAGGAAACATCCCCTCCACATCGACCCTGTCAATACTCTCAGGGTCTTATATGTTTCAATAAAGTCAAAGCAGGAGGAGGCCATTCGGCCCTCACCCACTCGCTGCCCCGGCCCCGCCCGCAGCTCGCTTGCCTCCCTGGCCCCGGCGGTGGGTGGGGCCGGGGTGAGCAAGCTGGGGGCGGAGCCAGGGTGGCAAGTGGGGTGGGACCGGGGAGGCAAGCAGGGCAGGGGCGGGGCCGGAGTGGTGAGCGAGCCGGGGAGGGGGGCGGGGCCCGGGGAGGCGGGGGAGGGGGGGCGGGGCCCGGGGAGGCGAGCGAGCCGGGGAGGGGGGAAGGGGCCAGGGTGGCGAGCGAGCCGGGGAGGGGGCCGGGGAGGCGAGAGAGCCGGGGAGGGGGGAAGGGGCCAGGGTGGCGAGGGGGCCGGGGAGGCGAGGGGGGCCAGGGGCGGGGCCCGGGGGGCTGGGCCCGGGGAGGCGAGCGAGCCGGGGGCGGGGCCCGGGGTGGCGCGGGGGGCCGGAGGCGGGGCCCGGGGAGGTGAGCAAGCCGGGGGCGGAGCCCGGGGAGGCGGGCGAGCCCGGGGTGGCGAGGGGGGCCGGGGGCGGGGCCCGGGGAGGCGAGGGGGGCCGGGGGCGGGGCCCGGGGAGGCGAGCAAGCCGGGGGCGGAGCCCGGGGAGGCGGGCGAGCCCGGGGTGGCGAGGGGGGCCGGGGGCGGGGCCCGGGGTGGCGAGGGGGGCCGGGGGTGGGGCCCGGGGAGGCGAGCGAGCCGTGGGTGGGCCCGGGGAGGCGAGCGAGGGAGATGATATTGCAGGACTGAGAGCAGACCCAGTGGGAAGAGAAAGCAAGAGTGAGCAAGTCTGAGAGTCTGAAATGAACATGAAAAAAACTGAGGCTGAGAACAGAGCCGGGGAAAAGAAGAAAGGCTGGAGAGAGTCCGAGAAAACAAGATTAGAAAATAACAAATGTGACCCCAGTATTGAGAGAGGCCAGAAAACCAGCAACATTCACCCAGAAAACTGGATGTCTATCATGGGGAAGGGACTAAGATTGATCGTGGAGGAGCATGTAGTTGGACACATTGAGATAATCGGGACAAGTCAGTCTGAGTTAGTGAAAGGGAAATGATGTTTAGCCAATCGGTATTCTTTGAGTAACACGCACTGTAGATAGAGGGGAGGCTGTACTTGGATTTCTAGAAGGGATTTGATAAGGTGCCGCATCAAAGGTTATTGTGAAATATAAAAGCTGATGGAGAGGGGGTAACATGTTAACATGGAGAGAATATCAACTGGTGACAGAAAACAGCGTGAGCAGCAATGGGTCTTTTTCTGATTGGTGGGATGTGAGGAGCCGGATCCCACAGGGTTCTGTGATGGGACCTCAACTTTATACCATTTATATCCGTGTCGAGGAGATGAAGGAATGGGAGCTTAACTTTCAGATGACACAAAAATAGGAAAGTATGTTGTGAGTGGGACACAACCATAGAGGAGTTACACAAAGGTATTACAGCATTTGAGCTGTTTGCCCATGCCAGCTGAGGACACCCAGATGTCCTTTCTAATCCCACGTGTCCTTTCTAATCCCACATGAGGTTATCGATCGGTCTGTCCTGAGGAAAGGTTTCCACTGAAATGTTGGGGAGTGAAGGCGACTTAATTGAACATGATAAGATCCTGAAAGGTATTAATGAGGTGGATGTAGAAAGGATGTTTCCTCTTGTGGGTGAGCCCAGAACTAGGGGCACTGTTTAACAATTAAAGATTGTCCTGTTTGGACAGAGATGTGAAATACTTTATCTCAGGATTGTGTGACTTTGGAACTCTGCCTCTGTGAGCGGTGGAGACCAGGTCACTGAACATTCCTGAGGTGGATAGATTCTTGTTATGTAAGGGAATCGGAGGTTATCAGGGAATGTGGAATTAGAAACAGCCAGGATTTTACTGAATGGCAGAGCAGGCTCAAGGGACCAAAACAGTGGAGTGGTTTAAATTGGGGGTGCTGAAGAGGAGGAAATGGAGGAGTGTAGAGATCTGAGATTTGTGCAGCGAGAGGAGGTAGGCTGAGGGGTTTGAAGAACTCTTAGAACAGTATGAGAATTTTTGAATGAAGATATTGCTTAAAGAGCAGATTGTGTAGGTCAGTAAACAGAGAACTGATGGGGGAATGGGATTTGAGTTAGCAGACAGGCAGCATTGTATTGGCTGTAGTGAAGCTTATAGAGAGTAGAATGTGGGGGGGGGGGCAGTGCAATGGAATAACAGTAAAAGCCTTTTGTTTTCCAGACAGTGCCCGTTATCAAGTGATGAACAAGTTGTATACCGCATGTAAGACTGGAGACGTGGCACATCTGCGGACGTTACTGCACCGTGTGCTGCCAGTTAGCAGCACCAAGCATGGCTGCCCTGCCCAGACAGCTTCTTCCAATGAGGTGGCTGAGACTACAACGGGAACAGACCTGGAGCGACCCTCAGAGACCCAGAGGCAAATGGGACAGGGCAAAGACAGCAAGCTGGTATCGGAGCATGACATAGCAGACAGTCTCAGCAGCGGAGCTTCTGGGAGCGAGACTCAGTGGCTTTCATCAGTGACAGTGTCAGTATTGTGTGAAGCTCTAGACGAGACAGGGTTCACCCTTCTGCACGTGGCAGCAGCTGCAGGTCAGCCGGCCGTCCTCCGTTTGCTGATGGATGCAGGCTCCGATCCTGCCATTAGGTGAGGCTGCCCTCAATACAGACTGCATCTTTCAACACTGAGTAGGTCCAAGGGCAATGTTATGTCCCTTTCTGAGAATTCAGGAAAGTTTGCATGGTCTTGCTAAGGGTGTATTGCGAGAGGATAGTGATAGACTTCAAAAGAATATAGGCAGGTAGGGGGAGACCTGGCATTAATTACTATTTAATTACTAAAAGATTAAAATGCAGTGAGGATGGCTGGTGCTGATGGACAGCAGTGTGATCCAGTGCAAACCTATCTGCGTTAAGTGCCTGCAATTTGAGGAACTTTGGCTCACTGCTAATGAGATAGAGTCTGAGTTTTGGACACAATGATGCATTACAGAGGGAGAATCTTTCTGGGCACCTTGTCCCAGAGGCATGTACACTTGGGTCTTCTGTGTCCAAGCTCAGAGACAGGAGGTTGTGACTGAGTAAGACAGGGTGGTGCAGGATGAGTGGCATGGCGACACAGGGCAATACGGTGGCACAGAGGTTAGCACTGCTGCCTCACAGCCACAGGGTCGCTGGTTCAGTTCCCAGCTTGCGTCACTGTCTGTGTCGTGTCTGCATGTTCTCTCCGTATCTGTGTGAGCTTCCTCCGGATGCTCCAGTTTCCTCCCACAGTCCGAGAATGTGCAGGTTAGGTGGATTGCCCCTAGTGGGGTAAATATGCGGAATTGCGGCTACGATGATAAAGCCTGAGTGAGATGTTCTGTTGAAGAGTTGGTGCAAACTTGATGGGTTAAATGGCCTCCTGTGGTGCAGGGAATCTATAAGGTATGAGGATTGAGCCCTTCCAGCTGTCCAGCAGGTTTGAGGTTTTTGCATCTCTACATGGGTGAGATTGATGGGTGCAATGTGGATGAGCACTGACTGCTGCACTGTGTACAGGAGGCCATTCGAGCAGGGTGAGTAATTAGCAGTGTAAATTCTAGTAGGGGATTGTATAGTCAGAGGGATAGTCACTGTTCTGTGTAGCCGAAAGTGAGTGTGCAGATGGCTGTGTTGCCTGCCCATTGCCAGACTTTGGGACATTTTGTTCTGGAGAGGAGCTTGCAGTGTGAGGTGTTCAGATGTCTTGCTCCACTTGGGCTCCAACAGTTCAGAAAAACGATCAACACTGAGCAGCTTCAAGAGTCAAACTGGAGACAGTCACTATCTCAAGCTGTGAAGAAAACCAGGAAACACCAAGCCTGGTTTGATGAGAATAACCACTTCATCCAATACCTCATCAAGAAGAAGAAGAAAGCTCTCCATGCCTGGCAAAATAACAACCGGCAAAGCAAAGAGGAGAACTCACCAATCAGCAAAGGGGAAGGTACAAAGATGAACGAGGGAAATCAAGAACTAATGGACTGAGAAAGCTAAAAATCTACAACTCCTCACTGAACACAACAACCGGAGCTTCTTCAATGATAAGACAACATGGATTCAATAATACTGGCTTTGATTTGATATATTATTGTCACATGTCTGGGGTGTTTGGGGTCCTCGATTATGCTGGCTGCTTTGCCGAGGCAATGGGAAGTGTAGACAGAGTCAATGAATGGAGGTTTCAAACTGATCCGGAGTAAGAACAGAACTCTGTTGAGAGACAGAAAAAAACATCAGCCTCCAGAGGGCGGTGAATATGTGGAATCCACCATCACAGCTGAGGCAAAACATTGTCTGGTTTCAAGAAGAAATGAGATATAGCACTTGGGGATCAAGGAATGTGGAGGAAGGAGAATCAGGATATTGATTCTGATGATCAGCCATGGGGGAGCAGGGTCGAAGGGCCAAATGGCCTACTCCTGTTTTTAGTTTCTATGTTTTTCTGATGGAGAGATCACTTCAAAAAACTCAAACCATGATAACCATAAACGAAGCTGTGTTTGAGGATAAAATTACTGTGAATGCTGGAATCTGGAACTAAGAGAAAAAAAATGCTGGAAAATCTCAGCAGGTCTGGCAGCATCTGTAAGAAGAGAAAGAGCTTATATTTCACCACCTCCACAATCATTCTCAACACCAGTGCCCCACAAGGCTGTGTCTTCAGTTCCCTACTACACTCCTTATACACCTATTGCCGTATAACCAAATTCGATTTTCAGGTTTGCTGACACCACCACTGTAGCGGGTCAGATCTCAAACAATGCTGAAAAAGCGTACAGGAATGAAATAGAGAATCTGGTGAACTGGTGCAATGACAATCTCTCCCTGAATGTCAACAAAACAAAGGAGATTGTCACCAACTTTCAGGAGCATAAAGGAGAACATGCCTCTGTCTATATCACCGGGGATGAAGTAGAAAAGGTCGAAGGCTTCAAGTTTTTAAGTGTCCAGATCACCAACAACCTGTCCTGGTTCCTCCATGCGAAAGCTATTGTGAAGAAAGCCCCACCAACGCCTCTACTTTCTCAGGAGACTAAGGAAATTTGACATGCCCGCTACGACTCTCCCCAGCTTTTACACATGCACCATAGAAAGCATTCTTTCTGGTTGTATCAGAGCTTGGTCTGGGCTCCTGTTCTGCCCAAGACCACAACAAAGTACAAAAGGTCATGAACAAAACCCAGCCCATCACTCAAACCAACCTCCCATCCATTGGATACTGTCTACGCTTCCCGCTGCCTCAGGAAAGCAGCTGGCATAATCAAGGACCCCATGCAGCTCGGACATTCTCTCTTCCACCTTCCATCGGGAAAATGATAAAAAGTCTGAAATCACATACCAACAGACTCAAGAACAGCTTCTTTCCTGCTGCTGTCAGACTTTTGAATCAAACTACCTTGCATTAAGTTGATCTTTCTCTACACCCTAGCTATGACTGTAACACTACATTCTGCACCCTCACCTTTCCTTCCCTATATATGGTATGCTTTATCTGTATAGCACGCAAGAAATAATACTTTTCGCTGTATGTTAATAGAAGGTTCACTAGGCTGATACCGGAGATGAGGGGGTTAGCCTATGAAGAGAGACTGAATAGACTGGGTCTGTACTCGTTGGAGTTTAGAAGGATGAGGGGGATCTTATAGAGACATATAAGATAATGAAGGGGATGGATAGGGTAGAGGTAGAGAGATTGTTCCCACTTAGAAAGGATAGCAGAACTAGAGGTCACAGCCTCAAGATAAAGGGGGTGGGAGCAGTTTAGATCAGAGTTGAGGAGGAACTTCTTCACTCAAGGGGTGGTGAATCTCTGGAATTCTCTGCCTGTTGAAGTGGTGGAGGCTACCTTGCTAAATATATTTAAGTCATGGGTAGATAGTTTCAGGGATGGCAGTTCAGGCTGTAAGCTGCATCTCCTGTGGGATGTATGTCGTGAGGGAGTCCAGCAGTGTTTCAGGTGGTTTTACTTGTGGGAAGTGTGTAAAAGTGCAGTTTCTGGAGGAGCGTGTAAAGGAGCTGGAGGTGGAATTAGAGGAGCTCCGCATAATCCGGAAAGTGGAGGAGGACTTAGAAAGGAGTTATAAGGAGATAGTTACTCCTAGAAATGAGTCTTGGGTCACTGTCAGGAAGAGGGGAAAGAAGCAGTTGGGGGGTCAATCCCCTGGGGCTGTTCCCCTCCAAAATAGGTTTTCGGTCCTGGAGGCTACAGTTGAGGAGGAATCAACTGGGGGTAGCCAAAGGGAGCAGGTCTCTGGGGGTGAGCCTATTGGGAAATCTCAGGTGGTTAGGGGTAAGAGGTTGGGCCTCGTGATTGGGGACTCCACAGTCAAGGGGACGGATAGGAGAGTTGGAGGTAAGGGTAGGGACTCGGGGCTGGTGTGTTGCCTACCTGGGGCTGGGGTCCGGGATGTATCGGACAGGGTATTCAGGACTCTTAGGGGAGAGGGAGATCAACCCCAAGTTATAGTTCATGTGGGGACACATGACATAGGGAGATTAAGGGAAGGGGAAATTAAACAAAGATTTATGGAGTTGGGGTGGAAACTAAAGGCCAAGTCTGGAAGAATAGTTATATCCGGACTCTTGCCTGTGCCACGGGATAGTTTAGAGAGGAATGGAGAGAGGGAAAGTTTGAACTCGTGGCTGAGGGGATGGTGCAGGAGGGAGGGGTTCAGGTACTTAAGCAATTGGGGCTCATTCTGGGGAAGGCGGGACCTCTATATGAGTGATGGTTTACACCTGAACCAGAGGGGAATCAATATCCTGGGGGGTAAATTTGCAAAGGCTATGCGGGGAGATTTAAACTGATTTGGGGGGGGGGTGGGATATTGAGTAGAGGGGGTGAAAGGGAGGGGGGCATAGATGGGGAATGCAAGGCACGGCGTAGTGGGGGTGGGGCGGAGCAGGGTTTGAAATGCACGTGCTTTAATACTTTAAAGGTAGTGGAGGACCGCAGGAAACATGGGAGGGAGGTTAGACAGGAGGTGGAGAAGGGAAATGCCCAGACTGAGGGGCTGAAGTGTATATATTTTAATGCAAGGAGTATAGTAAATAAGGTAGATGAGCTTAGGGCGTGGATAGCTGCTTGGGAATGTGATGTAGTGGCCATTACGGAGACTTGGATGTCTCAGGGACAGGACTGGGTACTTCAGGTGCCAGGTTTCAGATGTTTCAGGAAGGACAGGGAGGCTGGCAGAAGAGGTGGTGGAGTGGCACTGTTAATAAGGGACAGTGTCATGGCTGCAGAGAAAGAGGATGCCGTGGAGGGACTTTCTACAGAGTCTCTGTGGGTGGAAGTTACGAACAGCATAGGGTCGAAAACTTTGCTGGGTGTATTCTATAGGCCGCCCAATAGTGACAGGGAAGTTGAAGTGCAGATAGGGAACCAGATTCTGGAGAAATGTATTAAAAACAGAGTGGTCGTGATGGGAGACTTCAATTTCCCAAACATCGACTGGAATATCCCTAGAGTAAGGGGTTCGGCTGGAGAGGAGTTTGTTAGGTGTGTTCAGGAAGGTTTCCTGACACAGTATGTGGACAAGCCTACGAGGGGTGAGGCAGTACTTGACCTGGTACTGGCGAATGAACCAGGGCAGGTGATGGATCTCTCGGTAGGAGAGCATCTTGGGAATGGAGATCATAATTCTATCTCCTTCACAATTGCATTCGAACGAGATAGGATCAGACAGGCTAGGAAGGTGTTTGTCTGGAGTAAGGGGAGATACGAAGAAGTCAGGAAGTTACTTGGACAAATAAACTGGAAGGAGGCATTCTTAGGGAAGAGTACCGAAGGAAGGTGGCGGATATTCAAGGAATGTTTGTCTAGCGCTCTGCATGACAATGTTCCGATAAGGCAAGGGGGTTTTGGTAGGTCGCGGGAACCGTGGTGCACGAAGGCTGTGTTGAACCTAGTCAGGAGGAAAAGGAAGGTATACAAAAGGTTCAGGGAACTAGGAGAGGTTAAGGATCTTGAAGAATATAAGGACTGTAGAAAGGAGGTTAAAAGGGAAATTAGGAGAGCCAGAAGGGGTCATGAGAAGACCTTGGCGGGTAAGATTAAAGAAAATCCCAAGGCCTTCTATAAGTATGTGAAAGGTAAAAGGGTGAGAAGGGAAAGGATAGGACCTATAAAAGATGAAGGGGGAAAGGTCTGTGTAGAACCAGAAGAAATGGCGGAGGTGCTTAATGAGTACTTTGCATCAGTATTCACAGTGGAAGCTGATTTGGGAGATCTTGCTATGGACTTGCAGCAGGTGGAAAAGATTGAGTACGTGGACATTAAAGAGGAGGATGTGTTAGAACTTTTGAATTCTATCAAGGTAGATAAGTCGCCGGGACCAGATGGGATGTACCCCAGGATACTGTGGGAGGCCAGGGAAGTGATTGCAGAGCCCTTGGCGATGATCTTTGCGTCGTCAATGGAGACGGGAGAGGTTCCGGAAGATTGGAGGATTGCGGATGTAGTCCCTATTTTCAAGAAAGGGAACAGAGATAGCCCGGGAAATTACCGCCCGGTGAGTCTGACCTCAGTGGTTGGTAAGCTGATGGAGAGGCTTCTGAGGGACAAGATTTACGACCATTTGGAGAGGTTTGACATGATCAGGAATAGTCAGCATGGATTTGTCAAGGGCAGGTCGTGCCTTACGAGCCTAGTTGAGTTCTTCGATAATGTGACTGAACACATTGACGAAGGAAGTGCCGTGGACGTAGTGTACATGGACTTCAGCAAGGCTTTTGATAAGGTCCCCCATGCAAGACTTCTTGAGAAGGTGAGAGGGCATGGGATCCAAGGGCCTTTGGCCTTGTGGATCCAGAACTGGCTTGCCTGCAGAAGGCAGAGAGTGGTTGTGGATGGGTCTTTTTCGGAATGGAGGTCAGTCACCAGTGGGGTGCCCCAGGGATCTGTTCTGGGACCCTTGTTGTTTGTCATTTTCATAAATGACCTGGATGAGGAAGTGGAGGGATGGGTTAGCAAGTTCGCTGATGACACGAAGGTCGGCGGTGTTGTGGATGGTCTGGAAGGATGTCAAAAGTTGCAGCAGGACATAGATAGGATGCAGGAATGGGCGGAGAAGTGGCAGATGGACTTCAACGCGGATAAATGTGTAGTAGTCCATTTCGGCAGAACCAACGGGATGAACGAGTACACTATTAAGGGCAGGGGTCTTAGTAGTGTTGAAGAGCAGAAGGATCTCGGGGTCCGGGTTCACAGGACTCTTAAATCGGCCTCGCAGGTGGAGGAGGTGGTCAAGAAGGCGTATGGTGTACTGGCCTTCATTAATCGAGGGATTGAGTTTAGGAGTCGGGAGGTAATGCTGCAACTTTACAGGACCCTTGTCAGGCCTCATTTGGAGTACTGTGCGCAGTTCTGGTCGCCTCACTATAGGAAAGATGTAGAAGCTATTGAAAGGGTGCAGAGGAGATTTACAAGGATGTTGCCTGGACTGGGAGGCATGCCTTATGAAGATAGGTTGAGGGAGCTGGGACTCTTTTCCCTGGAGAGGCGAAGGTTGAGAGGCGACCTGATAGAAGTTTATAAAATGTTGAGAGGAATAGATAGGGTGGACTCTCAGAGGCTATTTCCCCGGGTTGAAATGGTCGCTACGAGGGGACACAGATTTAAGGTGCGGGGAGGGAGGTACAGAGGTGATGTTAGGGGTAAGTTTTTCACTCAGAGGGTGGTGAGTGATTGGAATCGGCTGCCGTCGTCGGTGGTGGAGGCGAACTCGCTGGGGTCTTTTAAAAGACTTCTGGATGAGTATATGGGGTTTAATGGGATTGGGGGTTATAGATAGGTCTATAGATTGGTGGGGTTGATGCGATCGGCGCAACTCGAGGGCCGAAGGGCCTGTTTGTGCTGTAATGTTCTATGTTCTATAGGTTTCTGATAGACAGGGGAATTAAGGGTTATGGGGAGAAAGTGGAACTGAGCCACTTCAGATCAGCCATGATCTTATTGAATGGCGGGGCTGCTCCTATTTCTTATGTTCTCATGTTCTAATACATTGACAATAATAAATCAAATCAGAAGGTGTATATTTTACAGGGATAAACATAATCGTCCTGCTTATGCAGTGTCCGCTAACAAGGAGACAAGGAATGAGTTTCGCCGATATATGTCAGACCACCCGGACCGGTATAATTACACTAAAGCACAGGTAAGAATAGAGCAGTAGGAATATTAACTTCAGCCATCTGTCAACACGGGGAGTTAGCCAGATCAGTCTGCAAGTTTAGGAGGTGGCAAGCAGTACATTATCGGCAGTGTGGCAAGGGGGGCATCTGGTGGAGGGATGGATGGGTGATAGTCTGTATTCCGAAACGGAGCAAGCGAGGGGCATACCCAGTGACAGAGTTATTAAACACTGGGATTATACCCAGTAAGAAGTCTCACAACACCAGGTTAAAGTCCATCAGGTTTATTTGGTAGCAAAAGCTTTCAGAGCACTGCTCCTTCATCAGGTTAGTCATAAACCCAGTGATAGAGTTATTATACACTGAGATTATATCCAGTGACAGAGTTATTATAAACTTGGGTTATACTCAGTGACAAGAGTTATACACTGCGGTCATACCCAGTGAGAGTGCGTTATACATTGGGGTTATACCCGGTGACCGAGGGTTATACCCGGTGACCGAGGGTTATTATACAGTGGGGTTATACCTAGTGACTTATTATACAGTGGGGGGTGGAGGTTTATACTCAGAACCTCCACCCCAGAGTATAACGCACAGTCACTGGGTATAACCCCAGTGTGTAATAACTCTCGGTCACATTTTATATCTAGTAAGATTGTTATTAGGTGGGTATGGTTGTACTCTTATTATTGGGGGGGGGAGAGATTATACCCAGTGAATGGGGTATTACACGTGTTGGGGGGTGGTGGTTGCGGTACCAGGTGAGCATTGTATGCAGGATGGGAGGGCAGATATCGGGGGTCCCTTCAATGAGTTGTGGGTGGGTAATGCTGCCTTCTGCCTTGGAGCAGACATATCCTGTGTCCTTTCTGTTTTTACAGGTTTCTGCACCGTTATCCTCTGAACTTGAGTTTAAAAAAGCTGAAAAGAAACGAATTCAAAAAATGGCCAAGAAACAGAGAGAGAGAGAACTGAAAGCAGAGAAGAAAAGAATGGAAAAGGAGGAGATGGAGAAGAAACAATATTCTGCCATGAGTGAGAGAGAAAAGGTATGAGGGGGTGAGCCCAGTGAGTGGCTTGGGGACACAGTGGTTGGAGCACTGCTGCCACACAGCACCAGCAACCTGGGATCAATTCCTGGCTTGGGCCAATGTCTGTGTGGAGTCTGCACGCTCCCCCTCCCCCGTGTCTGCACAGGATTCCTCTGGATGCTCCAGCTAGTTAGGTGGACTGGCCATGCTAAATTGTCCCTTAGTACCAGAGTACATGGGGTTATGGGAATAGGATCTGGGTGGGATCGCAGTCAGTACAGACTTGATGGGCCAAATGGCTTCCTTATGCACTGTAGGATTGTATGGCTCTAAAGGATCAGCTGAGAGTTGGGGAAGACAGAGAATGAAGAGAGAATACTGTGTGTCAGGGAAGATGGAGAGTGAAGTGACTGTGTGAGAGAGCGGGGAGTGACTATCAGGAGGGGACAGTGAGAGAGGGAGCCGTGGAGAAGGGCATGATCAAGAGGGCATGCTGGGGCAAAGAGTGAACAACACAGACAGCTGATATCAGCGGCTGAGCAAAGTAACAGCTCCACCCCCCACACTGTGAACAATACCCATTGTCCAGCTAGGATTGGGTAGACCAGGCTGGCATTGAGCTGTGATTGGGTGGGGACGGGATGGTGTTGAGCTGTGATTGGGTGGGGACGGGACGGTGTTGAGCTGTGATTGGGTGGGGACGGGACGGTGTTGAGCTGTGATTGGGTGGGGACGGGACGGTGTTGAGCTGTGATTGGGTGGGGACGGGACGGTGTTGAGCTGTGATTGGGTGGGGACGGGACGGTGTTGAGCTGTGATTGGGTGGGGACGGGACGGTGTTGAGCTGTGATTAGGTGGGGGGTGGGGGGGGGGGGCGGGATGGCGCCGAGCTGTGATTGGGTGGGGATGGCGCCGAGCTGTGATTGGGTGGGGATGGCGCCGAGCTGTGATTGGGTGGAGATGGCAGGATGGCGTCGAGCTGTGATTGGGTGGGGATGGTGCCAAGCTGTGATTGGGTGGGGATGGCGCCGAGCTGTGATTGGGTGGGGATGGCGTCAAGCTGTGATTGGGTGGGGATGGCGTCAAGCTGTGATTGGGTGGGGATGGCGCCGAGCTGTGATTGGGTGGGGATGGCGCCGAGCTGTGATTGGGTGGGGATGGCGCCGAGCTGTGATTGGGTGGAGATGGCAGGACGGCGTCGAGCTGTGATTGGGTGGGGATGATGCCGAGCTGTGATTGGGTGGGGATGGCGTCAAGCTGTGATTGGGTGGGGATGGCGCCGAGCTGTGATTGGGTGGGGATGGCGCCGAGCTGTGATTGGGTGGGGGCAGGATGGCGTCGAGCTGTGATTGGGTGGGGACAGGACGGTGTTGAGCTGTGATTGGGTGGGGACAGGATGGTATTGGGTGGGGGGACGGGAGGATGTTGAGCTGTGATTGGGTTGGTTGGGGGGGTTGGTGGGGTGTGTAGGATAGCGTTGAACTGGTTGGGGAACTCCAACTCCATGAAGCTGTGTTCACTTTGTCCAGAATTCTAGCTGGCTCTCTCGTCTGAGAAAACAGCTTTATTCCGGAATATCATTCAGCAACAATAGTCAGTATCTTTGATCAAGTCCTGTACCCCAGAGAATGCCAGATCACTGTGCGGACTGGGCCAGAGGGTTACAGGTTCAGGAAGCAGAGTAATTTGAAATCTCATTCTGTCCTTTTTTCCAGCGTGCTCTGGCTGCTGAGAAACGCTTCGCTCAACAATTGGCCAATAACGGAACAAATAACATCAGGTAACAGAAACCTTACTGGACTGAACATGAAGCCGCACTGTCAGAGGGTCAGTACTGAGGGAGTGCCACAATGTCAGAGGGTCAGTGCTGAGGGAGTGCCGCACTGTCAGAGGGTCAGTACTGAGGGAGTGCCACAATGTCAGAGGGTCAGTGCTGAGGGAGTGCCGCACTGTCAGAGGGTCAGTACTGAGGGAGTGCCACAATGTCAGAGGGTCAGTGCTGAGGGAGTGCCGCACTGTCAGAGGGTCAGTGCTGAGGGAGTGCCACAATGTCAGAGGGTCAGTGCTGAGGGAGTGCCGCACTGTCAGAGGGTCAGTACTGAGGGAGTGCCACAATGTCAGAGGGTCAGTACTGAGGGAGTGCCACAATGTCAGAGGGTCAGTGCTGAGGGAGTGCCGCACTGTCAGAGGGTCAGTACTGAGGGAGCGCCGCACTGTCAGAGGGTCAGTACTGAGGGAGCGCCGCACTGTCAGAGGGTCAGTACTGAGGGAGTGCCGCACTGTCAGAGGGTCAGTACTGAGGGAGCGCCGCACTGTCAGAGGGTCAGTACTGAGGGAGTGCCGCACTGTCAGAGGGTCAGTGCTGAGGGAGTGCCGCACTGTCAGAGGGTCAGTACTGAGGGAGTGCCGCACTGTCAGAGGGTCAGTACTGAGGGAGTGCCGCACTGTCAGAGGGTCAGTACTGAGGGAGTGCCGCACTGTCAGAGGGTCAGTACTGAGGGAGTGCCGCACTGTCAGAGGGTCAGTGCTGAGGGAGTGCCGCACTGTCAGAGGGTCAGTGCTGAGGGAGTGCCGCACTATCAGAGGGTCAGTGCTGAGGGAGTGCCACAATGTCAGAGGGTCAGTACTGAGGGAGTGCCGCACTGTCAGAGGGTCAGTACTGAGGGAGTGCCGCACTGTCAGAGGGTCAGTACTGAGGGAGTGCCGCACTGTCAGAGGGTCAGTACTGAGGGAGTGCCGCACTGTCAGAGGGTCAGTGCTGAGGGAGTGCCTCACTGTCAGAGGGTCAGTGCTGAGGGAGTGCCGCACTGTCAGAGGGTCAGTGCTGAGGGAGTGCCGCACTGTCAGAGGGTCAGTGCTGAGGGAGTGCCGCACTGTCAGAGGGTCAGTGCTGAGGGAGTGCTGCACTGTCAGAGGGTCAGTACTGAGGGAGTGCGACATTGTCAGAGAGTCAGTGCTGAGGGAGTGCCGCACTGTCAGAGGGTCAGTGCTGAGGGAGTGCCGCACTGTCAGAGGGTCAGTGCTGAGGGAGTGCCGCACTGTCAGAGGGTCAGTACTGAGGGAGTGCCGCACTGTCAGAGGGTCAGTACTGAGGGAGTGCCGCACTGTCAGAGGGTCAGTACTGAGGGAGTGCCGCACTGTCAGAGGGTCAGTGCTGAGGGAGTGCCGCACTGTCAGAGGGTCAGTGCTGAGGGAGTGCCGCACTATCAGAGGGTCAGTGCTGAGGGAGTGCCACAATGTCAGAGGGTCAGTACTGAGGGAGTGCCGCACTGTCAGAGGGTCAGTACTGAGGGAGTGCCGCACTGTCAGAGGGTCAGTACTGAGGGAGTGCCGCACTGTCAGAGGGTCAGTGCTGAGGGAGTGCCTCACTGTCAGAGGGTCAGTGCTGAGGGAGTGCCGCACTGTCAGAGGGTCAGTGCTGAGGGAGTGCCGCACTGTCAGAGGGTCAGTGCTGAGGGAGTGCCGCACTGTCAGAGGGTCAGTGCTGAGGGAGTGCTGCACTGTCAGAGGGTCAGTACTGAGGGAGTGCGACATTGTCAGAGAGTCAGTGCTGAGGGAGTGCGACATTGTCAGAGAGTCAGTGCTGAGGGAGTGCGACTCTGTCAGAGGGTCAGTGCTGAGGGAGTGCCGCACTGTCAGAGGGTCAGTGCTGAGGGAGTGCCGCACTGTCAGAGGGTCAGTACTGAGGGAGTGCCACAATGTCAGAGGGTCAGTGCTGAGGGAGTGCGACATTGTCAGAGAGTCAGTGCTGAGGGAGTGCCGCACTGTCAGAGGGTCAGTGCTGAGGGAGTGCCGCACTGTCAGAGGGTCAGTGCTGAGGGAGTGCCGCACTGTCAGAGGGTCAGTACTGAGGGAGTGCCGCAATGTCAGAGGGTCAGTGCTGAGGGAGTGCGACTCTGTCAGAGGGTCAGTACTGAGGGAGTGCCGCACTGTCAGAGGGTCAGTGCTGAGGGAGTGCGACTCTGTCAGAGGGTCAGTACTGAGGGAGTGCGGCACTATCAGAGGGTCAGTATTGAGGGAGTGTGGCACTGTCAGAGGGGGACATTTGGATGAGTTTTTTATCCCACTGTCAGCCTGCCCTCTTGGGTTGATGTAAACAATCCCACAGCCTCTATTTCCATGAAGATTAAGAGCGTTCTCCTCCATTTCCTGTGACCAATCATATCCCTCAACATTATTAATCAGATTATCTGATTAATTACTCCATTGCTGTTTGTGGGATCTTGCTGTGTGTTAACTAGAGGAAAGACCTAATTATTGAAATTGCCTAAATTATGAAAGGCACTGACAGTGTGGATAGTCAGAGGCGTTTTCCCAGTATGGGAGTGTCAGTTACAAAGGGGCACAGGTTCAGGGTGAGAGGGGTAAAGTTTACGAGAGATGTGTGGGTGCCTTGAATTCGCTGCCAAAGGAGGTGGTGGAAGTAGGCACATCTAAGAGACATCTGGATGGGTACATGAACAGAGAGGGAATAGAGGGATACGGACTGAGTAAGGGCAGAAAGTTATTTTTTTACTTTAGTTCGCATCATGATGGGCATGGGCTGAAGGGCCTGTTCCTGTGCTGTACCTTTCTCTGTTCTTTGTTAATTGGTTGCCAAGTTTTCTCTAACACACCAAAAAGTATCTTACTGGATGTAAAAAGGCTTTGGTTACCCTGAGGAATTTTTTATAGGACATGGACATTAAATGCTGGCCAGCCTACATTGTCCATTCCTATTTGCCCTTGAGAAGGTGGTGAGTTACTGCCTTGAGTGATTGATACAGCTGACTGACTGGCTCCAGCATTTCAGAGGGCAGCTTAGAGTCAACCACAGGGGTTTGAGTTTAAGGGCCGTGGGGTTATGCTGCGACTATACAGGACCTTGGTGAGACCACATTTGGAATATTATGTGTAGTTCTGGTCATCTCACTATAAGAAGGATGTGGAAGCATTGGAGAGAGTGCAGAGGAGATTTACCAGGATGCTGCCTGGTTTGGAGGGTAGGTCTTATGAGGAAAGGTTGAGGGAGCTGGGGCTTTTCTCTTTAGAGCAGAGGAGGATGAGAGGTGACTTAATAGAAGTTTATAAGATGATGAGGGGGATTGATAGAGTGGACGGTCAGAGACTATTTCCTCGGGTGGATGTAGCTGTTACTAGGGGGGCATAACTATAAGATTCATGGTGGGAGATATAGGAGGGATGTCCGAGGTAGATTCTTCACTCAGAGAATGGTTGGGGTGTGGAATACACTGCCTGCTGTGATAGTGGAGTCGGACACTTTAGGAACTTTCAAGCTGTTACTGGATAGGAGCACTCCAGAATGATAGGGAGTGGGATAGCTTCATCTTGGGATTGGTCATAGCTCAGCACAACATCGAGGGCCGAAGGGCCTGTACTGTGCTGTAATGTTCTATGTTCTATCTGCTATTCATCAGCCCACAAAACCAATTGATCAAGATCCCATTGCAATTGGAGGTAACTTTCTTCGCTGTCCACTATGCCACCAATCTTGGTGTCATCTGCAAACTTACTAGCCATGCCCCCTGTATTCTCATCCACATCATTAATATAAATGACAAACAGTGGACCCAGCACTAATCCCTGAGGCACACTGCTGGTCACGGGCCTCCAGTTTGAAAAACAACTCTCTACAACCACCCTCTTGTATCCATTTAGCTACTTCATCCTGGATCCTGTGAGATTTAACCTTTGCAACAACCTACCATGCGGTACCTTGTCAAAGGCCTTGCTAAAGTCCATGTAGACAACATCAGCTGCACTGCCCTCATCTACCTTCTTGGTTACCCCTTCAAAAAACTCAGTCAAATTTGTGAGACGTGATTTTCCACTCACAAAGCCATGCTGACTGTCCCTAATCAGTCATTGCTTCTCTAAATGCCTGTACCTTCCAACAACTTACCCACCACAGGTGTGAGGCTCACTGGCCTGTAGTTCCCAGGCTTTTCCCTGCAGCCCTTTTTAAACAAAGGTACAACATTTGCCACTCTCCAATCTTCAGGCACCTCACCCCTGACTGTCGATGATTCAAATATCTCAGCTAGGGAACCTACAACTTCCTCCCTAGCCCCCACAATGTCCTGGGATACACTTCACCAGGTCCTGGGGATTTATCTGCCTTGATGCACTTTAAGACTTCCAGCACCTGCTCCTCTGTAATATGGACACTCCTCAAGACATCACTATTTATTTCCCCAAGTTCCCTAACATTCAGGCTTTTCTCAACAGTAAACACTGATGAGAAATATTCATTTAGGATCTCAGCCATCTCTTGTGGATCTGCACATAGATGACCTTGTTGATCCTTAAGAGGCCCGTGTTACTCTTTTGTACCTTTATGTATTTGTAGAAGCTCTTTGGATTCTCCTTTGCCTTATCTGTAGGCCAGAGCCCGTAGATTTCCTTCCCTAAAAGATATCAATGAACCAGATGGGTTTTCACAACAATTGACAATGATTTCATGGTCATCAGTAAATTATTAATTCCAAATACTTTTATTGAATTCAGATTCCACTATCTGCCATGGCAGGATTTGGACCCGGGTCCCCAGAATAGCTGTGTTACTAGATTAACAATCTAGGGATTATATCACTCGGGCATTGCCTCCTTTAATTGTGATATAAAAATGCAAGATTGTTTCAGCTCTTGAGGGGCTCTACTCACTGTTTGACCCAATAATCATTGATGTTTATTTACTCGGGCCACACCTTTCCATCTCCCTGAAATTAGCCCTCATCGAGTCATAGACTTCAGATGTGATTAGTCCTGCTCCTTTTCTACATGTGACCAATGTATCCCACACTCACTTCCGGGTGTTCTGCATATGAACACCCCGAACCCCTCAATTAGATTCCAGTCTGTAACTAAGAACAAAAACAGCCCGGGAAACAGGCCCTTCGGCCCAACGAGCCCACGCCGCCATTTTAACATTACAGTCCCCCCCTCCTGCTCCTTTTCTACATGTGATCAATGTATCCCACACTCACTCCCGGGTATCTGTTATTCTATATATAAACCACCCCGAACCCCTCGATTAGATTCCAGTCTGTAACTCACTCCCGGGTATCTGTTATTCTATATATAAACCACCCCGAACCCCTCGATTAGATTCCAGTCTGTAACTCACTCCCGGGTATCTGTTATTCTATATATAAACCACCCCGAACCCCTCGATTAGATTCCAGTCTGTAACTCACTCCTGGGTATCTGTTATTTTATATATAAACCACCCCAAACCCCTCGATCAGATTCCAGTCTGTAACTCACTCCCGGGTATCTGTTATTCTGTATATAAACCACCCCGAACCTCTCGATTAGATTCCAGTCTGTAACTCACTCCCGGGTATCCGTTATTCTATATATAAACCACCCCGAACCCCTCGATTAGATTCCAGTCTGTAACTCACTCCCGGGTATCTGTTAGTCTGTATATCAACCACCCCGAACCTCTCGATTAGATTCCAGTCTGTAACTCACTCCCGGGTATCTGTTATTCTACAAATAAACCACCCCGAACCCCTCGATTAGATTCCAGTCTGTAACTCACTCCCGGGTATCTGTTATTCTGTATATAAACCCCCCGAACCCCTTGATTAGATTCCAGTCTGTAACTCACTCCCGGGTATCTGTTATTCTGTATATAAACCCCCCGAACCCCTTGATTAGATTCCAGTCTGTAACTCACTCCCGGGTATCTGTTATTCTGTATATAAACCCCCCGAACCCCTTGATTAGATTCCAGTCTGTAACTCACTCCCGGGTATCTGTTATTCTGTATATAAACCACCCCGAACCCCTCGATTAGATTCCAGTCTGTAACTCACTCCCGGGTGTCTGTTATTCTATATATAAACCACCCCGAACCCCTCGATTAGATTCCAGTCTGTAACTCACTCCCGGGTATCTGTTATTCTATATATAAACCACCCCGAACCCCTCGATTAGATTCTAGTCTGTAACTCACTCCCGGGTATCTGTTATTCTATATATAAACCACCCTGAACTCCTCGATTAGATTCCAGTCTGTAACTCACTCCCGGGTATCTGTTATTCTGTATATAAACCACCCCGAACCCCTCTATTAGATTCCAGTCTGTAACTCACTCCCGGGTATCTGTTATTCTATATATAAACCACCCCGAACCCCTTGATTAGATTCTAGTCTGTAACTCACTCCCGGGTATCTGTTATTCTATATATAAACCACCCTGAACCCCTCGATTAGATTCCAGTCTGTAACTCACTCCCGGGTATCTGTTATTCTGTATATAAACCACCCCGAACCCCTCGATTAGATTCCAGTCTGTAACTCACTCCCGGGTATCTGTTATTCTATATATAAACCACCCTGAACCCCTTGATTAGATTCCAGTCTGTAACTCACTCCCGGGTATCTGTTATTCTATATATAAACCACCCTGAACCCCTCGATTAGATTCCAGTCTGTAACTCACTACCGGTTATTTGTTATTCTATATATAAATTCCATCATTTGAAGGAGCTTGGGTGAGTGTGTTATTTGGGGAGGGGGTTGATAGTTGTGCATTGTACAGTGCTGCCTCTGGTGTGCTGGGCTGTTCCCTTTCTGGTGGTGACTCTCTTATTGCTTGTTGCTGTCCGCAGTCGCTGCTGGTTGTGTGGAGAGTCTCTGCTGGGTAGAGTTCCCTTTGAGTATCTGGATTACACCTTCTGTACCACACGCTGTCTCCAGGAACACAGGAAGCAACAGAGCCTGAGAGAGTAGCTCTGGAAACTCACAGAGACACTTGCCCATGTATCCTGGATCCTCGACATGTGACCTACAGATGTCCAAAGTGCCTGACCTAGCTGGAGGCAGCAGGAGCCACCCTCTGACAGGGAGAGGAGCTTTCTGCTGCAGAATTTGCTCTCTGACTGCCCTGTCCTTGGACACAGTAATTTCCTGAGCTGTTTGTACTGATCTCCCGACGGCAGCTCTGTAGGAGAGTCCCAAACGGAAAAGGAAAGCTGCATCCTGTCTTCACCAGATCACTATGATGCATAGTCAGTGTTTTGTTAGGAAATAGGTGACAGATCTCTGCAATGTCATCCTGAGCAGTCCATTTGCAGGGTGGAGGGTCTGACCTGTCACTTAGTCAGACCCTCGGCTGCACTGTACCCTCAGTGGAAATATCAATAAACCATACTTTGGCAGTGAGCAAGGTTCTTTCTCATTCCCCACGCCTCCCCTCTCTCAGCTCTTCCTGACTCATGATTCTGTGTCTGTTTGCCCACTGATGGTTATTTTTTACAGGGAGTTTACAATAATTCTACATTTAATAATGGTTGTGTGGATGTTGGCTTGTTTCTGGTACGCTCCTGTTAATGAATGTTCTTCTGACAGTATTATGTTCCAGTTGAAAATCCAATCTTCAACAATTAGACACAAGCTCACACCTGATCAGTGTGACGACTTTAACCTCACTGGGAAATCAGGGTCCGGGTAAACTTCATTTTAACTAGAGTTTGGAAGAGGTTCTTGTCACTAACTCACAACCATCTGTCGTCTCACTCTCCTTGAACTAAATTGGTCTGTTGTGCTGTTAAAGCCTCTTCACACACTGCTCCAACCCTTTATTCCCCAGGATACACAATATAACACAGGTCTTGACTGTTTACTCTCCCCACAAGCAAATATTCCAATCACATTTACTGCTGTCCACCTATCCAATCTAACTTTGGATGTTGAATTTTGATCTCACTCACTCAGAGTTAGCCCTTTAGCCTCACATCTCCTTCTATCTTTCCCACAAAGTTAGAACCACAGAAAATTACAGCTCAGAAACAGGCCTTTTGGCCCTTCTTGTCTGTGCCAAACCATTTTTTGCCTAGTCCCTCTGACCTGCAACTTGGACCATATCCCTCCACATCCCTCTCATCCTTGAACCCGTCCCAAGTTTTTCTTAAATGTTAAAAGTGACCCTGCATTCACCACTTTATCAGGCTTCTAGAACTGTCTCTGTGATCAGTCTTGGACAGTTCCTCTGCTGGGTTAAATTCCTTGTTGCTGCTTTCATTATCTGCCTCATTTTAACTTTCACTTTGGCTGCAATCTGTTCATTCAGAAACTGTCCTCATGCTTTAATTCATTCAGATTGATGTTTCTAAACTCTAGTTATTTCTCTCTGCTGTTTTACTGAGCTCTTTCACTTCTTTTTCCCAGCTTGATCTTTTCCTTTTCTATTCCAATGCTGAACTATGTCAAAATTTGCTCACGCTTATTTCTTAGCTTAATTTAAATTTAGTTCTGTTCCTTTTCTCGGCCCACATTCAGCATGTGCCTGAGCTGTGTCCCACAGCAACAGTGTGAAGAACGAGCACGTTCTGCTCATGTTCTGGTTCTTATTTATCGCACTCACTGAACCCCACAACCTGGTCATATTGCTGCTGTGGGACCCTGGGCCACAGTGACTACATTTCATTGATTTCAGTCATTGGGACAGTGAGGATGATAATATCGGTTTATTCTAATAAAGTTGTGTCCATTATGCTGGCTATTTACTAGTTTGTACAATAAAAGAGAGAACACATGATGTCATTTATGATATTCTGCAATTAACACACTGCTGATAATAGGAATGTAACAGGAGGGAGCGGTCAGTCCTAGCATTTGCACTGGCTCCTTTGAAGGGTCCTGATAAACCAGGACCCCTGACTATCAGACACCTCACAGAAACTTCCCCCTTGGCCAACCTCATGCAGGACCAATTGCTTGGTTTGAGGATGGATCTCACAGACCAGGAAAGACCCAGGTTCCTCGCTGATCCACACCCCTCTCAGTTGCAGAGGTGATTGGTGAGGGGCTGTAGTAGGAGAAATCCGGATTCTACTGCTCTTTGCCCCAAGACTTATGAATGGGGAATGCAATTCAGGCTCTGTTATCATGACCTGAATTCTCTCCACACCTATAGCCAGCCTGAAATGGTGTGGTGGGGAATGTTATTGCATCCCTTTGAGAGTTAGTGTCAGGACACGTGGTTACACTCAATTTCTCGCACGTGCAGGCAGCCCCCTGTGTAATTTAATACAGATAATGCTGCATCAGTAAGCTGCTTTAAAAATGTACAAGAACTTGGTTCAAGGCTTTAGTCCCAACTCTGAAAATAAACCAGATTACACAGCAGAAATTGGCACATTCATTCTGTCCCCCTTCTGAACATCGCCTGCCCCAGTCATTGCTGTCGAGACTCACTGATGAAGCTGTGTGCTGTTCCAAGCATCCGTTCTATCATTATTGATCATCTATCCATTGTTTCTCTGTGTGTAAATGTGTATATGTGTATGCAGCACCTCTAAATATTGGCAGCGTGAAAGAGAGATTAACCATCGCTGTATCTGGACAGATTGTAAACCTGCAGCAGAAAGGTATAAATAACAACTCGCAGCTTCTCTTAACCCTGTGGGGTCAGGATTGCATGATTCAGAAATACAACACAAGCTTTAACCGGCTCCCTCTCCAACTCCAGCACTGTCACGTTGTTTGGGGAATTTTCGTTCAGTATGTTCTTGGGCACATACAGCGTCTCTTGGGGTCCTCGCTCTGACCAGTAACGCCCCACGTTAAAACCATTAATCCACAACTGACCCTGAAAGATAATCGGGGAGTTAGATACCACATGCAATCACCGTCGTCGTCCCCCCCCATGCCCCATCTCTGATCACCCCGACATACCGTAAACACCCGCTCCCCAGTGACCCCGACATCCCGTAAACACCCGCTCCCCAGTCACCCCGACATCCCATAAACACCCGCTCCCCGGTCACCCCGACATCCCGTAAACACCCGCTCCCCAGTCACCCCGACATCCCGTAAACACCCGCTCCCCGGTCACCCCGACATCCAGTAAACACCCGCTCCCCGGTCACCCAGACATCCCGTAAACACCCGCTCCCCAGTCACCCCGACATCCCGTAAACACCCGCTCCCCGGTCACCCCGACATCCCGTAAACACCCGCTCCCCAGTCACCCCGACATCCCGTAAACACCCGCTCCCCGGTCACCCCGACATCCCATAAACACCCGCTCCCCGGTCACCCCGACATCCCGTAAACACCCGCTCCCCGGTCACCCCGACATCCCGTAAACACCCGCTCCCCAGTCACCCCGACATCCCGTAAACACCCGCTCCCCGGTCACCCCGACATCCCATAAACACCCGCTCCCCGGTCAACCCGACATCCCGTAAACACCCGCTCCCCGGTCACCCCGACATCCCATAAACACCCGCTCCCCAGTCACCCCGACATCCCATAAACACCCGCTCCCCGGTCACCCCGACATCCCGTAAACACCCGCTCCCCGGTCACCCCGACATCCCGTAAACACCCGCTCCCCGGTCACCCCGACATCCCGTAAACACCCGCTCCCCAGTCACCCCGACATCCCGTAAACACCCGCTCCCCAGTCACCCCGACATCCCGTAAACACCCGCTCCCCAGTCACCCCGACATCCGGAAACACCCGCTCCCCGGTCACCCCGACATCCCATAAACACCCGCTCCCCGGTCACCCCGACATCCCATAAACACCCGCTCCCCGGTCACCCCGACATCCCATAAACACCCGCTCCCCGGTCACCCCGACATCCTATAAACACCCTTTCCCCGGTCACCCCGACATCCCGTAAACACTCGCTCCCCAGTCACCCCGACATCCCGTAAACACCCGCTCCCCAGTCACCCCGACATTCCATAAACACCCGCTCCCCAGTCACCCCGACATCCCGTAAACACCCGCTCCCCAGTCACCCCGACATCCCATAAACACCCGCTCCCCGGTCACCCCGACATCCCATAAACACCCGCTCCCCGGTCACCCCGACATCCCATAAACACCCGCTCCCCAGTCACCCCGACATCCCGTAAACACCCGCTCCCCAGTCACCCCGACATTCCATAAACACCCGCTCCCCAGTCACCCCGACATCCCGTAAACACCCGCTCCCCAGTCACCCCGACATTCCATAAACACCCGCTCCCCAGTCACCCCGACATCCCATAAACACTCGCTCCCCAGTCACCCCGACATCCCATAAACACCCTTTCCCCAGTCACCCCGACATCCCGTAAACACCCTTTCCCCAGTCACCCCGACATCCCGTAAACACCCGCTCCCCAGTCACCCCGACATCCCATAAACACCCTTTCCCCAGTCACCCCGACATCCCGTAAACACCCGCTCCCCGGTCACCCCGACATCCCATAAACACCCTTTCCCCAGTCACCCCGACATCCCATAAACACCCGCTCCCCAGTCACCCCGACATCCCATAAACACCCTTTCCCCAGTCACCCCGACATCCCGTAAACACCCGCTCCCCGGTCACCCCGACATCCCATAAACACCCGCTCCCCAGTCACCCCGACATCCCGTAAACACCCGCTCCCCGGTCACCCCGACATCCCATAAACACCCGCTCCCCAGTCACCCCGACATCCCGTAAACACCCGCTCCCCGGTCACCCCGACATCCCGTAAACACCCTTTCCCCGGTCACCCCGACATCCCGTAAACACCCGCTCCCCAGTCACCCCGACATCCCATAAACACCCGCTCCCCAGTCACCCCGACATTCCATAAACACCCGCTCCCCAGTCACCCCGACATCCCATAAACACCCGCTCCCCAGTCACCCCGACATCCCGAAAAAAAAAGCTCCCCAGTCACCCCGACATCCCGTAAACACCCGCTCCCCAGTGACCCCGACATCCCATAAACACCCGCTCCCCAGTCACCCCGACATCCCGTAAACACCCGCTCCCCAGTCACCCCGACATCCCGTAAACACTAGCTCCCCAGTCACCCCGACATCCCATAAACACCCGCTCCCCAGTGACCCCGACATCCCGTAAACACCCGCTCCCCAGTCACCCCGACATCCCATAAACACCCGCTCCCCAGTCACCCCGACATCCCATAAACACCCGCTCCCCAGTCACCCCGACATCCCGTAAACACCCGCTCCCCAGTCACCCCGACATCCCATAAACACCCGCTCCCCAGTCACCCCGGCATCCCGTAAACACCCGCTCCCCAGTCACCCCGACATCCCGTAAACACCCGCTCCCCAGTCACCCCGACATCCCATAAACACCCGCTCCCCAGTCACCCCGACATTCCATAAACACCCGCTCCCCAGTCACCCCGACATCCCGTAAACACCCGCTCCCCAGTCACCCCGACATCCGGAAACACCCGCTCCCCAGTCACCCCGACATCCCGTAAACACCCGCTCCCCAGTCACCCCGACATCCCATAAACACCCGCTCCCCAGTCACCCCGACATCCCATAAACATCCGCTCCCCGGTCATCCCGTAAACACCCGCTCCCCGGTCACCCCGACATCCCGTAAACACCCGCTCCCCGGTCACCCCGACATCCCGTAAACACCCGCTCCCCAGTGACCCCGACATCCTATAAACACCCGCTCCCCAGTCACCCCGACATCCCGTAAACACCCGCTCCCCAGTCACCCCGACATCCCGTAAACACCCTTTCCCCGGTCACCCCGACATCCCATAAACACCCGCTCCCCGGTCACCCCGACATCCCATAAACACCCGCTCCCCGGTCACCCCGACATCCCGTAAACACCCGCTCCCCAGTCACCCCGACATCCCGTAAACACCCGCTCCCCAGTCACCCCGACATCCCATAAACACCCGCTCCCCAGTCACCCCGACATCCCATAAACACCCGCTCCCCAGTCACCCCGACATCCCATAAACACCCGCTCCCCGGTCACCCCGACATCCCATAAACACCCGCTCCCCAGTCACCCCGACATCCTATAAACACCCGCTCCCCGGTCACCCCGACATCCTATAAACACCCGCTCCCCAGTCACCCCGACATCCCATAAACACCCGCTCCCCGGTCACCCCGACATCCCGTAAACACCCGCTCCCCGGTCACCCCGACATCCCATAAACACCCGCTCCCCAGTCACCCCGACATCCCGTAAACACCCGCTCCCCGGTCACCCCGACATCCCGTAAACACCCGCTCCCCAGTCACCCCGACATCCCGTAAACACCCGCTCCCCAGTCACCCCGACATCCCGTAAACACCCTTTCCCCGGTCACCCCGACATCCCATAAACACCCGCTCCCCGGTCACCCCGACATCCCATAAACACCCGCTCCCCGGTCACCCCGACATCCCATAAACACCCGCTCCCCGGTCACCCCGACATCCCGTAAACACCCGCTCCCCGGTCACCCCGACATCCCGTAAACACCCGCTCCCCAGTCACCCCGACATCCCGTAAACACCCGCTCCCCAGTCACCCCGACATCCCGTAAACACCCGCTCCCCAGTCACCCCGACATCCCATAAACACCCGCTCCCCAGTCACCCCGACATCCCATAAACACCCGCTCCCCGGTCACCCCGACATCCCATAAACACCCGCTCCCCGGTCACCCCGACATCCCATAAACACCCGCTCCCCAGTCACCCCGACATCCTATAAACACCCGCTCCCCGGTCACCCCGACATCCTATAAACACCCGCTCCCCAGTCACCCCGACATCCCATAAACACCCGCTCCCCGGTCACCCCGACATCCGGTAAACACCCTTTCCCCGGTCACCCCGACATCCTATAAACACCCGCTCCCCGGTCACCCCGACATCCTATAAACACCCGCTCCCCAGTCACCCCGACATCCTATAAACACCCGCTCCCCGGTCACCCCGACATCCTATAAACACCCGCTCCCCGGTCACCCCGACATCCTATAAACACCCGCTCCCCGGTCACCCCGACATCCCGTAAACACCCGCTCCCCAGTCACCCCGACATCCCATAAACACCCGCTCCCCGGTCACCCCGACATCCCGTAAACACCCGCTCCCCAGTGACCCCGACATCCCATAAACACCCGCTCCCCAGTCACCCCGACATCCCATAAACACCCGCTCCCCGGTCACCCCGACATCCCGTAAACACCCGCTCCCCAGTCACCCCGACATCCCATAAACACCCGCTCCCCAGTCACCCCGACATCCCATAAACACCCGCTCCCCAGTCACCCCGACATCCTATAAACACCCGCTCCCCGGTCACCCCGACATCCCATAAACACCCGCTCCCCAGTCACCCCGACATCCTATAAACACCCGCTCCCCAGTCACCCCGACATCCCATAAACACCCGCTCCCCGGTCACCCCGACATCCTATAAACACCCGCTCCCCGGTCACCCCGACATCCTATAAACACCCGCTCCCCGGTCACCCCGACATCCTATAAACACCCGCTCCCCAGTCACCCCGACATCCCATAAACACCCGCTCCCCAGTCACCCCGACATCCTATAAACACCCGCTCCCCGGTCACCCCGACATCCCATAAACACCCGCTCCCCGGTCACCCCGACATCCCGTAAACACCCTTTCCCCGGTCACCCCGACATCCTATAAACACCCGCTCCCCGGTCACCCCGACATCCTATAAACACCCGCTCCCCAGTCACCCCGACATCCCATAAACACCCGCTCCCCGGTCACCCCGACATCCTATAAACACCCGCTCCCCGGTCACCCCGACATCCCGTAAACACCCTTTCCCCGGTCACCCCGACATCCTATAAACACCCGCTCCCCGGTCACCCCGACATCCCGTGAACACTCGCTCCCCGGTCACCCCGACATCCTATAAACACCCGCTCCCCGGTCACCCCGACATACCATAAACACCCGCTCCCCGGTCACCCCGACATCCCATAAACACCCGCTCCCCAGTCACCCCGACATCCGGAAACACCCGCTCCCCAGTCACCCCGACATCCTATAAACACCCGCTCCCCAGTCACCCCGACATCCCATAAACACCCGCTCCCCAGTCACCCCGACATCCGGAAACACCCGCTCCCCAGTCACCCCGACATCCTATAAACACCCGCTCCCCAGTCACCCCGACATCCCATAAACACCCGCTCCCCGGTCACCCCGACATCCCGTAAACACCCGCTCCCCAGTCACCCCGACATCCGGAAACACCCGCTCCCCAGTCACCCCGACATCCCATAAACACCCGCTCCCCGGTCACCCCGACATCCCATAAACACCCGCTCCCCAGTCACCCCGACATCCGGAAACACCCGCTCCCCAGTCACCCCGACATCCCGTAAACACCCGCTCCCCGGTCACCCCGACATCCCGTAAACACCCGCTCCCCAGTCACCCCGACATCCCGTAAACACCCGCTCCCAAGTCACCCCGACATCCCATAAACACCCGCTCCCCAGTCACCCCGACATCCCATAAACACTCGCTCCCCAGTCACCCCGACATCCCGTAAACACCCGCTCCCCAGTCACCCCGACATCCCATAAACACCCGCTCCCCAGTCACCCCGACATCCCATAAACACTCGCTCCCCAGTCACCCCGACATCCCATAAACACCCGCTCCCCGGTCACCCCGACATCCCATAAACACTCGCTCCCCAGTCACCCCGACATCCCGTAAACACCCGCTCCCCAGTCACCCCGACATCCCGTAAACACCCGCTCCCCAGTCACCCCGACATCCCATAAACACCCGCTCCCCAGTCACCCCGACATCCCATAAACACCCGCTCCCCGGTCACCCCGACATCCCGTAAACACCCGCTCCCCAGTCACCCCGACATCCTATAAACACCCGCTCCCCAGTCACCCCGACATCCCGTAAACACCCGCTCCCCAGTCACCCCGACATCCCGTAAACACCCGCTCCCCGGTCACCCCGACATCCCATAAACACCCGCTCCCCAGTGACCCCGACATCCTATAAACACCCTTTCCCCAGTCACCCCGACATCCCGTAAACACCCGCTCCCCAGTGACCCCGACATCCTATAAACACCCGCTCCCCGGTCACCCCGACATCCCATAAACACCCGCTCCCCGGTCACCCCGACATCCCGTAAACACCCGCTCCCCAGTCACCCCGACATCCCATAAACACCCGCTCCCCAGTCACCCCGACATCCCATAAACACCCGCTCCCCAGTCACCCCGACATCCCGTAAACACCCGCTCCCCAGTCACCCCGACATCCCATAAACACCCGCTCCCCAGTCACCCCGACATCCCGTAAACACCCGCTCCCCAGTCACCCCGACATCCCGTAAACACCCGCTCCCCAGTCACCCCGACATCCCATAAACACCCGCTCCCCAGTCACCCCGACATCCCGTAAACACCCGCTCCCCAGTCACCCCGACATCCCATAAACACCCGCTCCCCAGTCACCCCGACATCCCGTAAACACCCGCTCCCCAGTCACCCCGACATCCCATAAACACCCGCTCCCCGGTCACCCCGACATCCCGTAAACACCCGCTCCCCGGTCACCCCGACATCCCATAAACACCCGCTCCCCAGTCACCCCGACATCCCGTAAACACCCGCTCCCCAGTCACCCCGACATCCCATAAACACCCGCTCCCCAGTCACCCCGACATCCTATAAACACCCGCTCCCCGGTCACCCCGACATCCCGTAAACACCCGCTCCCCAGTCACCCCGACATCCCATAAACACCCGCTCCCCAGTGACCCCGACATCCCATAAACACCCGCTCCCCGGTCACCCCGACATCCCATAAACACCCGCTCCCCGGTCACCCCGACATCCTATAAACACCCGCTCCCCGGTCACCCCGACATCCCGTAAACACCCGCTCCCCAGTCACCCCGACATCCCGTAAACACCCGCTCCCCAGTCACCCCGACATCCCATAAACACCCGCTCCCCGGTCACCCCGACATCCCGTAAACACCCGCTCCCCAGTCACCCCGACATCCCATAAACACCCGCTCCCCATTGACCCCGACATCCCATAAACACCCGCTCCCCGGTCACCCCGACATCCCATAAACACCCGCTCCCCGGTCACCCCGACATCCTATAAACACCCGCTCCCCAGTCACCCCGACATCCCGTAAACACCCGCTCCCCGGTCACCCCGACATCCCGTAAACACCCGCTCCCCAGTCACCCCGACATCCCATAAACACTCGCTCCCCAGTCACCCCGACATCCCATAAACACCCGCTCCCCGGTCACCCCGACATCCCGTAAACACCCGCTCCCCAGTCACCCCGACATCCCGTAAACACCCGCTCCCCAGTCACCCCGACATCCCGTAAACACCCGCTCCCCAGTCACCCCGACATCCCATAAACACCTGCTCCCCAGTCACCCCGACATTCCAGAAACACCCGCTCCCCGGTCACCCCGACATCCCATAAACACCCGCTCCCCGGTCACCCCGACATCCCATAAACACCCGCTCCCCGGTCACCCCGACATCCCATAAACACCCGCTCCCCGGTCACCCCGACATCCCATAAACACCCGCTCCCCGGTCACCCCGACATCCCATAAACACCCGCTCCCCGGTCATCCCGTAAACACCCGCTCCCCGGTCACCCCGACATCCCGTAAACACCCGCTCCCCAGTCACCCCGACATCCTATAAACACCCGCTCCCCAGTCACCCCGACATCCCATAAACATCCGCTCCCCAGTCACCCCGACATCCCGTAAACACCCGCTCCCCAGTCACCCCGACATCCCATAAACACCCGCTCCCCAGTCACCCCGACATCCCGTAAACACCCGCTCCCCAGTGACCCCGACATCCCATAAACACCCGCTCCCCAGTCACCCCGACATCCCATAAACACCCGCTCCCCAGTCACCCCGACATCCCATAAACACCCGCTCCCCAGTCACCCCGACATCCCGTAAACACCCGCTCCCCAGTGACCCCGACATCCCATAAACACCCGCTCCCCAGTCACCCCGACATCCCATAAACACCCGCTCCCCAGTCACCCCGACATCCCGTAAACACCCGCTCCCCAGTGACCCCGACATCCCATAAACACCCGCTCCCCAGTCACCCCGACATCCCGTAAACACCCGCTCCCCAGTCACCCCGACATCCCATAAACACCCGCTCCCCAGTCACCCCGACATCCCGTAAACACCCGCTCCCCGGTCACCCCGACATTCCATAAACACCCGCTCCCCAGTCACCCCGACATCCCGTAAACACCCGCTCCCCGGTCACCCCGACATTCCATAAACACCCGCTCCCCAGTCACCCCGACATCCCGTAAACACCCGCTCCCCAGTCACCCCGACATCCCGTAAACACCCGCTCCCCGGTCACCCCGACATCCCGTAAACACCCGCTCCCCAGTCACCCCGACATCCCGTAAACACCCGCTCCCCAGTCACCCCGACATCCCATAAACACCCGCTCCCCAGTCACCCCGACATCCCATAAACACCCTTTCCCCAGTCACCCCGACATCCCGTAAACACCCGCTCCCCGGTCACCCCGACATCCCATAAACACCCGCTCCCCAGTCACCCCGACATCCCGTAAACACCCTTTCCCCGGTCACCCCGACATCCCGTAAACACCCTTTCCCCAGTCACCCCGACATCCCGTAAACACCCGCTCCCCAGTCACCCCGACATCCCATAAACACCCGCTCCCCAGTCACCCCGACATCCCATAAACACCCGCTCCCCAGTCACCCCGACATCCCATAAACACCCGCTCCCCAGTCACCCCGACATCCCATAAACACCCGCTCCCCAGTCACCCCGACATCCCATAAACACCCGCTCCCCAGTCACCCCGACATCCCGTAAACACCCGCTCCCCAGTCACCCCGACATCCCATAAACACCCGCTCCCCAGTCACCCCGACATCCCATAAACACCCGCTCCCCGGTCACCCCGACATCCCGTAAACACCCGCTCCCCAGTCACCCCGACATCCTATAAACACCCGCTCCCCAGTCACCCCGACATCCCGTAAACACCCGCTCCCCAGTCACCCCGACATCCCGTAAACACCCTTTCCCCAGTCACCCCGACATCCCGTAAACACCCGCTCCCCAGTCACCCCGACATCCCATAAACACCCGCTCCCCGGTCACCCCGACATCCCGTAAACACCCGCTCCCCGGTCACCCCGACATCCCGTAAACACCCGCTCCCCAGTCACCCCGACATCCTATAAACACCCGCTCCCCAGTCACCCCGACATCCCGTAAACACCCTTTCCCCAGTCACCCCGACATCCCGTAAACACCCGCTCCCCGGTCACCCCGACATCCCATAAACACTCGCTCCCCAGTCACCCCGACATCCCGTGAACACTCGCTCCCCAGTCACCCCGACATCCCATAAACACTCGCTCCCCAGTCACCCCGACATCCCATAAACACTCGCTCCCCAGTCACCCCGACATCCCATAAACACCCGCTCCCCAGTCACCCCGACATCCCGTAAACACCCGCTCCCCGGTCACCCCGACATCCCGTAAACACCCTTTCCCCGGTCACCCCGACATCCCGTAAACACCCGCTCCCCAGTCACCCCGACATCCCATAAACACCCGCTCCCCAGTCACCCCGACATCCCATAAACACTCGCTCCCCAGTCACCCCGACATCCCGTAAACACCCGCTCCCCAGTCACCCCGACATCCCATAAACACCCGCTCCCCAGTCACCCCGACATCCCATAAACACTCGCTCCCCAGTCACCCCGACATCCCGTAAACACCCGCTCCCCAGTCACCCCGACATCCCGTAAACACCCGCTCCCCGGTCACCCCGACATCCCATAAACACCCGCTCCCCGGTCACCCCGACATCCCGTAAACACCCGCTCCCCAGTCACCCCGACATCCCATAAACACCCTTTCCCCAGTCACCCCGACATCCCATAAACACCCGCTCCCCAGTCACCCCGACATCCCATAAACACCCGCTCCCCAGTCACCCCGACATCCCGTAAACACCCGCTCCCCGGTCACCCCGACATCCCGTAAACACCCGCTCCCCAGTCACCCCGACATCCCGTAAACACCCGCTCCCCAGTCACCCCGACATCCCATAAACACCCGCTCCCCAGTCACCCCGACATCCCATAAACACCCGCTCCCCAGTCACCCCGACATCCCGTAAACACCCGCTCCCCAGTCACCCCGACATCCCGTAAACACCCGCTCCCCGGTCACCCCGACATCCCATAAACACCCGCTCCCCAGTCACCCCGACATCCCATAAACACCCGCTCCCCAGTCACCCCGACATCCCATAAACACCCGCTCCACGGTCACCCCGACATCCCATAAACACTCGCTCCCCAGTCACCCCGACATCCCGTAAACACCCGCTCCCCAGTCACCCCGACATCCCATAAACACCCGCTCCACGGTCACCCCGACATCCCGTAAACACCCGCTCCCCAGTCACCCCGACATTCCATAAACACCCGCTCCCCGGTCACCCCGACATCCCATAAACACCCGCTCCCCGGTCACCCCGACATCCCGTAAACACCCGCTCCCCAGTCACCCCGACATCCTATAAACACCCGCTCCCCAGTCACCCCGACATCCCGTAAACACCCTTTCCCCAGTCACCCCGACATCCCGTAAACACCCGCTCCCCGGTCACCCCGACATCCCGTAAACACCCGCTCCCCAGTCACCCCGACATCCCATAAACACTCGCTCCCCAGTCACCCCGACATCCCATAAACACTCGCTCCCCAGTCACCCCGACATCCCGTGAACACTCGCTCCCCAGTCACCCCGACATCCCATAAACACCCGCTCCCCAGTCACCCCGACATCCCATAAACACTCGCTCCCCAGTCACCCCGACATCCCGTAAACACCCGCTCCCCAGTCACCCCGACATCCTATAAACACCCGCTCCCCAGTCACCCCGACATCCCGTAAACACCCTTTCCCCAGTCACCCCGACATCCCGTAAACACCCGCTCCCCAGTCACCCCGACATCCCGTAAACACCCGCTCCCCAGTCACCCCGACATCCCATAAACACTCGCTCCCCAGTCACCCCGACATCCCGTAAACACCCGCTCCCCAGTCACCCCGGCATCCCGTAAACACTCGCTCCCCGGTCACCCCGACATCCCATAAACACCCGCTCCCCAGTCACCCCGACATCCCATAAACACCCGCTCCCCAGTCACCCCGACATCCCATAAACACCCGCTCCCCAGTCACCCCGACATCCCATAAACACCCGCTCCCCGGTCACCCCGACATCCCATAAACACTCGCTCCCCGGTCACCCCGACATCCCGTAAACACCCTTTCCCCGGTCACCCCGACATCCCGTAAACACCCTTTCCCCAGTCACCCCGACATCCCATAAACACCCGCTCCCCGGTCACCCCGACATCCCATAAACACCCGCTCCCCGGTCACCCCGACATCCCATAAACACCCGCTCCCCAGTCACCCCGACATCCCATAAACACCCGCTCCCCAGTCACCCCGACATCCCATAAACACCCGCTCCCCAGTCACCCCGACATCCCATAAACACCCGCTCCCCAGTCACCCCGACATCCCATAAACACCCGCTCCCCAGTCACCCCGACATCCCATAAACACCCGCTCCCCGGTCACCCCGACATCCTATAAACCTCCCATGGTTGTGAGCCTCTTGTGAGGGGAGTCGTTTTGGAGGCTCATGTGACTCGTTCAGCCAATCAGGCTGAAGTGTGAGAATGCAGGGCGGATCATGTGATCTCCCAGACAACGTGGACACGAGAGTCAAATTAATCAGAGTCTAGATTACGGAAATCAATTACAGAGCCCAGAAAGTTACGAACAGCATAGGGTCGAAAACTTTGCTGGGTGTATTCTATAGGCCGCCCAATAGTGACAGGGAAGTTGAAGTGCAGATAGGGAACCAGATTCTGGAGAAATGTATTAAAAACAGAGTGGTCGTGATGGGAGACTTCAATTTCCCAAACATCGACTGGAATATCCCTAGAGTAAGGGGTTCGGCTGGAGAGGAGTTTGTTAGGTGTGTTCAGGAAGGTTTCCTGACACAGTATGTGGACAAGCCTACGAGGGGTGAGGCAGTACTTGACCTGGTACTGGCGAATGAACCAGGGCAGGTGATGGATCTCTCGGTAGGAGAGCATCTTGGGAATGGAGATCATAATTCTATCTCCTTCACAATTGCATTCGAACGAGATAGGATCAGACAGGCTAGGAAGGTGTTTGTCTGGAGTAAGGGGAGATACGAAGAAGTCAGGAAGTTACTTGGACAAATAAACTGGAAGGAGGCATTCTTAGGGAAGAGTACCGAAGGAAGGTGGCGGATATTCAAGGAATGTTTGTCTAGCGCTCTGCATGACAATGTTCCGATAAGGCAAGGGGGTTTTGGTAGGTCGCGGGAACCGTGGTGCACGAAGGCTGTGTTGAACCTAGTCAGGAGGAAAAGGAAGGTATACAAAAGGTTCAGGGAACTAGGAGAGGTTAAGGATCTTGAAGAATATAAGGACTGTAGAAAGGAGGTTAAAAGGGAAATTAGGAGAGCCAGAAGGGGTCATGAGAAGACCTTGGCGGGTAAGATTAAAGAAAATCCCAAGGCCTTCTATAAGTATGTGAAAGGTAAAAGGGTGAGAAGGGAAAGGATAGGACCTATAAAAGATGAAGGGGGAAAGGTCTGTGTAGAACCAGAAGAAATGGCGGAGGTGCTTAATGAGTACTTTGCATCAGTATTCACAGTGGAAGCTGATTTGGGAGATCTTGCTATGGACTTGCAGCAGGTGGAAAAGATTGAGTACGTGGACATTAAAGAGGAGGATGTGTTAGAACTTTTGAATTCTATCAAGGTAGATAAGTCGCCGGGACCAGATGGGATGTACCCCAGGATACTGTGGGAGGCCAGGGAAGTGATTGCAGAGCCCTTGGCGATGATCTTTGCGTCGTCAATGGAGACGGGAGAGGTTCCGGAAGATTGGAGGATTGCAGATGTAGTCCCTATTTTCAAGTAAGGGAACAGAGATAGCCCGGGAAATTACCGCCCGGTGAGTCTGACCTCAGTGGTTGGTAAGCTGATGGAGAGGCTTCTGAGGGACAAGATTTATGACCATTTGGAGAGGTTTGACATGATCAGGAATAGTCAGCATGGATTTGTCAAGGGCAGGTCGTGCCTTACGAGCCTAGTTGAGTTCTTCGATAATGTGACTGAACACATTGACGAAGGAAGTGCCGTGGACGTAGTGTACATGGACTTCAGCAAGGCTTTTGATAAGGTCCCCCATGCAAGACTTCTTGAGAAGGTGAGAGGGCATGGGATCCAAGGGCCTTTGGCCTTGTGGATCCAGAACTGGCTTGCCTGCAGAAGGCAGAGAGTGGTTGTGGATGGGTCTTTTTCGGAATGGAGGTCAGTCACCAGTGGGGTGCCCCAGGGATCTGTTCTGGGACCCTTGTTGTTTGTCATTTTCATAAATGACCTGGATGAGGAAGTGGAGGGATGGGTTAGCAAGTTCGCTGATGACACGAAGGTCGGCGGTGTTGTGGATGGTCTGGAAGGATGTCAAAAGTTGCAGCAGGACATAGATAGGATGCAGGAATGGGCGGAGAAGTGGCAGATGGACTTCAACGCGGATAAATGTGTAGTAGTCCATTTCGGCAGAACCAACGGGATGAACGAGTACACTATTAAGGGCAGGGGTCTTAGTAGCGTTGAAGAGCAGAAGGATCTCGGGGTCCGGGTTCACAGGACTCTTAAATCGGCCTCGCAGGTGGAGGAGGTGGTCAAGAAGGCGTATGGTGTACTGGCCTTCATTAATCGAGGGATTGAGTTTAGGAGTCGGGAGGTAATGCTGCAACTTTACAGGACCCTCGTCAGGCCTCATTTGGAGTACTGTGCGCAGTTCTGGTCGCCTCACTATAGGAAAGACGTAGAAGCTATTGAAAGGGTGCAGAGGAGATTTACGAGGATGTTGCCTGGACTGGGAGGCATGCCTTATGAAGATAGGTTGAGGGAGCTGGGACTCTTTCCCCTGGAGAGGCGAAGGTTGAGAGGCGACCTGATAGAAGTTTATAAAATGTTGAGAGGAATAGATAGGGTGGAGTCTCAGAGGCTATTTCCCCGGGTTGAAATGGTCGCTACGAGAGGACACAGATTTAAGGTGCGGGGAGGGAAGTACAGAGGTGATGTTAGGGGTAAGTTTTTCACTCAGAGGGTAGTGAGTGATTGGGATCGGCTGCCGTCGTCGGTGGTGGAGGCGAACTCGCTGGGGTCTTTTAAAAGACTTCTGGATGAGTATATGGGGTTTAATGGGATTGGGGGTTATAGATAGGTCTATAGATTGGTGGGGTTGATGCGATCGGTGCAACTCGAGGGCCGAAGGGCCTGTTTGTGCTGTAATGTTCTATGTTCTAAACAGGCCCTTTGGCCCAACCGATCCATGCTGATCATGGTGCCCTCCCATCTAGCCCCAATGGCCCATATCCTCTAATCCTTCCCCATCCATCTATTTATCCAAATGTTTTTTACATGTTGTTAGTGAACCTGCCTCAACCACTTTCTCTGGCAGCTCATTCCATACACGCACCACCCTCTGCATGAAGAAGTTGCCCCTCACGTCCCTTTTAAATATTTCCCTTCTTACCTTAAACCTATGCCCTCTAGTTTTCAATTCCCCTACCCTGGGAAAAATAATATGTGCATTCACCCTAACAGTGGCCCTGGTAGCATCTACCTCACTCTCTGTAAATTGTTATTCCTGTTAATAAATAGTTCTTTAGTTATTCCACTTTGTGGCCACCGCTCTTTCCAAGATATTACATCTGTCAACAAGAATCAGTGGAGTATTTCTCATTGCCATGGAGTGGCAGAGCAAACCCCACGGTGTACAAGTTGTTGAAGCTCATCTATTCAAGAAGGGTTGGCTGTGATCTTTGAACATAGAACATTCCAGCGCAGTACAGGCCCTTCGGCCCTCGGTGTTGCGCCGACCAGTGGAACCAATCTAATGACCCTCTAACCTAAACTATTCCAATGTTATCCATATGCCTATCCACTGACCATATGAACACCCTTAAAGTTGGCGAGTTTACAGCTGCAGCAGGTAGGGCAGTCCATGCTCTGAAATTCCATCAACATGTTTGAGGACGGCATTTCACCACAATTACTGATCATAAACCTCTGCGGGGCTTAAGACAAAGCAGGTAGTATCTGGCAGGATACAGCATTAGGCTTTATTGTTGGTCACTTATACCTTCCAGCACAGACGGGGGACACAGATACCTCCGTGAGTGAGGGTGCTCGTCCCTATGTCTGACAGCAAGTTATTACTGGAAGAACTAGAGTCCACCAGGGATGTCCAAGATGAAAATGTTGTTCACAGATGTGTGTGGTGGTCTGAGTTAGACAGAGCCATAACAAGTATGATTAAACACTGTGACCAGTGCCAGGTACAGACCAACCAGCAGCCTTGGTGCACTCTTGGGAGTGGCTGGAGCATAAGAACAGCTGGAGGAATTGTGGATAAGACTCCAGGTTGAATTTGTAGGCCCATTCTAGAGTACAATGTTCACACTTACATTGGACACACACACACTCAAATGGCTAGACATCTATGAAATGAAGTCAAAGACTTCTTTAGCAAAAGCAGTTAGACAAACCTTTGCCACCCATAGTTTGCCAGAGGTGTTGGTTTCGGACACTGGGAGATTTACCAGCAAGGAGTTCCACCATGTCAAGCCATTGATTTACATAAGCGCAGTCACAGCGAACACAAGGTGGACCTCCAGAAGACACCCTCTGCATTCAAATGAAGGCAAGCATTCAGCAAAGGGCAGCAGAGCAGTGATGCTGATTGGCTAAAAGGAGTCATTGGGCTTTTTGGCTAAGATCAAGTGTAACATCGACATGCTGTAACTTGGTTGAAGTCAGAAGGTTACATTATGGCTTCCTTTGAAGCAATTTTTAAAAGCGGCATCTTGTCCTTTTGGCTAAGAAGGAAATGAGATCACATATTGGAGGAGGAGGAACTAAACCTACTCCAATCAGCTTGGATCATGTAGATCAAGCCCTGTCTTGTCAGTTTGGATCGAGAATGTCTCAACTTGTTGAGACTTTGAATTGGGCTTGATTTGATTGAATTGGATTTTAAAAATGGAATCACTGGGGACTGGCACATTCCAAGGTCCAGGACGAAGTGCTGAGAGACGCGCTTAAGCTCAGGACAACCGGCACAACAAAGGCACAATGGGGAAAGGCCACCCTTTAAAACCTTTCAACCGAGGCAGATGGAGGGCCCAATAACTAGAACTCCCTCAGACTGCGTAACTGTGCTAATCTGTAAGAACAACAGCACACAGTGAAATCTGATGAATGTATATAGTTTAAAGAACTGAACTGTAATGAATGTAATGTTTTGTAACTGAGCACCATAAAGAATTGTAAAAATGACTGGTCTTTTTTTCACTTTAATTATCGGATATCTCATTTTGCAATGGCTTATTTCAGAGTTTTTTATGAATAAAGTATATTTTTGAAATTAAAAAAAGGAGTTATGGGGTTCTTGAGAAACAGATAAGTCGCCGGGACCAGATGGGATGTACCCCAGGATACTGTGGGAGGCGAGGGAAGTGATTGCAGAGCCCTTGGCGATGATCTTTGCGTCGTCAATGGAGACGGGAGAGGTTCCGGAAGATTGGAGGATTGCGGATGTAGTCCCTATTTTCAAGAAAGGGAACAGAGATAGCCCGGGAAATTACCGCCCGGTGAGTCTGACCTCAGTGGTTGGTAAGCTGATGGAGAGGCTTCTGAGGGACAAGATTTACGAGCATTTGGAGAGGTTTGACATGATCAGGAATAGTCAGCATGGATTTGTCAAGGGCAGGTCGTGCCTTACGAGCCTAGTTGAGTTCTTCGATAATGTGACTCAACACATTGACGAAGGAAGTGCCGTGGACGTAGTGTACATGGACTTCAGCAAGGCTTTTGATAAGGTCCCCCATGCAAGACTTCTTGAGAAGGTGAGAGGGCATGGGATCCAAGGGCCTTTGGCCTTGTGGATCCAGAACTGGCTTGCCTGCAGAAGGCAGAGAGTGGTTGTGGATGGGTCTTTTTCGGAATGGAGGTCAGTCACCAGTGGGGTGCCCCAGGGATCTGTTCTGGGACCCTTGCTGTTTGTCATTTTCATAAATGACCTGGATGAGGAAGTGGAGGGATGGGTTAGCAAGTTCGCTGATGACACGAAGGTCGGCGGTGTTGTGGATGGTCTGGAAGGATGTCAAAAGTTGCAGCAGGACATAGATAGGATGCAGGAATGGGCGGAGAAGTGGCAGATGGACTTCAACGCGGATAAATGTGTAGTCGTCCATTTCGGCAGAACCAACGGGATGAACGAGTACACTATCAAGGGCAGGAGTCTTAGTAGCGTTGAAGAGCAGAAGGATCTCGGGGTCCGGGTCCACAGGACTCTTAAATCGGCCTCGCAGGTGGAGGAGGTGGTCAAGAAGGCGTATGGTGTACTGGCCTTCATTAATCGAGGGATTGAGTTTAGGAGTCGGGAGGTAATGCTGCAACTTTACAGGACCCTCGTCAGGCCTCATTTGGAGTACTGTGCGCAGTTCTGGTCGCCTCACTATAGGAAAGACGTAGAAGCTATTGAAAGGGTGCAGAGGAGATTTACAAGGATGTTGCCTGGACTGGGAGGCATGCCTTATGAAGATAGGTTGAGGGAGCTGGGACTCTTTTCCCTGGAGAGGCGAAGGTTGAGAGGCGACCTGATAGAAGTTTATAAAATGTTGAGAGGAATAGATAGGGTGGACTCTCAGAGGCTATTTCCCCGGGTTGAAATGGTCGTTACGAGAGGACACAGATTTAAGGTGCGGGGAGGGAAGTACAGAGGTGATACAAAGAACAAAGAACAACACAGCACGGGAAACAGGCCCTTCGGCCCAACGAGCCCACGCCGCCGTCCCATGGTCAGTGACCTATTCATGACTCTAGTCTATGCCTAATGTGTGAGGATCAGGGAGGTCCAATATAGGGACAATTTGTTACCCAATCAATCAGCCTAAAAGCACATTTTTGGGATGTGGGAGGAAACCGGAGCACCCGGAGGAAACCCACGCAACCACGGGGAGAATGCGCAAACTCCCACGGACACAGGCCCAACTCCATGTGTCCGCACAGCAACAGAGATAGTCTCTGTGCTGCCATGATGCCCTCGAGATGGTAAGTGCCTGTGGATAAAAATTTCATTATTAAAGACTCTATATCCCTGAGGCTAAAACTGACCCCAGTTTTAGCCTCAGGCCTAAGGCCTGCTATATCCCCCTATATGTAGACCGCTCATGTGGCTGTCCAAGTGACTCTTGAACAACCCTAGCGTGCCTGCTTCCACCACCTTACTCGGCAGTGCATTCCACATCCCCACTACCCTTTGTGTGAAAAACTGCCCTCTAATATTAGTCTTATATCTAGCCCCCCTCACCCTAAGCCCGTGACCCCTCGTTCTATCCATTTCTAATAGCGGAAAAAGCTTACCACCATCTACTCTATCTGTCCCCTTCATAATCTTATAAACCTCTATTAGATCCCCCCTCAGCCGACGTCTCTCAAGGGAAAACAGCCCAAGTGCATTCAATCTTTTTTCGTAAGACAGCCCTTCCATACCAGGCAACATCCTGGTAAATCTCCTCTGCACTCTCTCCAGGATCTCTACATCCTTCCGGTAGTACGGCGACCAGAACTGGACGCAGTACTCCAGGTGAGGCCTAACCAATGTTAGGGGTAAGTTTTTCACTCAGAGGGTGGTGAGTGAATGGAATCGGCTGCCGTCATCGGTGGTGGAGGCGAACTCGCTGGGGTCTTTTAAAAGACTTCTGGATGAGTATATGGGGTTTAATGGGATTGGGGGTTATAGATAGGTCTATAGATTGGTGGGGTTGATGTGATCGGCGCAATTCGAGGGCCGAAGGGCCTGTTTGTGCTGTAAATGTTCTATGTTCTATGTTCATTAAGGTAGACAAGTCCCCAGGGCCTGACAGGATATACTCCAGAATACTGAGAAAGGCAAGGGAGGAAATTACTGTGGCTTTGCGAGAAATCTTTGTATCCTCACTGGCTAGAGGGGAGGTCATGATGTACCCACATCATGACTACTATCGACACCACAAACTGCTGGATCCAAGTGGAGAGGATCTCCAAGAAGATTGCGCATATCGACACAGAGGGGAGGTCCCAGAGGATTGGAGAATAGCCAATGTTGTTTCTTTGTTTAAGAAGGGAGCAAGAATAATCCAGGTAATTGTAGGCCAGTGAGCCTTACATCAGTGGTAGGGAAATTATTGGAAAGGATTCTTCGAGACAGGATTTATTCCCACTTGGAAATAAGTGGACATATTAGTGAGAGACAACATGGTTTTGTGAAGGGGAGATCGTGACTCACTAACTTGATAAGAGTTTTTCAAGGAAGTAACGAAGATAATTGATGAGAGTGGGGCAGTGGATGTTGTCTACATGGACTTCAGTAAGGCCTTTGACAAGGTCCCTCATGGCAGACTGGTGTAGAAGGTGAAGTCGATCGGGATCAGAGGTGAGGGGGCAAAGTGGATACAGAACTGGCTCAGTCAAAGAAGAGAGAGGGTAGCAGTGGAAGGGTGTGTTTCTGAATGGAGGGCTGTGACAAGTGGCATTCCTCAGGGATCAGTGCTGGGACATTTGCTGTTTGTAATATATAGAAATGATTTGGAGGAAAATATAATTGGTTTGATGAGTAAGTTTGCAGACGACACAATGGTTGATGGAATTGTGGATAGCGATGAACATAGAACATTACAGCGCAGAACAGGCCCTTCGGCCCACGATGTTGCGCCGACCAGTTACAAAACAATGACCCACTAACCTAAACCAATCCCTTTCCATCCATAAACCTATCCATGGATCTCTTAAACGCCCCCAAACTAGGCGCATTTACAACTGCAGCTGGCAGGGCATTCCAATCCCTCACCACCCTCTGGGTAAAGAACCTACCCCTGACATCCGTCCTATAACTACCACCCCTTAATTTAAAGCCATGCCCCCTCGTGCTAGCTTTCTCCATCCAAGGAAAAAGGCTATCACTGTCCACCCTATCCAAACCTCTAATCATCTTATATGTTTCAATAAGATCCCCTCGCAGCCGCCTTCTTTCTAACGAAAACAACCCCAAATCCCTCAGTCTCTCATAGGACCTCCCCTCCGTACCAGGCAACATCCTGGTAAACCTCCTCTGCACCCTCTCCAAAGCCTCCACATCCTTCCTGTAATGTGGGGACCAGAACTGCACACAATACTCCAAGTGCGGACGCACCAGAGTTTTGTACAGTTGCAACATGACGCTGCGACTCCTAAATTCAATCCCCCTACCAATAAACGCCAAGACACCGTATGCCTTCCTAACAACCCTATCTACTTGATTCCCAACTTTCAGGGATCTATGTACACATACACCTAGATCCCTCTGTTCATCCACACTATTCAGAGAGCTACCGTTAGCCCTATACTCGACACATCCATTATTCCTGCCAATGAGGAGCATCAGAGGATATAACAGGATATAGACCAGTTGGAGACTTGGGTGGAGAGATGGCGATGGAGTTTAATTTGGACAAATGTGAGGTAATGCATTTTGGAAGGTCTAATACAGATAGGAAATATACAGTAAATGGCAGAACGTTTAAGAGTATTGATAGGCAGAGGGATCTGGGTGTATAGGTACACAGGTCACAAAGTAGCAATGCAGGTGGAGAAGGTAGTCAAGAAGGCACACGGAATGCTTGCCTTTATCGGCTGGGGCATTGAGTTTAAAAATTGGCAAATCATGTTGCAGCTTTATAGAACCTTAGTTAGGCTGCACTTGGAATATAGTGTTCAATTCTGGTTGCCACACTACCAGAAGGATGTGGAGGCTTTGGAGAGGGTAAGAAAAGATTTACCAGGATGTTGCCTGGTATGGAGGACATTAGCTATGAGGAGAGGTTGGAAAAACTTGATTTGTTCTCACTGGAATGAAGAAGGTTGGTGGGAGACCTGATGGAAGGCTACAAGATTATGAGAGACATGGACAGAGTGGATAGTCAGAAGCTTTTTCCCAGGGTGGAAGAGTCAATTACGCGAGGGGCACAGGTTTAAGGTGTGAGGGGCTAGGTTAGTTTAGAAGAATGAGGGGAGATCTCATTGAGACATATAAGATGATGAATGGGGTGGATAGGATAGAGGTGGAGAGACTCTTCCCGCTCAAAAAAGACAGTAGGACTAGGGGGCACAGCCTCAAGATAAAGGGGGGACGGTTTAGAACAGAGTTGAGGAGGAACTTCTTCACTCAAAGGGTGGTGAATCTCTGGAATTCTCTGCCCGTTGAAGTGGTGGAGGCTGCCTCGCTAAATATTTTTAAGACACGGGTTGATGGGTTTTTGATAAGAGAGGGGATTAAGGGTTATGGGGAGAGGGCGGGAAGGTGGAGCTGAGTCACGACAGATCAGCCATGATCTTATTGAATGGCGGGGCAGGCTCGAAGGGCTAGATGGCCTACTCCTGCTCCTATTTCTTATGTTCTTATGTTCTTAAAGATGTACAAGGCAAGTTTACATAGAGCATGGTACATGTATGGAAATGAGCTGCCAGAGGAAGTGGTTGAGACAGAGACACTTGACAGCACTTAAAAGATACACTTTGGACAGATACGTAGATAGGAAAGGTTTAGAGGGATATGGCCAAACTCAGGTAAATGTGATTAGTTTAGATTGACTTTTTGATCGACGTGGACCAGTTTGGACCGAAGGGCCTGTCTCTGTGCCGTACATTCTCAGTATGAGGTGATGCACTTGGGCAGGACAAACAAGACGAGGGAATATATAATGAATGAAAGGACACTGGGAAACAGAGGGGCCTTGGTGTGCATATACATTGGCCCCTTAAGATAGCAAGACAGGTGGATAAAGTGGTCAAGGCATATGGTATACTTGTCTTTATTAGTTCAAGCATCAAGTTTAAGAGCAAGGAGGTTATGCTGGAAATGTATAAAACATTGGTTAGGCCAATTGTGTGCAGTTAGAACATAAGAACATAAGAACATAAGAAATAGGAGCAGGAGTAGGCCATCTGGCCCTTCGAGCCTGCCCCGCCATTCAATAAGATCATGGCTGATCTGTCGTGACTCAGCTCCACCTTCCTGCCCTCTCCCCATAACCCTTAATCCCTTCTCTTATCAAAAACCCATCAACCCGTTTCTTAAAAATATTTAGCGAGGCAGCCTCCACCACTTCAACGGGCAGAGAATTCCAGAGATTCACCACCCTTTGAGTGAAGAAGTTCCTCCTCAACTCTGTTCTAAACCGCCCCCCCCCTTTATCTTGAGGCTGTGCCCCCTAGTCCTATTGTCTTTTTTGAGCGGGAAGAGTCTCTCCACCTCTATCCTATCCATCCCATTCATCATCTTATACGTCTCAATGAGATCTCCCCTCATTCTTCTAAACTCTAACGAGTACAAGCCTAGTTTATTCAGCCTCTCCTCATAGCTCAATCCCCTCAACTCTGGTATCAGCCTAGTAAACCTCCTCTGCACTCCCTCCAGGGCTAAAATATCCTTGTGCAGGTGCGGCGCCCAAAACTGCACACAGTACTCCAGCTGCGCCCTCACCAATGCCCTATACAGCTGTAGCAAGACCTCCCTACTCCTATATTCAATCCCCCTCGCTATGAAGGCCAGCATCCCATTCGCCTTCCTGACCACCTGCTGCACCTGCAAGCTGGGTTTTTGCGACTCATGCACAAGGACCCCGAGGTCCCTCTGCACCGTCGCCTGCTGCAGTTTTTCGCCCCATAAGTAATAGTCCTTCCTACCATTCCTCCTACCAAAGTGGACCACCTCACACTTGCCAACATTAAATTCCATTTGCCATTTCCTGGCCCATTCGCCCAGTCTATCTAGATCCTTCTGCAGACTCTCCACACCCTCCGCACAATTTGCCTTTCCCCCAATCTTGGTGTCATCAGCAAATTTCGACACCCTACACTCGGTTCCCTCCTCCAGATCATTTATATAAATGGTAAATAGCTGAGGCCCCAGCACCGACCCCTGGGGCACCCCACTAGTCACCAACCGCCAATCCGAATAGCATCCATTGACCCCCACTCTCTGCCTCCTATTTGACAACCAATCCTCTATCCACGCTAACACCCTACCCCCAACTCCATGTCCCCTGACCTTCTGCAATAACCTGTGTGAGTATTGTGTGCAGTTCTGGAATCCACATTATAGGAGCAATGTGATAACACTGGAAATGGTGCAAAGGAGATTCACCAGAATGCTGCCTGGGCTGGAGCGTATTAATTATGAAGAGAGATTGGATAAACTGGGATTGTTCCCTTGGTAAGAAGTCTCACACCAGGTTACAGTCCAACAGGTTTATTTGATAGTACACGCCACAAGCTTTCGGAGCGCTGTTCCTTCGACAGGTGAGTGGCGAGTTCTTTCCATTCACTCAGTGGAACTCTCCACTCACCTGACGAAAGAACAGTGTTCTGAAAAGGTTGTGGTGTTTATTACCAAATCAACCTGTTGGACTTTAACCTGGTGTTGTGAGACTTCTTACTGTGTTTACCCCAGTCCAACACCGGCATCTCCACATCATTGTTTCCTTGGAGCAGAGGAGACTGAGGGACGACATGATTGAGATGTATAAAATGAGGAAGGACATAAATAGGAAGAATCTTTTCCCCTTGACGCAGTGATCAATGACCAGGGGGCAGAGATCTAAGGCACGGAGCAGGGTGTTTCGTGGGGATGAGAGGAAAAACTATTTCACCCAAAAGGTGATGGGAGTCTGGAATTCATTGCCTGAAAGCGTAGTGGAGGCAGAGACCCTCACAACATTTAGACATGCACTTGTGATGCCAAGGCACATTGCTGGAATTTGGGATTAGCATAATTGGGTGGTTTGTCTTTGACTGGCACAGATGCAATGGGCCAAAGGGTCTTCTTCTGTGTTGTAAGCCTCTCTGGTTCTACGACTGTGACTCAGAACCAACAGTCCTGCAATAATTTTGGCTGTTAGTGCTTTCCTGGGAGACGCCATTCCCCCCACAGAATCCAAGGTGGTTTATCTGTGTGGCAACATGGTAGCAAATGGTTAGCACTGCTGCCTCATAGCACCAGGGACCCAGGGTGGCACAAAGGATAGCACCACTCCCTCACTGCCAGGGACCCGGGGCAGCACGGTGGCACAGTGATTAACGCTGCTGCCTCACAGCATCGGGGAGCCGGGTTCAGTTCCGGCTTCGGGTCTCTGTGTGGAGTTTGTATGTTCTCCCCATGTCTGCGTGGGTTTATTCCAGGTGCTCTTGCTTCCTCCCACAGTCTAAAGATGCGCTGGTTAGGTTGATTGGTCATGCTAAATTGACCCTATTGTCAGGGGGCAGGAGAGAGTAGCAGGGTAAATATGTGGGGTTATGGGAATAGGGCCTGGGTGAGATTGCAAAGTCAAGGTGGCTGTGATTCCTCCCGCACTGTTGGGATTATGTGATCTGTTTTGCCAGGGAATAGCCACGAGAGGTTCCTGCATTGTCTGCCTAATCCTGTTACTCTGCCTGGTGATCACCCTTTCTGCTGTGAAGTATTAGCGTGTGGTGAGACCAGCTCTCTGCATGTAAACTTATGAAAGGCCAGTGTGAGACAACCTGAGATTCAGCCAGAATGAGGATATGGGGAATTTGGATTGGTTAACTGTTGGTAAGTGTTTCTCTTTATTTCCCACTTTATATTCAGTACTTCTTTTTGTGTAATAGCCTAGTTTAAAGGTGAATAAGCAACTGACCCAGTTAGCTGAGTGGCAGTTATCTGTCAAACAACTGAAGCCTGATTAGGGCCTCAATAGGTATGAACACCGAGGAATTTTAAACTGATGTGAGTCATCGTAGCTCACCCCAGCTGTGTGTAAGACAGTGGTTTTGGCAAGTATACAACCAATGAGCCTGCACATACGAGTGTGAGAGAGACTGCAGCCAGAGGGAAATTCAGCCAGAGTGAGGGTACCGGGAATTCAATGCTGAGGGGAAAGAGATGCTGATTTGGAGGAGGTGAGGGGCAGACCTGCGAGGGAGAGTCGAGGGAGAGTCGAGGGAGAGTCGAGGGAGAGTCGAGGGAGAGTCGAGGGAGAGTCGAGGGAGATATCTAACTGTGATGTCACAGCCAGCAGGTAACTGATTGGGCCGGTAAGTAGTTTTTCTTTTTTCTCTTTTCTGGCCTTGGTATTATAATTGTTGGAAAGTTAACTTAAATCATAGCAGGAAATCCCAGACTCCTATCATGCTCCTCTTGTGTGATGTGGGAATTCAGGAACTCTTCCTCTGACAAGGTGCTGCTTAGGAGACTGTTAAATAAGTGCCCATGGTGTGAAGGGTAAGATCTTGGCAAGGATAGAGGATTGGCTGATTGGCAGAAGGCAGAGAGTGGGGATAAAGGGGTCTTTCTCTGGATGGCAGCCAGTGACTAGTGGTGTGCCTCAGGGGTCAGTGCTGGGAACACAACTTTTCACAATTTACAATAACGATTTGGAGGAAGGAACTGAAGGCAGTGTTGCTAAGTTTGCAGATGATACAAAGATATGTAGAGGGACAGATAATATTGAAGAAACGGGGGCTGCAGAAGGTCTTGGACAGGTTAGGAGAGTGGGCAAAGAAGGGACAGATGGAATACAATGTGAAAAAGTGTGAGGTTTTGCACTTTTGAAGGAGGAATGGAGGCAGAGACTATTTTGTAAATGGGAAAATGCTTAGAGAATCAGAATCACAAAGGGACTTGGGAGTCTTTGTTCAAGATTCTCTTAAGGTTAATGTGCAGATTCAGTCAGCAGTTAGAAAGGCAAATGCAATGTTAGTGTTCATGGCGAGAGGGCTAGAATACAAGAGCAGGGATGGACTTCTGAGGCTGGATAAGGTTCGGGTCAGATCCTATTTGGAGCATTGTGAGCAGTTTTGGGCCCCGTATCTAAGGAAGGATTTGCTGGTCTTGGAAAGAATCCAGAGGATGTTCACAAGAATGATCCCTGGAATGAACAGCTTGTCGTATAATGAACGGTTAGGGACTCTGGGTCTGTACTTGTTGGAGTTTAGAAGGATGAGGGGGGGGATCTTATTGAAACTTACTGGATACTGCGAGGCCCTGGATAGAGTGGACGTGGAGAGGATGTTTCCAATAGGAGGAAAAACTAGAACCAGAGAGGACACAACCTTAGGCTAAAACAGAGATGAGGAGGAATTTCTTCAGCCAGAGAGTAGTGAATCTGTGGAACTCTGCCACAAAAGGCTGTGGAGGCCGGGTCACTGAGTGTCTTTAAGACAGAGATAGATAGGTTCTTGATTAATAAGGGGTCAAGGGTTATAGGGAAAAGGCAGGAGAATGGGGATGAGAAAAATATCAGCCATGATTGAATGGGGGAGCAGACACGATGGGCCGAGTGGCCTAATTGTGCTCCGATGTCTGATGGTCTTCCGGTGTTCCTGGCTCCTTCACATGCAAGAAGTGTGTCCAACTGCAGCTCCTGTTAGACCACTGGACAGCTCTGGAACTGTGGATGTATTCCCTTTGGAGCATCCATGACGTGACTCCGCCAATGTTGTCTATCTGATATGCTGCAGGAAAGGATGTCCCGAAGCATTATACGTTGGGGAGACCATGCAGACGCTACAACAACAGATGAACAGACCCTGCACGACAATCACAAACATAGGAGTGTTCCCTTCCAGTCGGGGAACACTTCAGCGGTCACAGCCTTCGATCTTCGGCTAAGCATTCTCCAAGGCAACCTTCAACTCACACAACAGCGCAGAGTCGCTGAACAAAAACTGATAGCCAAGTTCTGCACACATAGGGGACTTTAACTTTCCCCAAGATAAAGGGGGGGCGGTTTAGAACAGAGTTGAGGAGGAACTTCTTCACTCAAAGGGTGGTGAATCTCTGGAATTCTCTGCCCGTTGAAGTGGTGGAGGCTGCCTCGCTAAATATTTTTAAGAAACGGGTTGATGGGTTTTTGATAAGAGAAGGGATTAAGGGTTATGGGGAGAGGGCGGGAAGGTGGAGCTGAGTCACGACAGATCAGCCATGATCTTATTGAATGGCGGGGCAGGCTCGAAGGGCCAGATGGCCTACTCCTGCTCCTATTTCTTATGTTCTTATGTTCTTATGTATTCAGGAAGAATTTCTCATTCAGTATGTGGATGGCCTGACTAGAGAGGGGGCAAAACTTGACTTCCTCTTGAGAAATGAGGAAGGACAGATGACAGAAGTGTTAGTGAGGGATCACTTTGGGACCAGTCACCATAATTTTAAAGATAGCTGTGGAGAGCAATAGGTCTGGCCCAAAAGTTAAAATTATAAATTAGGACAAGGCCAATTTTGAGGGTATTAGGAACTTTCAAAAGTTGACTGGGGGAATTTGTCTACCTAATATGCAAAGGGCTTCTGGTAAATGGGAGGTTTTCAAAAGTATGTTTACCAGATTCAGCATAAACACATTCCTTTTAGAGTGAAGGGCAACACTTTACAGATGCATCATAGAAAGCATTCTTTCTGGTTGTATCACAGTTTGGTCTGGACTCCTGCTCTGCCCAAGACTGCAAGAAACTACAAAAGGCCGTGAATGTAGCCCAATCCATTGACTCTCTCTACAGTTTCCGCTGCCTCAGCAAAGTAGCCAGCATAATCAAGGACCCCATACACCCCGGACATTCTCTCTTCCACTTCTTCCCTCAGGGAAAAAAGTACAAAAGTCTGAGGACGCATACCAACCGACTCAAGAACAGCTTCTTCCCTGCTGCTGTCAAACTTGCATTAAGTTGACCTTCCTCTTCATCCGAGCTATGACTGTAACACTACATTCTGCACCCTCTCCTTTCCTTCTCTATGAACGGTATGCTTTGTCTGCACAGCGCGCAAGAAACAATACTTAACACTGTATACTCATACATGTGGCAATAATAAAATAAATCAAATCAAAATGGTAGAAGTAGTGAACCCTGGATGATTTGGGTTATTGAGGCCCTGGAGTCACGGTGATCGATAGTATCTATTTTACTCTCTAAATAGCTAAATCTGTTAATAAATAGTGTTACACCACTTGATGGTCACCACTCTTTCCAAGATATTACACACCCCTCCCGCAATCATCCCAGTATCTCATAAACACACCCAGGTACACACTCACCTTGGCCCAGCCCTGCAGCCAAATATAAGTATCCTGAGCCTTTGGTGACATGAAGGTTCCATAGTAGAAGGTGGGTCCCTCACCCATTGAGCTCACTCCTTCATTAGGTGCAGAATGTGGCCAGCCTTTTCCAACGACATTATCTATCGCCAAGGTGAATATGGACCAGTTGGTGAGTTGAGTGGTGACAAGTGACAGGTTTTTTATCAGGCCCTGTTTAGAAAGTGAGAGGCAATGAGTTCAAAGTGAGGCTTTTCAAAGTGACGGTCTTATCCAATCCTCTGTTCCACTGACTCGATGAGGTAATGGCCTGTTTGCCCTGCTCCTGGTCCCAAGTACAGGAACAGGAGGAGCTCAGTCTGCACAGAGTCATCCTCTGTCACCCAGTGAGGTACTGACCCACACTCACACACTCATGTACACACACACACACAGTGAGGTACTGACCCACACTCACACACTCATATACACACACACACACAGTGAGGTACTGACCCACACTCACACACTCATATACACACTCACACACAGTGAGGTACTGACCCACACTCACACACTCATATACACACACACACACAGTGAGGTACTGACCCACACTCACACACTCATATACACTCACACACAGTGAGGTACTGACCCACACTCACACACTCATATACACTCACACACAGTGAGGTACTGACCCACACTCACACACTCATATACACACTCACACAGTGAGGTACTGACCCACACTCACACACTCATATACACACACACACAGTGAGGTACTGACCCACACTCACACACTCATATACACACACACTCAGTGAGGTACTGACCCACACTCACACACTCATATACACACACACAGTGAGGTACTGACCCACACTCACACACTCATATACACTCACACACAGTGAGGTACTGACCCACACTCACACACTCATATACACTCACACACAGTGAGGTACTGACCCACACTCACACACTCATATACACTCACACAGAGTGAGGTACTGACCCACACTCACACACTCATACACACACACACACACAGTGAGGTACTGACCCACACTCACACACTCATATACACACACACACACAGTGAGGTACTGACCCACACTCACACACTCATATACACACTCACACACAGTGAGGTACTGACCCACACTCACACACTCATACACACACACACACAGTGAGGTACTGACCCACACTCACACACTCATATACACACACACACACAGTGAGGTACTGACCCACACTCACACACTCATATACACACACACACAGTGAGGTACTGACCCACACTCACACACTCATACACACACACACACAGTGAGGTACTGACCCACACTCACACTCTCAGACACACTCACACAGTGAGGTACTGACCCACACTCACACACTCATATACACACACACACACAGTGAGGTACTGACCCACACTCACACACTCATATACACTCACACACAGTGAGGTACTGACCCACACTCACACACTCATATACACACTCACACACAGTGAGGTACTGACCCACACTCACACACTCATACACACACTCACACAGTGAGGTACTGACCCACACTCACACACTCATATACACACACACACACAGTGAGGTACTGACCCACACTCACACACTCATATACACTCACACACAGTGAGGTACTGACCCACACTCACACACTCATATACACACACACACCCAGTGAGGTACTGACCCACACTCACACACTCATACACACACACACACAGTGAGGTACTGACCCACACTCACACACTCATATACACACACACACAGTGAGGTACTGACTCACACTCACACACTCATACACACACTCACACAGTGAGGTACTGACCCACACTCACACACTCATATACACACACACACACAGTGAGGTACTGACCCACACTCACACACTCATATACACACACACACACAGTGAGGTACTGACCCACACTCACACACTCATACACACACTCACACAGTGAGGTACTGACCCACACTCACACACTCATATACACACACACAGTGAGGTACTGACCCACACTCACACACTCATACACACACACATACAGTGAGGTACTGACTCACACTCACACATTCTTATACACACACACACACAGTGAGGTACTGACCCACACTCACACACTCATACACACACTCACACAGTGAGGTACTGACCCACACTCACACACTCATATACACTCATACAGTGAGGTACTGACCCACACTCACACACTCATATACACTCATACAGTGAGGTACTGACCCACACTCACACACTCATATACACTCATACAGTGAGGTACTGACTCACACTCACACACTCATATACACACTCACACACAGTGAGGTACTGACCCACACTCACACACTCATATACACACACACCCAGTGAGGTACTGACCCACACTCACACACTCATATACACACTCACACCCAGTGAGGTACTGACCCACACTCACACACTCATATACACACACACCCAGTGAGGTACTGACCCACACTCACACACTCATATACACACTCACACACAGTGAGGTACTGACCCACACTCACACACTCATATACACACTCACACACAGTGAGGTACTGACCCACACTCACACACTCATATACACACTCACACCCAGTGAGGTACTGACCCACACTCACACACTCATATACACACACACACAGTGAGGTACTGACCCACACTCACACACTCATATACACACACACACACAGTGAGATACTGACCCACACTCACACACTCATATACACACTCACACCCAGTGAGGTACTGACCCACACTCACACACTCATATACACTCACACACAGTGAGGTACTGACCCACACTCACACACTCATATACACACACACAGTGAGGTACTGACCCACACTCACACACTCATATACACACACACACACAGTGAGGTACTGACCCACACTCACACACTCATATACACACACACACACAGTGAGGTACTGACCCACACTCACACACTCATATACACATTCACACAGTGAGATACTGACCCACACTCACCAACTCATATACAAACACACACACAGTGAGGTACTGACCCACACTCACACACTCATATACACACACACAGTGAGGTACTGACCCACACTCACACACTCATATACACACACACACACAGTGAGATACTGACCCACACTCACACACACATATACACACTCACACAGTGAGGTACTGACCCACACTCACACACTCATATACACTCACACACAGTGAGGTACTGACCCACACTCACACACTCATATACACTCATACAGTGAGGTACTGACCCACACTCACACACTCATATACACTCACACACAGTGAGGTACTGACCCACACTCACAAACTCATATACACACTCACCCAGTGAGGTACTGACCCACACTCACACACTCATATACACACTCACACACAGTGAGGTACTGACCCACACTCACACACTCATATACACACACACACAGTGAGGTACTGACCCACACTCACACACTCATATACACACACACACAGTGAGGTACTGACCCACACTCACACACTCATATACACACTCACCCAGTGAGGTACTGACCCACACTCACACACTCATATACACACTCACACACAGTGAGGTACTGACCCACACTCACACACTCATATACACTCACACACAGTGAGGTACTGACCCACACTCACACACTCATATACACACTCACCCAGTGAGGTACTGACCCACACTCACACACTCATATACACACTCACACACAGTGAGGTACTGACCCACACTCACACACTCATATACACACACAAAGTGAGGTACTGACCCACACTCACACACTCATATACACTCACACACAGTGAGGTACTGACCCACACTCACACACTCATATACACACTCACACACAGTGAGGTACTGACCCACACTCACACACTCATATACACACACATACACAGTGAGGTACTGACCCACACTCACACACTCATATACACACACACACACACTGAGGTACAGACCCACACTCACACACTCATATACACTCACACACAGTGAGGTACTGACCCACACTCACACATTCATATACACACACACCCAGTGAGGTACTGACCCACACTCACACACTCATATACACTCATACAGTGAGGTACTGACCCACACTCACACACTCATATACACTCACACACAGTGAGGTACTGACCCACACTCACACACTCATATACACACTCACACACAGTGAGGTACTGACCCACACTCACACACTCATATACACACACATACACAGTGAGGTACTGACCCACACTCACACACTCATATACACACACACACACACTGAGGTACAGACCCACACTCACACACTCATATACACTCACACACAGTGAGGTACTGACCCACACTCACACATTCATATACACACACACACAGTGAGGTACTGACCCACACTCACACACTCATATACACACACACCAAGTGAGGTACTGACCCACACTCACACACTCATATACACACACACACAGTGAGGTACTGACCCACACTCACACACTCATATACACACACACACCCAGTGAGGTACTGACCCACACTCACACACTCATATACACACACACACAGTGAGGTACTGACCCACACTCACACACTCATATACACACTCACACAGTGAGGTACTGACCCACACTCACACACTCATATACACACACACACAGTGAGGTACTGACCCACACTCACACACTCATATACACACTCACACAGTGAGGTACTGACCCACACTCACACACTCATATACACACACACCCAGTGAGGTACTGACCCACACTCACACACTCATATACACACACACACACAGTGAGGTACTGACCCACACTCACACACTCATATACACACACACACAGTGAGATACTGACCCACACTCACACACTCATATACACTCACACACAGTGAGGTACTGACCCACACTCACACACTCATATACACACTCACACACAGCGAGGTACTGACCCACACTCACACACTCATATACACTCACACACAGTGAGGTACTGACCCACACTCACACACTCATATACACACTCACACAGTGAGGTACTGACCCACACTCACACACTCATATACACACACACACCCAGTGAGGTACTGACCCACACTCACACACTCATATACACACACACAGTGAGGTACTGACCCACACTCACACACTCATATACACACACACACCCAGTGAGGTACTGACCCACACTCACACACTCATACACACACACACACAGTGAGGTACTGACCCACACTCACACACTCATACACACACACACACAGTGAGGTACTGACCCACACTCACACACTCATATACACACTCACACAGTGAGGTACTGACCCACACTCACACACTCATATACACACTCACACAGTGAGGTACTGACCCACACTCACACACTCATATACACACTCACACCCAGCGAGGTACTGACCCACACTCACACACTCATATACACACACACACCCAGTGAGGTACTGACCCACACTCACACACTCATATACACACACACACAGTGAGATACTGACCCACACTCACACACTCATATACACACTCACACACAGTGAGGTACTGACCCACACTCACACACTCATATACACACTCACCCAGTGAGGTACTGACCCACACTCACACACTCATATACACTCACACACAGTGAGGTACTGACCCACACTCACACACTCATATACACACTCACACACAGTGAGGTACTGACCCACACTCACACACTCATATACACACACACACACACAGTGAGATACTGACCCACACTCACACACTCATATACACACACACACAGTGAGGTACTGACCCACACTCACACACTCATATACACACTCACCCAGTGAGGTACTGACCCACACTCACACACTCATATACACTCACACACAGTGAGGTACTGACCCACACTCACACACTCATATACACACTCACACACAGTGAGGTACTGACCCACACTCACACACTCATATACACACACACACCCAGTGAGGTACTGACCCACACTCACACAGTCATATACACACACACACAGTGAGATACTGACCCACACTCACACACTCATATACACACTCACACACAGTGAGGTACTGACCCACACTCACACACTCATACACACACACACAGTGAGGTACTGACCCACACTCACACACTCATATACACACTCACACAGTGAGGTACTGACCCACACTCACACACTCATATGCACACTCACACCCAGTGAGGTACTGACCCACACTCACACACTCATATACACACACACACAGTGAGGTACTGACCCACACTCACACACTCATATACACACACACACACAGTGAGATACTGACCCACACTCACACACTCATACACACACACAGTGAGGTACTGACCCACACTCACACACTCATATACACACACACACACAGTGAGGTACTGACCCACACTCACACACTCATATACACACTCACACAGTGAGGTACTGACCCACACTCACACACTCATATACACACTCACACACAGTGAGGTACTGACCCACACTCACACACTCATATACACACACACACACAGTGAGGTACTGACCCACACTCACACACTCATATACACACACACACACAGTGAGGTACTGACCCACACTCACACACTCATATACACACACACCCAGTGAGGTACTGACCCACACTCACACACTCATATACACACTCACACACAGTGAGGTACTGACCCACACTCACACACTCATACATACTCACACACAGTGAGGTACTGACCCACACTCTCACACTCATACACACACACACAGTGAGGTACTGACCCACACTCACACACTCATATACACACTCACACAGTGAGGTACTGACCCACACTCACACACTCATACACACTCACACACAGTGAGGTACTGACCCACACTCACACACTCATACACACACACACAGTGAGGTACTGACCCACACTCACACACTCATACACACACACACAGTGAGGTACTGACCCACACTCATATACACACTCACATAGTGAGGTACTGACCCACACTCACACACTCATATAGTCAGTAAGTCACTTGGACAAATAAACTGGAAGGAGGCGTTCTTAGGGAAAAGTACCGAAGGAAGGTGGCGGATATTCAAGGAATGTATGTCTGGCGCTCTGCATGACAATGTTCCGATGAGACAAGGGGGTTTTGGTAGGTCGTGGGAACCGTGGTGCACGAAGGCCGTGTTGAACCTAGTCAGGAGGAAAAGGAAGGTGTACAAAAGGTTCAGGGAACTAGGAGAGGTTAAGGATCTTGAAGAGTATAAGGACTGTAGAAAGGAGGTTAAAAGGGAAATTAGGAGAGCCAGAAGGGGTCATGAGAAGACCTTGGCGGGTAAGATTAAGGAAAATCCCAAGGCCTTGTATAAATATGTGAAAGGTAAAAGGATGAGAAGGGAAAGGATAGGACCTATAAAAGGTGAAGGGGGAAAGGTCTATGTGGAACCAGAAGAAATGGCGGGGGTGCTTAATGAGTACTTTGCCTCAGTATTCACAGTGGAAGCTGATTTGGGAGATCTTGCTATGGACTTGCAGCAGATGGAAAAGATTGAGTACGTGGACATTAAGGAGGAGGATGTGTTAGAACTTTTGAATTCTATCAAAATAGATAAGTCGCTGGGACCAGATGGGATGTACCCCAGGATACTGTGGGAGGCCAGGGAAGTGATTGCAGAGCCCCTGGTGATGATCTTTGCGTCGTCAATGGAGACTGGAGAGGTTCCGGAAGATTGGAGGATTGCGGATGTAGTCCCTATTTTCAAGAAAGGGAACAGAGATAGCCCGGGAAATTACCGCCCGGTGAGTCTGACCTCAGTGGTTGGTAAGCTGATGGAGAGGCTTCTGAGGGACAAGATTTACGAGCATTTGGAGAGGTTTGACATGATCAGGAATAGTCAGCATGGATTTGTCAAGGGCAGGTCGTGCCTTACGAGCCTAGTTGAGTTCTTCGATAATGTGACTGAACACATTGACGAAGGAAGTGCCGTGGACGTACTGTACATGGACTTCAGCAAGGCGTTTGATAAGGTCCCCCATGCAAGACTTCTTGAGAAGGTGAGAGGGTACGGGATCCAAGGGCCTTTGGCCTTGTGGATCCAGAACTGGCTTGCCTGCAGAAGGCAGAGTGGGGTTGTGGATGGGTCTTTTTCGGAATGGAGGTCAGTCACCAGTGGGGTGCCCCAGGGATCTGTTCTGGGACCCTTGCTGTTTGTCATTTTCATAACTGACCTGGATGAGGAAGTGGAGGGATGGGTTAGCAAGTTCGCTGATGACACGAAGGTCGGTGGTGTTGTGGATGGTCTGGAAGGATGTCAAAAGTTGCAGCAGGACATAGATAGGATGCAGGAATGGGCGGAGAAGTGGCAGATGGACTTCAACGCGGATAAATGTGTAGTCGTCCATTTCGGCAGAACCAACGGGATGAACGAGTACACTATCAAGGGCAGGAGTCTTAGTAGCGTTGAAGAGCAGAAGGATCTCGGGGTCCGGGTCCACAGGACTCTTAAATCGGCCTCGCAGGTGGAGGAGGTGGTCAAGAAGGCGTATTGTGTACTGGCCTTCATTAATCGAGGGATTGAGTTTAGGAGTCGAGAGGTAATGCTGCAACTTTACAGGACCCTTGTCAGGCCTCATTTGGAGTACTGTGCGCAGTTCTGGTCGCCTCACTATAGGAAAGACGTAGAAGCTATTGAAAGGGTGCAGAGGAGATTTACATGGATGTTGCCTGGACTGGGAGGCATGCTTTATGAAGATAGGTTGAGGGAGCTGGGACTCTTTTCCCTGGAGAGGCGAAGGTTGAGAGGCGACCTGATAGAAGTTTATAAAATGTTGAGAGGAATAGATAGGGTGGACTCTCAGAGGCTATTTCCCCGGGTTGAAATGGTCGCTACGAGAGGACACAGATTTAAGGTGCGGGGAGGGAAGTACAGAGGTGATGTTAGGGGTAAGTTTTTCACTCAGAGGGTGGTGAGTGAATGGAATCGGCTGCCGTCATCGGTGGTGGAGGCGAACTCGCTGGGGTCTTTTAAAAGACTTCTGGATGAGTATATGGGGTTTAATGGGATTGGGGGTTATAGATAGGTCTGGAGGTTGGTGGGGTTGATGTGATCGGCACAACTCGAGGGCTGAAGGGCCTGTTTGTGCTGTAATGTTCTATGTTCTATGTTCTACACACACACAGTGAGGTACTGACTCACACTCACACACTCATACACACTCACACACAGTGAGGTACTGACCCACAGTCACACACTCATATACACACTCACACAGTGAGGTACTGACCCACACTCACACACTCATACACACACACAGTGAGGTACTGACCCACACTCACACACTCATATACACACACAGTGAGGTACTGACCCACACTCATATACACACACACAGTGAGTTACTGACCCACACTCACACACTCATATACACACTCACACACAGTGAGGTACTGACCCACACTCACACACTCATATACACACTCACACAGTGAGGTACTGACCCACACTCACACACTCATACACACACACAGTGAGGTACTGACCCACACTCACACACTCATATACACACACAGTGAGGTACTGATCCACACTCACACACTCATACACACTCACACAGTGAGGTACTGACCCACACTCATATACACACACACACACAGTGAGGTACAGACCCACACTCATATACACACACACAGTGAGGTACTGACCCACACTCACACACTCATATACACACTCACACACAGTGAGGTACTGACCCACACTCACACACTCATATACACACACACACCCAGTGAGGTACTGACCCACACTCACACTCTCAGACACACTCACACAGTGAGGTATTGACCCACACTCACACACTCATATACACACTCACACACAGTGAGGTACTGACCCACACTCACACACTCGTATACACACACCCAGTGAGGTACTGACCCACACTCACACACTCATATACACACACACACACAGTGAGATACTGACCCACACTCACACACTCATATACACACACACACAGTGAGGTACAGACCCACACTCACACACTCATATACACACTCACACAGTGAGGTACTGACCCACACTCACACACTCATATACACTCATACAGTGAGGTACTGACCCACACTCACACACTCATATACACTCATACAGTGAGGTACTGACCCACACTCACACACTCATATACACTCATACAGTGAGGTACTGACTCACACTCACACACTCATATACACACTCACACACAGTGAGGTACTGACCCACACTCACACACTCATATACACACACACCCAGTGAGGTACTGACCCACACTCACACACTCATATACACACTCACACCCAGTGAGGTACTGACCCACACTCACACACTCATATACACACACACCCAGTGAGGTACTGACCCACACTCACACACTCATATACACACTCACACACAGTGAGGTACTGACCCACACTCACACACTCATATACACACTCACACACAGTGAGGTACTGACCCACACTCACACACTCATATACACACTCACACCCAGTGAGGTACTGACCCACACTCACACACTCATATACACACACACACAGTGAGGTACTGACCCACACTCACACACTCATATACACACACACACACAGTGAGATACTGACCCACACTCACACACTCATATACACACTCACACCCAGTGAGGTACTGACCCACACTCACACACTCATATACACTCACACACAGTGAGGTACTGACCCACACTCACACACTCATATACACACACACAGTGAGGTACTGACCCACACTCACACACTCATATACACACACACACACAGTGAGGTACTGACCCACACTCACACACTCATATACACACACACACACAGTGAGGTACTGACCCACACTCACACACTCATATACACATTCACACAGTGAGATACTGACCCACACTCACCAACTCATATACAAACACACACACAGTGAGGTACTGACCCACACTCACACACTCATATACACACACACAGTGAGGTACTGACCCACACTCACACACTCATATACACACACACACACAGTGAGATACTGACCCACACTCACACACACATATACACACTCACACAGTGAGGTACTGACCCACACTCACACACTCATATACACTCACACACAGTGAGGTACTGACCCACACTCACACACTCATATACACTCATACAGTGAGGTACTGACCCACACTCACACACTCATATACACTCACACACAGTGAGGTACTGACCCACACTCACAAACTCATATACACACTCACCCAGTGAGGTACTGACCCACACTCACACACTCATATACACACTCACACACAGTGAGGTACTGACCCACACTCACACACTCATATACACACACACACAGTGAGGTACTGACCCACACTCACACACTCATATACACACACACACAGTGAGGTACTGACCCACACTCACACACTCATATACACACTCACCCAGTGAGGTACTGACCCACACTCACACACTCATATACACACTCACACACAGTGAGGTACTGACCCACACTCACACACTCATATACACTCACACACAGTGAGGTACTGACCCACACTCACACACTCATATACACACTCACCCAGTGAGGTACTGACCCACACTCACACACTCATATACACACTCACACACAGTGAGGTACTGACCCACACTCACACACTCATATACACACACAAAGTGAGGTACTGACCCACACTCACACACTCATATACACTCACACACAGTGAGGTACTGACCCACACTCACACACTCATATACACACTCACACACAGTGAGGTACTGACCCACACTCACACACTCATATACACACACATACACAGTGAGGTACTGACCCACACTCACACACTCATATACACACACACACACACTGAGGTACAGACCCACACTCACACACTCATATACACTCACACACAGTGAGGTACTGACCCACACTCACACATTCATATACACACACACCCAGTGAGGTACTGACCCACACTCACACACTCATATACACTCATACAGTGAGGTACTGACCCACACTCACACACTCATATACACTCACACACAGTGAGGTACTGACCCACACTCACACACTCATATACACACTCACACACAGTGAGGTACTGACCCACACTCACACACTCATATACACACACATACACAGTGAGGTACTGACCCACACTCACACACTCATATACACACACACACACACTGAGGTACAGACCCACACTCACACACTCATATACACTCACACACAGTGAGGTACTGACCCACACTCACACATTCATATACACACACACACAGTGAGGTACTGACCCACACTCACACACTCATATACACACACACCAAGTGAGGTACTGACCCACACTCACACACTCATATACACACACACACAGTGAGGTACTGACCCACACTCACACACTCATATACACACACACACCCAGTGAGGTACTGACCCACACTCACACACTCATATACACACACACACAGTGAGGTACTGACCCACACTCACACACTCATATACACACTCACACAGTGAGGTACTGACCCACACTCACACACTCATATACACACACACACAGTGAGGTACTGACCCACACTCACACACTCATATACACACTCACACAGTGAGGTACTGACCCACACTCACACACTCATATACACACACACCCAGTGAGGTACTGACCCACACTCACACACTCATATACACACACACACACAGTGAGGTACTGACCCACACTCACACACTCATATACACACACACACAGTGAGATACTGACCCACACTCACACACTCATATACACTCACACACAGTGAGGTACTGACCCACACTCACACACTCATATACACACTCACACACAGCGAGGTACTGACCCACACTCACACACTCATATACACTCACACACAGTGAGGTACTGACCCACACTCACACACTCATATACACACTCACACAGTGAGGTACTGACCCACACTCACACACTCATATACACACACACACCCAGTGAGGTACTGACCCACACTCACACACTCATATACACACACACAGTGAGGTACTGACCCACACTCACACACTCATATACACACACACACCCAGTGAGGTACTGACCCACACTCACACACTCATACACACACACACACAGTGAGGTACTGACCCACACTCACACACTCATACACACACACACACAGTGAGGTACTGACCCACACTCACACACTCATATACACACTCACACAGTGAGGTACTGACCCACACTCACACACTCATATACACACTCACACAGTGAGGTACTGACCCACACTCACACACTCATATACACACTCACACCCAGCGAGGTACTGACCCACACTCACACACTCATATACACACACACACCCAGTGAGGTACTGACCCACACTCACACACTCATATACACACACACACAGTGAGATACTGACCCACACTCACACACTCATATACACACTCACACACAGTGAGGTACTGACCCACACTCACACACTCATATACACACTCACCCAGTGAGGTACTGACCCACACTCACACACTCATATACACTCACACACAGTGAGGTACTGACCCACACTCACACACTCATATACACACTCACACACAGTGAGGTACTGACCCACACTCACACACTCATATACACACACACACACACAGTGAGATACTGACCCACACTCACACACTCATATACACACACACACAGTGAGGTACTGACCCACACTCACACACTCATATACACACTCACCCAGTGAGGTACTGACCCACACTCACACACTCATATACACTCACACACAGTGAGGTACTGACCCACACTCACACACTCATATACACACTCACACACAGTGAGGTACTGACCCACACTCACACACTCATATACACACACACACCCAGTGAGGTACTGACCCACACTCACACAGTCATATACACACACACACAGTGAGATACTGACCCACACTCACACACTCATATACACACTCACACACAGTGAGGTACTGACCCACACTCACACACTCATACACACACACACAGTGAGGTACTGACCCACACTCACACACTCATATACACACTCACACAGTGAGGTACTGACCCACACTCACACACTCATATGCACACTCACACCCAGTGAGGTACTGACCCACACTCACACACTCATATACACACACACACAGTGAGGTACTGACCCACACTCACACACTCATATACACACACACACACAGTGAGATACTGACCCACACTCACACACTCATACACACACACAGTGAGGTACTGACCCACACTCACACACTCATATACACACACACACACAGTGAGGTACTGACCCACACTCACACACTCATATACACACTCACACAGTGAGGTACTGACCCACACTCACACACTCATATACACACTCACACACAGTGAGGTACTGACCCACACTCACACACTCATATACACACACACACACAGTGAGGTACTGACCCACACTCACACACTCATATACACACACACACACAGTGAGGTACTGACCCACACTCACACACTCATATACACACACACCCAGTGAGGTACTGACCCACACTCACACACTCATATACACACTCACACACAGTGAGGTACTGACCCACACTCACACACTCATACATACTCACACACAGTGAGGTACTGACCCACACTCTCACACTCATACACACACACACAGTGAGGTACTGACCCACACTCACACACTCATATACACACTCACACAGTGAGGTACTGACCCACACTCACACACTCATACACACTCACACACAGTGAGGTACTGACCCACACTCACACACTCATACACACACACACAGTGAGGTACTGACCCACACTCACACACTCATACACACACACACAGTGAGGTACTGACCCACACTCATATACACACTCACATAGTGAGGTACTGACCCACACTCACACACTCATATAGTCAGTAAGTCACTTGGACAAATAAACTGGAAGGAGGCGTTCTTAGGGAAAAGTACCGAAGGAAGGTGGCGGATATTCAAGGAATGTATGTCTGGCGCTCTGCATGACAATGTTCCGATGAGACAAGGGGGTTTTGGTAGGTCGTGGGAACCGTGGTGCACGAAGGCCGTGTTGAACCTAGTCAGGAGGAAAAGGAAGGTGTACAAAAGGTTCAGGGAACTAGGAGAGGTTAAGGATCTTGAAGAGTATAAGGACTGTAGAAAGGAGGTTAAAAGGGAAATTAGGAGAGCCAGAAGGGGTCATGAGAAGACCTTGGCGGGTAAGATTAAGGAAAATCCCAAGGCCTTGTATAAATATGTGAAAGGTAAAAGGATGAGAAGGGAAAGGATAGGACCTATAAAAGGTGAAGGGGGAAAGGTCTATGTGGAACCAGAAGAAATGGCGGGGGTGCTTAATGAGTACTTTGCCTCAGTATTCACAGTGGAAGCTGATTTGGGAGATCTTGCTATGGACTTGCAGCAGATGGAAAAGATTGAGTACGTGGACATTAAGGAGGAGGATGTGTTAGAACTTTTGAATTCTATCAAAATAGATAAGTCGCTGGGACCAGATGGGATGTACCCCAGGATACTGTGGGAGGCCAGGGAAGTGATTGCAGAGCCCCTGGTGATGATCTTTGCGTCGTCAATGGAGACTGGAGAGGTTCCGGAAGATTGGAGGATTGCGGATGTAGTCCCTATTTTCAAGAAAGGGAACAGAGATAGCCCGGGAAATTACCGCCCGGTGAGTCTGACCTCAGTGGTTGGTAAGCTGATGGAGAGGCTTCTGAGGGACAAGATTTACGAGCATTTGGAGAGGTTTGACATGATCAGGAATAGTCAGCATGGATTTGTCAAGGGCAGGTCGTGCCTTACGAGCCTAGTTGAGTTCTTCGATAATGTGACTGAACACATTGACGAAGGAAGTGCCGTGGACGTACTGTACATGGACTTCAGCAAGGCGTTTGATAAGGTCCCCCATGCAAGACTTCTTGAGAAGGTGAGAGGGTACGGGATCCAAGGGCCTTTGGCCTTGTGGATCCAGAACTGGCTTGCCTGCAGAAGGCAGAGTGGGGTTGTGGATGGGTCTTTTTCGGAATGGAGGTCAGTCACCAGTGGGGTGCCCCAGGGATCTGTTCTGGGACCCTTGCTGTTTGTCATTTTCATAACTGACCTGGATGAGGAAGTGGAGGGATGGGTTAGCAAGTTCGCTGATGACACGAAGGTCGGTGGTGTTGTGGATGGTCTGGAAGGATGTCAAAAGTTGCAGCAGGACATAGATAGGATGCAGGAATGGGCGGAGAAGTGGCAGATGGACTTCAACGCGGATAAATGTGTAGTCGTCCATTTCGGCAGAACCAACGGGATGAACGAGTACACTATCAAGGGCAGGAGTCTTAGTAGCGTTGAAGAGCAGAAGGATCTCGGGGTCCGGGTCCACAGGACTCTTAAATCGGCCTCGCAGGTGGAGGAGGTGGTCAAGAAGGCGTATTGTGTACTGGCCTTCATTAATCGAGGGATTGAGTTTAGGAGTCGAGAGGTAATGCTGCAACTTTACAGGACCCTTGTCAGGCCTCATTTGGAGTACTGTGCGCAGTTCTGGTCGCCTCACTATAGGAAAGACGTAGAAGCTATTGAAAGGGTGCAGAGGAGATTTACATGGATGTTGCCTGGACTGGGAGGCATGCTTTATGAAGATAGGTTGAGGGAGCTGGGACTCTTTTCCCTGGAGAGGCGAAGGTTGAGAGGCGACCTGATAGAAGTTTATAAAATGTTGAGAGGAATAGATAGGGTGGACTCTCAGAGGCTATTTCCCCGGGTTGAAATGGTCGCTACGAGAGGACACAGATTTAAGGTGCGGGGAGGGAAGTACAGAGGTGATGTTAGGGGTAAGTTTTTCACTCAGAGGGTGGTGAGTGAATGGAATCGGCTGCCGTCATCGGTGGTGGAGGCGAACTCGCTGGGGTCTTTTAAAAGACTTCTGGATGAGTATATGGGGTTTAATGGGATTGGGGGTTATAGATAGGTCTGGAGGTTGGTGGGGTTGATGTGATCGGCACAACTCGAGGGCTGAAGGGCCTGTTTGTGCTGTAATGTTCTATGTTCTATGTTCTACACACACACAGTGAGGTACTGACTCACACTCACACACTCATACACACTCACACACAGTGAGGTACTGACCCACAGTCACACACTCATATACACACTCACACAGTGAGGTACTGACCCACACTCACACACTCATACACACACACAGTGAGGTACTGACCCACACTCACACACTCATATACACACACAGTGAGGTACTGACCCACACTCATATACACACACACAGTGAGTTACTGACCCACACTCACACACTCATATACACACTCACACACAGTGAGGTACTGACCCACACTCACACACTCATATACACACTCACACAGTGAGGTACTGACCCACACTCACACACTCATACACACACACAGTGAGGTACTGACCCACACTCACACACTCATATACACACACAGTGAGGTACTGATCCACACTCACACACTCATACACACTCACACAGTGAGGTACTGACCCACACTCATATACACACACACACACAGTGAGGTACAGACCCACACTCATATACACACACACAGTGAGGTACTGACCCACACTCACACACTCATATACACACTCACACACAGTGAGGTACTGACCCACACTCACACACTCATATACACACACACACCCAGTGAGGTACTGACCCACACTCACACTCTCAGACACACTCACACAGTGAGGTATTGACCCACACTCACACACTCATATACACACTCACACACAGTGAGGTACTGACCCACACTCACACACTCGTATACACACACCCAGTGAGGTACTGACCCACACTCACACACTCATATACACACACACACACAGTGAGATACTGACCCACACTCACACACTCATATACACACACACACAGTGAGGTACAGACCCACACTCACACACTCATATACACACTCACACAGTGAGGTACTGACCCACACTCACACACTCATATACACACACAGTGAGGTACTGACCCACACTCATATACACACACACAGTGAGTTACTGACCCACACTCACACACTCATATACACACTCACACACAGTGAGGTACTGACCCACACTCACACACTCATATGCACACTCACACAGTGAGGTACTGACCCACACTCACACACTCATACACACACACAGTGAGGTACTGACCCACACTCACACACTCATACACACTCACACAGTGAGGTACAGACCCACACTCATATACACACACACAGTGAGGTACTGACCCACACTCACACACTCATATACACACACACACACAGTGAGGTACAGACCCACACTCATATACACACACACAGTGAGGTACTGACCCACACTCACACTCTCAGACACACTCACACAGTGAGGTACTGACCCACACTCACACACTCATATACACACTCACACAGTGAGGTATTGACCCACACTCACACACTCATATACACACTCACACACAGTGAGGTACTGACCCACACTCACACACTCGTATACACACACCCAGTGAGGTACTGACCCACACTCACACACTCATATACACACACCCAGTGAGGTACTGACCCACACTCACACACTCATATACACACACACACACAGTGAGATACTGACCCACACTCACACACTCATATACACACACACACAGTGAGGTACTGACCCACACTCACACACTCATACACACTCACACACAGTGAGGTACTGACCCACACTCACACACTCATATACACACACACACAGTGAGGTACTGACCCACACTCACACACTCATATACACTCACACACAGTGAGGTACTGACCCACACTCACACACTCATATACACTCACACACAGTGATGTACTGACCCACACTCACACACTCATATACACACACAACACACACAATTCTTACAAAACTCATCTCCAGATTCTGTATTCTCAGCCCCCTACTATACAGTTATATACCTATGACTGTGTGGCTAAATTCCCCTCCAACTTGATTTTCAAGTCTGCTGATCTCAAACAATGATGCGACAGAGTACAGGAAACAGATAGCGAATCTGGTGAACTGGTGCAGCAACAATAATCTCTCCCTCAATGTCAACAAAATGAAGAAGATAGTCATCAACCTCAGGAAGCATAAAGGAGAACATGCCCCTGTCTACATCAACAGGGACAAAGCAAAAAGGGTCAAGAGCTTCATGTTTTTAGGTGTCCAGATCACCAACAATCTATCCAGGTCCCCCCATGCTGATGCTATAGTTAAGAAAGCCCACCAATGCCTCTACTTTCTCAGAAGACGAAAGAAATCTATCTCCTTCACAATTGCATTGGAACGAGATAGGATCAGGCAGGCTAGGAAGGTGTTTGTCTGGGGTAAGGGGAGATACGAAGAAGTCAGGAAGTTACTTGGACAAATAAACTGGAAGGAGGCGTTCTTAGGGAAAAGTACCGAAGGAAGGTGGCAGATATTCAAGGAATGTTTGTCTGGCGCTCTGCATGACAATGTTCCGATGAGACAAGGGGGTTTTGGTAGGTCGCGGGAACCGTGGTGCACAAAGGCTGTGTTGAACCTAGTCAGGAGGAAAGGGAAGGTGTATAAGAGGTTCAGGGAACTAGGAGAGGTTAAAGATCTTGAGGAGTATAAGGACTGTAGGAAGGAACTTAAGAGGGAAATTAGGAGAGCCAGAAGGGGTCATGAGAAGACGTTGGCGGGTAAGATTAAGGAGAATCCCAAGGCCTTCTATAAATATGTGAAAGGTAAAAGGATAAGAAGAGAACGGATAGGACCTATAAAAGGTGAGGGGGGAAAAGTTTGTGTGGAACCAGAAGAAATGGCAGAGGTGCTTAACGAGTACTTTGCCTCAGTATTCACAGTGGAAGCTGATCCGGGAGATTTTGTTATGGATTTGCAGCAGATGGAAAAGATTGAATACGTGAATATTAAGGAGGAGGTTGTGTTGGAACTTTTGAATTCTATCAAGGTAGATAAGTCGCCTGGACCAGATGGGATGTACCCCAGGATGCTGTGGGAGGCGAGGGAAGAGATTGCAGAGCCCCTGGCGATGATCTTTGCGTCGTCAATGGAGACGGGAGAGGTTCCGGAAGATTGGAGGATTGCGGATGTAGTCCCTATTTTCAAGAAAGGGAACAGAGATAGCCCGGGAAATTACCGACCGGTGAGTCTGACCTCAGTGGTTGGTAAGTTGATGGAGAGGCTTCTGAGGGACAAGATTTACGAACATTTGGAGAGGTTTGACATGATCAGGAATAGTCAGCATGGATTTGTCAAGGGCAGGTCGTGCCTTACGAGCCTAGTTGAGTTCTTCGATAATGTGACTGAACACATTGACGAAGGAAGTGCCGTGGACGTAGTGTACATGGACTTCAGCAAGGCGTTTCATAAGGTCCCCCATGCAAGACTTCTTGAGAAGGTGAGAGGGCATGGGATCCAAGGGCCTTTGGCCTTGTGGATCCAGAACTGACTTGCCTGCAGAAGGCAGAGAGTGGTCGTGGATGGGGCTTTTTCTGAATGGAGGTCAGTCACCAGCGGAGTGCCTCAAGGATCTGTTCTAGGACCCTTGTTCTTTGTCATTTTCATAAATGACCTGAACGAGGAAGTGGAGGGATGGGTAAGTAAGTTCACTGATGACACAAAGGTCGGTGGTGTTGTGGATGGTCTGGAAGGATGGCAAAAGTTGCAGCAGGACATAGATAGAATGCAGGACTGGGCGGAGAAGTGGCAGATGGACTTCAATGCGGATAAATGCGTAGTCGTCCATTTTGGCAGAACCAACGGGATGAACGAGTACACTATCAAGGGCAGAAGTCTGAGTAGTGTTGAAGAGCAGAAGGATCTAGGGGTCCGGGTCCACAGGACTCTTAAATCGGCCTCGCAGGTGGAGGAGGTGGTCAAGAAGGCGTATGGTGTACTGGCCTTCATTAATCGAGGGATTGAGTTTAGGAGTCAGGAGGTAATGCTGCAACTTTATAAGACCCTTGTCAGGCCTCATTTAGAGTATTGTGCGCAGTTCTGGTCGCCTCACTATAGGAAAGATGTAGAAGCTATTGAGAGGGTACAGAGGAGATTTACAAGGATGTTGCCTGGACTGGGAGGCATGCCTTATGAAGTTAGGTTGAGGAAGCTGGGACTCTTTTCCCTGGAGAGACGAAGGTTGAGAGGCGACCTGATAGAAGTTTACAAAATGTTGAGAGGAATAGATAGGGTGGACTCTCAGAGGCTATTTCCCCGGGTTGAAATGGTTGCTACGAGAGGACACAGATTTAAGGTACAGGGAGGGAAGTTCAGAAGTGATGTTAGGGGTAAGTTTTTTACTCAGAGGGTGGTGAGTGAATGGAATTGGCTGCCGTCAGTGGTGGTGGAGGCGAACTTGCTGGGGTCTTTTAAAAGACTTCTGGATGAGTATATGGGGTTTAATGAGATTGAGGGTTATAGATAGGTCTGTAGGTTGATGGGGTTGATGTGATCGGTGCAACTCGTGGGCCGAAGGGCCTGTTTGTGCTGTAATGATCTACGTTCAATGTTCTATGAAATTTGGCATGAAAGCTACGACTCTCCAACTTTTACAGATGCACTACAGAAAGCATTCTTTCTGGTTGTATCACAGCTTGGTATGGGCTCCTGCTCAGCCCAAGACCGCAAGTAACTACAATGGGTTGTGAATGAAGTTGGCATTTGATGTTGCAGTTATATAGAACATTGGTTAGGCCACATTTGGAATACTGTGTCCAGTTCTGGTCGTCACATTACCAGAAGTACATGGAGGCTTTGGAGAGAGTGCAGAGAAGGTTTACCAGGATGTTGCCTGGTATGGAGGATCTTAGCTATGAGGAGAGATTGAGTAAACTAGGATTGTTCTCCCTGGAAAGATGGAGGTTGACGGGCGACCGAATAGAAGTTTATAAATTTATGAAGGGCATCGATAATGTGAACAGTTGGAAGCTTTTCCCCAGGGTGGAAATGACAAACACAAAGGGTCACAAATTCAAGATAAGGTTCAATACAGATATGTGGGGTCGTTTTTCACACAGAGGGTGGTGGGGGCCTGGAATGCGCTACCAAGCAAGGTGGTTACGGCAGATACGCTCGGATCATTTAAGACTTATCCAGATAATGACATGATCAGACTGGGAATAGAGGGATACAAATGGATGGTCTAGTTAGGAACACATGGTCAGTGCAGGCTTGGAGGGGCCGAAGGGCCTGTTCCTGTGCTGTATTGTTCTTTGTTCTAGTTCATCATGCAAACCATCAACTCTGTCTATATTTCCCGGAGCCTTGTAAAAGCAGCCAGCATAATCAAAGACTCCACTCACCCCGGACATTCTCTCTTCCACCTTCCGTCGGGAAAAAGATACAAAAGTCTGAGGTCACGTACCAACCGACTCAAGAACAGCTTCTTCCCTGCTGCTGTCAGACTTTTGAATGAACATAAGAACATAAGAAATAGGAGCAGGAGTAGGCCATCTGGCCCTTCGAGCCTGCCCCGCCATTCAATAAGATCATGGCTGATCTGTCGTGACTCAGCTCCACCTTCCCGCCCTCTCCCCATAACCCTTAATCCCCTCTCTTATCAAAAACCCATCAACCCGTTTCTTAAAAATATTTAGCGAGGCAGCCTCCACCACTTCAACGGGCAGAGAATTCCAGAGATTCACCACCATTTGAGTGAAGAAGTTCCTCCTCAACTCTGTTCTAAACCGCCCCCCCTTTATCTTGAGGCTGTGTCCCCTAGTCCTACTGTCATTTTTGAGCGGGAAGAGTCTCTCCACCTCTATCCTATCCATCCCATTCATCATCTTATATGTCTCAATGAGATCTCCCCTCATTCTTCTAAACTCTAACGAGTACAAGCCTAGTTTATTCAGCCTCTCCTCATAGCTCAATCCCCTCAACTCCGGTATCAGCCTAGTAAACCTCCTCTGCACTCCCTCCAGGGCCAAAATATCCTTGCGCAGGTGCGGCGCCCAAAACTGCACACAGTACTCCAGCTGCGGCCTCACCAATGCCCTATACAGCTGTAGCAAGACCTCCCTACTTTTATATTCAATCCCCCTCGCTATGAAGGCCAGCATCCCATTCGCCTTCCTGACCACCTGCTGCACCTGCAAGCTGGGTTTTTGCGACTCATGCACAAGGACCCCGAGGTCCCTCTGCACCGTCGCCTGCTGCAGTTTTTCGCCCCATAAGTAATAGTCCTTCCTACCATTCCTCCTACCAAAGTGGACCACCTCACACTTGCCAACATTAAATTCCATTTGCCATTTCCTGGCCCATTCGCCCAGCCTATCTAGATCCTTCTGCAGACTATCCACACCCTCCGCACAATTTGCCTTTCCCCCAATCTTGGTGTCATCAGCAAATTTCGACACCCTGCACTCGGTTCCCTCCTCCAGATCATCTATATAAATGGTAAATAGCTGAGGCCCCAGCACCGACCCCTGGGGCACCCCACTAGTCACCAACCGCCAATCCGAAGAGCATCCATTGACCCCTACTCTCTGCCTCCTATTTGACAACCAATCCTCTATCCACGCTAACACCCTACCCCCAACTCCATGTCCCCTGACCTTCTGCAATAACCTCTTGTGAGGTACCTTGTCAAACGCCTTCTGAAAATCCAGAAAGACCACATCCACCGGCTCTCCTCTATCCACCGCCCTAGACACATCCTCATAGAACTCCAGTAAATTTGTCAGACACGACTTCCCTTTAATGAAACCGTGTTGCGTCCGCCCTATCAAGCAATTCCCCTCAAGATGCCTCGCTATTTCCTCCTTAATGACGGATTCTAACATTTTACCTACCACAGACATTAAACTAACCGGCCTATAATTCCCCGCCTTTTGCCTGGCACCCTTCTTAAACAACGGCGTAACATTAGCCATTTTCCAATCTTCCGGCACTTCCCCGGAATCCAGCGACGTCTGGAAAATAACCACCAAGGCATCCACTATCACCTCCGCCATTTCTTTCAGAACCCTCGGATGCATTCCATCCGGTCCTGGGGACTTGTCCACAATCAGCCCCTCCAGTCTGTCGAGCACCACCTCTCTAGTAACAGTAATGTCATTAAGACCCTCCATTCCTACCACCTTTCCATCGCTAACACCCGGCAAATTATTCACGTCCTCCTCCATGAAGACAGAAACAAAAAAGTTATTCAAGACCTTAGCCATATCCCCATCCCCTACCACTAGCTCCCCTTTCTCATCCTCTAAAGGACCAACGTTTACCCTAGCCAGCCTCTTCCTTTTTATATATTTATAAAAACTCTTGCTATCCTTTTTTATATTAAGTGCTAGCCCAGCCTCATAGCTTCTCCTACCCTCCTTTATCAATTTCTTTGTCAATCTTTGTTGACATTTAAACCTTTCCCAATCCTCTTCTCGCCCACTGCTCTTAGCTACTCTAAACTCCTCCGCTTTTAATTTAACACTTTCCTTCACCTCCTTCGTTATCCACGGCTTATTACCTCTCCTCCTACTGTCCTTTTTAACCATCGGAATAAATTTCTGCTGAGCACCAAGAAAGATCTCCTTAAAGATCCTCCACTGCTCCTCAGCAGACCTACCTTCCAACGCACTCCCCCAGTCCACATTCGCCAATTCTTCTCTCATCCTACCATACTCCCCTCTATTCAAACAAAGGACGCGTGTCTGGGAACCCACTTTCTCCTCCTCCATCTGCACCAGAAACTCCACCATACAATGATCACTCTCTCTAAGAGGATCCTTCACCGCAAGGTCCCTAATTCTACCCGCCTCATTACATAGCACCAGATCCAAGATAGCTCGCTCCCTCGTCGGCTCCAACACACACTGTTCAAGGAAATTATCCCGGCAGCATTCCAAGAACTCCTCCTCGAGCCCACCGTGTCCAACATGGGTCGACCAATCAATATGCAGATTGAAATCTCCCATAACTACTGCCGTCCCATTCCTGCACGCCGCACTTATTTGCGCGTTAACAGCCCGCCCCACCTCCAGACCTACCTTGAACTAAGTTGATCTTTCTCCACACCCTCGCTATGACTGTAACACTACTTTCTGCACTCTCTCCTTCTCTATGATTGGTATGCCCTGTCTGTCTTGCACACAAGAAACAATACTTTTTACTATATACTAATACAAGTGACAAAAATCAAATCATTCACACTCACTCACACTTTCTCACACACAGACACTCACTCACACTCCAGTCATCATTTGTACCTGAAGATGGAAATGAAAAATCTCCCAGGGCTTCTCAAGAATGTTATCAGGGCAAGAAAAGTGTAACTGAGGAGGGATTGGATAGGTTGGGGTTATTTTCCTTGGACCAAAGAAGGTTGAGGGGTGATTTGATAGAGGTGTACAAAATTATAAGGCAAAGAGATAGAGTGAACAGGATAAAATTATTTCCCTTGGTGGAGAATTTTAGAACGAGGGGACATAGATTCAAGATAAGTGGCAGAAAGTGCAAACAGGACATGAGGAAGAGGTTTTTACGCAGAGGGTGGTGGGTGTCTGGAATTCCCAAGTTGGTGGTGGAGACAGAGACCCTAAAGTCTTTTAAAAAGTACCTGGGTCTGCACCTTAAGTGCTGTAAGCTACAGGGCAATGGGCCAGGTACAGGAAGGTGGGATTAGAAAGGGCACCTGTGTGTCCACGGACTGACATGGACAAGATGGGCTGAATGGCCTCCTTCTGTGCTGTGATCTTTCCTGGCTATCGTTCAGTGAACAACAAGTACGGCCCCCCCCCAGAAACCCCGCCGCCCTCCTTCACCCATCCCACGAGGCACGTTAGAGACCCAAACAGTTGCTCCAGGTCATGTGTGGATCTCACTGTCTCTCCCTAATGAGCCATACCTTTCACTGCCTTGGCCTGATGCTCCAGTGAGCCACACCTTTACCTTCGGGTCCAGTAGGTAGCTTCCAAAGTTGATGCGTCCCATGTTCTCAACCACAATGTCCAGCACGTCACCCTTGTTGCCGCTGATGTTTAAGGCAAGAATATTATCCCGTTCCAACACACCCTGATACACCTACAACACAGAGAGCAAACATCACACCCTCTTACTCTGCTGAGGGATAAGTAACCTCAAGGGTTAAAGCTGACAACCAATCATTGCTCACTCACCCCATTCACCAGGACGTACCCTCGATCGTGCACTCCATTCAGTGACATCAAAGGAAGAGGTTTCTCCATGTTTTGTGGGAGCAGAGTGCGATACAGCAAAAACCCATAATACTGAAACAGAAACAGGGCACTGGGGGTCAGAGACATTGCAAAGTCCTCACCTCCCATCTCCTTATCAGATCAGACTCAAACCAGTTCTTTGTTCACATATATATGGGGTTTAATGGGATTGGGGGTTATAGATAGGTCTATAGATTGGTGGGGTTGATGTGATCAGCGCAACTCGAGGGCCGAAGGGCCTGTTTGTGCTGTTATGTTCTATGTTCTATATGAAACGTTACCATGATCCTACCTAGTGAAACATGACATGGCTATTCATCAGCACAGCTGGCTGGGCCACATCTGGATCTACCAGGCCCAGTAATCCTGCAAAACCAAAATGATCCAACTGTCTTCTGATCACAATAAGTACTTGTTGACCACTCCTCTCCTGCCCCACGCACCCCGCCCCACCCCCAACACCACTACCTCTCCTATCACCCAACCCCTTCCTCTCCCTGCTGCTGAAACAATTTTGGATCCAGTTTGGCATTTTTCCCATTGGATCCCATGATCTTTTACTTTTCTGACCAATACATAGAGGAGATTACCAGGATGTTTCCTGGTTTGATGAGACAGTGCCTTTAAGAAATGTAGTTAAATCATGTTTCTTCTGAAGGGTATGTTTGAAATTCAGCTCTGTTTACGGTGTCACTTCATCTACTCCAGGCAACACAAACGGTGTGACTGAAGAACAATTGGTTTGAACATAGAACATAGAACATTACAGCGCAGAACAGGCCCTTCGGCCCACGATGTTGCGCCGACCAGTTACAAAAACAATGACCCACTAGCCTAAACCAATCCCTTTTCATCCATAAACCTATCCACAGATCTCTTAAACGCCCCCAAACTAGGAGCATTTACAACTGCAGCAGGCAGGGCATTCCAGTCCCTCACCACAAGTTGCGCCGATCACATCTATATCTACTAAGCCAAAGAACTATCTGTAACTCCCAATCCCATTTGATCCCATATACTCATCCAGAAGTCTTTTAACAGACCCCAGCGCCTCTACCATCACCGATGGCAGCCAATTCCACTCACTCACTTTGTTTCCACTCACTTTGTTTTGAGAAAAAAAAAACACTGGATTAAAGCAAATTACTGCGGATACTGGAATCTGAAACCAAAAAAGAAAATGCTGGAAAATCTCAGTAGGTCTGGCTGCAAAGGTAAGGAAAGAAAAGAGCTGATGTTTCAAGTCTAGATGATCCTGAATATGTCAGCTCTTTTCTCTCCTTTCAGATGCTGCCAGACCTGCTGATTTTCCAGCATTTTCTCTTTTGTAGAACACAGAAAAACTACAGCACAAACAGGCCCTTCGGCCCACAATTTATGCCGATCTTATCCCTACCTACTAGGCTTACCTATAACCCTCAATCCTATTAAGTCCTGTGTACTCAACCAGAAGTCTCTTAAAAGACCCCAGTGAGTTCGCCTCCACCACCACCTACGGCACCACTCACTCACCACCCTCTGAGTGAAAAACTTACCCCTGACATCTCCTCTGTACCTACTCCCCAGCACCTTAAACCTGTGTCCTCTCGTAGCGACCATTTCAGCCCTGGGAAATAGCCTCTGAGAATCCACCCTATCTATTCCTCTCAACATTTTATAAACCTCTATCAGGTCGCCTCTCATCCTTCATCTCTCCAAGGAGAAAAGACCGAGCTCCCTCAACCTTTCCTCATAAGGCATGCCTCCCAATCCAGGCAACATCTTTGTAAATCTCCTCTTCACCCTTTCTATAGCTTCAACATCCCTCCTGTAATGAGGCGACCAGAACAGTACTCCAAGTGGGGTCTGACCAGGGTGCTATACAGCTGCAGCATTATCTCCCGACTCCTAAACTCAATCCCTCGATTGATGAAGGCCAGTACACCATACGCCTTCTTAACCATATCCTCTACCTGCAAGGCTGATTTGAGAGTCCTATGAACCCGGACCCTGAGATCCTTCTGATCTTCCACACTGCTAAGAGTCTTGAAACAACTTCAAGTTTTTAGGTGTCCAGATCACCAAACTGCTCTGGTTCCCCCATACCAACATTACAGTTAAGAAAGTCCACCAATGCCTCTACTTTCTCAGAAGACTAAGGAAATTTGGCATGTCAGCTATGACTCTCACCAGCTTTTACAGATGCATTATAGAAAGCATTCTTTCTGGCTGTATCACAGCTTGGAATGGGCTCCCACTCTGCCCAAGACTGCAAGGAACTGCAAAAGGTCGTGAATGTAGCCCAATTCATTGTGCAAACCAGCCTCCTATTCCCTGACTCTGTCTAAACTTCCCACTGCCTCAGCAAAGCAGCCAGCATAATTAAGGACTCTACACACCCCGGACATTCTCTCTTCTACCTTCTTCCGTCAGGAAAAAGATACAAAAATCTGAGGTCACGTACCAGCTTCTTCCCTGCTGCTGTCAGACTTTTGAATGCTCTTACCTTGCATTAAGCTGACTTTCTCTACACCCTAGCTGTGACTGTAACACTACATTCTGCACCCTCTCTCGTTTCCTTCTCTATGAACGATATGCTTTGTCTGTATGGCATGCAAGAAACAATATATTTCACTGTATATTAGTAAATGTGACAATAATGAATTAAAACAAAAGTTAGTTTGCAGGTAATTAAGAAGACAAATGGAATTTGGTCCTTCATTGCTAGAAGGATGGAGTTTAAAAACAGTGAGGTTATGTTGCAGCTGTATAAGGTACTGGTGAGGCCACACCTGGAGTACTGTGTACAGTTTTGGTCTCCTTACTTGAGAAAGGATATACTGGCACTGGAGGGGGTGCAGAGGAGATTCACTAGAACCAGAGAACATTACAGCACAGAAACAGGCCTTTTGGCCCTTCTTGTCTGTGCTGAACCATTTTTCTGTGTAGTCCAACTGACCTGCACCTGGACCATATCCCTCCACACCCCTCTCATCCATGTTCAAGCTTTTCTTAAATGTTAAAAGTGAGCCCGCATTTACCACTTCATCTGGCAGCTCATTCCACACTCCCACCACTCTCTGTGTGAAGAACTCTCCCCTAATATGCCCTTCAAACTTTTCCCCCTTCACCCTTAACCCATGTCCTCTAGTTTTTTTCTCCCCTATCCTCAGTGGAAAAAGCCTGCTTGCATTCACTCTATCGATACCCATCATAATTTTATACACCTCTATCAAATCTCCCCTCATTCTTTTACGCTCCAGGGAATAAAGTCCTAACGGATTCAACCTTTCTCTATAACTCAGTTTCTCAAGTCCCAGCAACATTCTTGTAAACCTTCTCTGCACTCTTTCAACTTTATTAATATCTTTCCTGTAATTAGGTGACCAAAACTGCACACAATACTCTAAATTCGGCCTCACCAATGTCTTAGAACATAGAACAGTACAGGCCCTTCGGCCCTCAATGTTGTGCCAAGTTTTGTCCAACCCCAAGATCAGTCTATCCCACTCCCTATCATTCTGGAATGCTCCATGTGCCTATCCAATAACTGCTTGAAAGTTCTTAAAGTGTCCGACTCCACTATCACAGCAGGCAGTGCATTCGACACACAACCACTCTCTGAGTAAAGAATCTACCTCGGACATCCCTCCTATATCTCTCACCATGAACCTTAAAGTAACAGCTACATCCACCCGAGAAAATAGTCTCTGCACATCCACTCTATCCACTCCCCTCATCAACTTATAAACCTCTATTAAGTCGCTTCTCATCCTCCTCCGCTCTAAAGATTCTTATACAACTGCACCATAATATTCCAACTCTTTTACTTAATACTTTGATTTATAAAGGCCAATGTACCAAAAGCACTCTTTACAACCCCATCCACCTGTGACACCACTTTTACTGAATTATGTACCTGTATTCCCAGATCCCTCTGTTCTACTGCACTCTTCAGTGTCCTATCATTTACCTTGTATGTTCTACCTTGGTTTGTCCTTCCAAAGTGCAATACCTCATACCTGTCTGCATTAAACTCCATCTGCCATTTTTCTGGTTGGTCCAAATCCCTCTGCAAGCTTTGAAAACCTTCCTCACTGTCCACTATACTTCCAGTCTTTGTATCATCAGCAAATTTGCTGATCCAATTTACCACATTATCATCCAGATCATTGATATCGATGACAAACAACAATGGACCCAACACTGATCCCTGCGGCACTCCACTAGTCACAGGCCTCCACTCAGAGAAGCAATCCTCCACTACCGCTCTCTGGCTTCTTCCATTGAGCCAATGTCTAATCCAATTTACTACCTCTCCATGTATACCTAGCGACTGAACCTTCCTAACTAAAGTCCCATGCGGGACCTTGTTAGAGGCCTTACTGAAATCCATGTAGACAACATCCACTGCTTTCCCTTCATCCACTTTCCTGGTAACCTCCTCAAAAATCTCTAATAGATTGGTTAAACATGGCCTGTCACGCACAAAGCCATGTTGACTCTCCCTAATAAGTCCCTGTCCATCCAAGTATTTGTAGATCCTATCTCTTAGTGCTGCTTCCAATAACTTACCTACTACTGACGTCAAACCTACCGGCCTATAATTTCCCGGATTACTTTTTGAGCCTTAAACAATGGAACAACATGAGCTATCCTCCAATCATCCAGCACCTCACCCGTGGATACTGACATTTTAAATATATCTGCCAGGGCCCCTGTAATTTCAACACTCGTCTCCTTCGAGGTCTGAGGGATTTATCTACTCTGATTTGACTTAAGACAGCAAGCACCTCCTCCCCTTTAATCTCTATAGCTTCCCTACTTGTTTGCCTTATTTCCATAGACTCCATGCCAGTTTCCACAGTAAATACAAATGCAAAAATCCCATTTAATATCCCCTCCATTTCTTCTGGTTCCCTACATATCCGACCACACTGATCTTCAAGAGGACCAATTTTATTCCTCACAATCCTTTTGCTGTTAATATACCTGTCGAAGCTCTTAGGATTTTCCTTCACCTTGACTGCCAAAGCAACCTCATGTCTCCTTTTAGCCCTCCTGATTTCCTTCATAAGTAGTTTCTTGAACTGTTTATATTCCTCAAGCATCTTATTTGTTCCCTGTTGCCTATACATGTCATACATGTACTCCTGGTTAGGAGTGAAAGTAATAGGGTAATTGTTATGGGGGACTTTAACTTTACTAATATTGATTGGAATTGCTATAGCTCTAGCTCGTTAGAGGGGTCAGTTTTTGTTCAAAGTGTGCAGGAAGGTTTTTTGACTCAGTATGTAGATAGGCCAACTAGAGGTGAGGCTATATTGGATTTGGTGCTGGGAAATGAGCCAGACCAGGTGCTAGACTTGGACGTTGGTGTGCATTTTGGTGATAATGACCACAATTCGGTTACGTTCACCTTAGTGATGGAAAGGGATAGGCATGAACCTCGGATCAATAGTTTTAGCTGGGGGAAGGGTAATTATGAGGCTATTAGGAGTGAATTAGGAAGCATAGATTGGACTAGGAGATTACAGGGACTGGGAACGTCCGAAATGTGGAGTTTTTTCAAGGAGCAGCTACTGCGAGTCCGTGATAGGTATGTCCCTGTCAGGCAAGGAGGAATTGGTAGATCTAGGGAACCATGGTGCACTAAAAGAGTTGAGTCGATGGTTAAAAAGAAAAAGGAAGCTTATGTTCGGATGAGATTTGAGGGCTCAGGTAGTGCACTAGAAAGCTTTAGATTGGCTAGGAGGGAGTTGAAGAGTGAGTTAAGAAGGGCTAAAAGAGGACATGAGAAGACTTTGGCTGATAGGATTAAGGAGAATCCTAAGGCGTTCTATAGGTATGTCAAGAATAGAAGGTTGGTCAGGGCAAGATTAGGGCCAGTTACAGACAGCAGAGGGAAGTTGTGTGTGGAACCGGAGGAGATTGGAGAAGCATTGAACCAATATTTCTCTTCGGTGTTCACGCAGGGGGACATGAATATAGCTGAGGAGGACACTGGGTTGCAGGGGTGTAAAATAGACAGTATTACGGTTGATAAGGGGGATGTGCTGGATATTCTTGAGGGGTTGAAAATAGATAAGTCCCCTGGTCCGGATGGGATCTACCCTAGGATTCTCTGGGAGGCTAGAGAGGTGATTGCAGAGCCTTTGGCTCTGATCTTCAGGTCGTCGTTGGTCTCTGGTGTAGTCCCGGAGGATTGGAGGATAGCGAATGTTGTCCCATTGTTTAAGAAGGGGAACAGAGACTTTGTCGGGAATTATAGACCGGTGAGTCTTACTTCTGTGGTGGGTAAGGTTTTAGAAAAAATTATTAGGGATAGGATTTATAGTTATTTGGAGTGTAATGAATTGATTAGAAATAGTCAGCATGGTTTTGTAGCGGGTAGGTCGTGCCTTACTAACCTTATTGAGTTTATTGATAAGGTGACCAAAGAGGTGGATAGGGGTAAGGCAGTTGATGTGGTGTATATGGATTTTAGTAAGGCGTTTGATAAGGTTCACCATGGAAGGCTTCTGCAGAAAATGCAGATGTGTGGGATTGGGGGTGATCTAGGGAATTGGATCAGGAATTGGCTAGCAGATAGGAGACAGAGGGTGGTGGTTGATGGTAAATATTCATCATGGAGTTCGGTTACGAGTGGTGTGCCTCAAGGATCTGTTTTGGGGCCACTGCTGTTTGTAATCTTTATTAATGATCTGGATGAGGGTATAGTTGGGTGGATTAGTAAATTTGCTGATGACACCAAAGTCGGAGGTGTGGTAGATTGTGAGGAAGGGTGTCATAGTCTGCAGGGTGACTTAGATAGGTTGCAGAGCTGGGCCGAGAGGTGGCGGATGGAGTTTAATGTGGAGAAGTGTGAGGTAATTCACTTCGGTAGGAGCAACAGATGTGTCGAGTATAGGGCTAACGGGAGGACTTTGAATAGTGTGGATGAACAGAGGGATCTAGGTGTATGTGTACATAGATCCCTGAAAGTTGGGAAAGTTGTTAAGAAGGCGTACGGTGTCTTGGCGTTTATTGGTAGGGGGATTGAATTTAAGAGTCGCAGCGTCATGTTGCAACTGTACACAACTCTGGTGCGGCCGCACTTGGAGTTTTGTGTGCAGTTCTGGTCCCCACATTACAGGAAGGATGTGGAGGCTTTGGAGAGGGTGCAGAGGAGGTTTACTAGGATGTTGCCTGGTATGGAGGGGAGGTCCTATGAGGAGAGACTGAGGGATTTGGGGTTGTTTTCGCCGGAAAGAAGGAGGCTAAGAGGGGATCTTATTGAAACATATAAGATGATTAGAGGTTTGGATAGGGTGGACAGTGATAGCCTTTTTCCTTGGATGGAGAAAGCTAGCACGAGGGGGCATGGCTTTAAATTAAGGGGGGGTAGCTACAGGACGGATGTCAGGGGTAGGTTCTTTACCCAGAGGGTGGTGAGGGATTGGAATGCCCTGCCTGCTGCAGTTGTAAATGCTCCTAGTTTGGGGGCGTTTAAGAGATCTGTGGATAGGTTTATGGACGAAAAGGGATTGGTTTAGGCTAGTGGGTCATTGTTTTTGTAACTGGTCGGCGCAACATCGTGGGCCGAAGGGCCTGTTCTGCGCTGTAATGTTCTATGTTCTATATTCTATGTCATACATCTCTCTCTTCTTCTTTATCAGAGTTCCAATATCCCTCAAGAACCAAGGTTCCTTATTCTTATTCACTTTGCCTTTAATCCTGACAGGAACATACAAGCTCTGCACCCTCAAAATTTCTTCTTTGAAGGCCTCCCACTTACCAATCACATCCTTGCCAGAGAACAGCCTGTCCCAATCCAGGCTTTTTAGATTCTTTCTCATTTCTTCAAATTTGGCCTTTTTCCAGTTTAGAACCTCAACCCGAGGACCAGATCTATCTTTATCCATGATCAAGTTGAAACTAATGGCGTTATGATCACTGGAACCAAAGTGTTCCTCTACACACACTTCCATCACTTGTCCAAAATCATTTCCTAATAGGAGATCTAGTACTGCATCCTCTCTAGTTGGTGCCTCTATATATTGATTTAGAAAATTTTCCTGAACACATTTTACAAACTTTAACCCATCTAGACCTTTAACGGTATGGGAGTCCCAATCTATATGTGGAAAATTAAAATCCCCCACTATCACAACTTTGTGTTTCCTGCTGTTGGCTGCTATCTCACTGCAGATTTGCTCCTCCAATTCTCACTGACTATTGGATGGTCGATAATACAACCCCATTAATGTGGTCATACCTTTCCTGTTTTTCAGCTCCCCCCTCTGTAGACAAGCCCTCAATCTGTCCTGCCTGAGCACTGCTGCAACATTTTCCCTGACTAGCAATGCCACACACATCCCACCTTTTATCCCTCTGTCTCTATCACATCTGAAACATTGGAAGCCTGGAACATTGAGCTGCCAGTCCTGCCCCTCCTGTAGCCAAGTTTCACTAATGACTATAATGTCATAATTCCATGTGTCAATCCACACCCTCAGCTCGTCTGCCTTCCCCACAATACTCCTGGTATTGATATAGACACACCTCAGAAAATTATTTCCACCACACACAACTCTTCTATTTGTGATTTTGCATGAACTATCATTTATTTTCACCCCCCACTCCACTATCTGCTCTGGCACTCTGGTTTCCACCCCCCTGCAAATCTAGTTTGAACCCTCCCCAAAAATACTAGCAAACCTCCCTGCAAGGATATTGGTCTCCTTGTAGTTCAGGTGTAACCCATCTCTCTTGTACAGGCCCCACTTGCTCCAGGAGAGGTCCCAATGATCAGAAATCTAAAACCCTGACCCCTACACCAGTTCCTCAGCCACGTGTTCAGCTGCCTGAGCATTCCACTCTTACCCTCACTGGCACATCGCACCGGTAGCAATCCTGAAATTATTACCCTCGGGCTCCCGCTTTTTAACTTCCTACCAAGCTCTCTATACTCTCTCTTTAGGACCTCCTCACTCTTCCTTCCTACGTCATTGGTACCGATGTGTACCATGACATCTGGCTGATCACCCTCCCATGTCAGAACACTGTGCACGCGATCAGAGACATCCCTGACCCTGGCACCCGGGAGGCAACAAACCATCTGAGAGTCTCTGTCCCGACCACAGAACCTCCTGTCTGTGCCTCTGACTCCCCTACCGAGTCCCCTACCACTACCACTTTCCTCTTCTTCCACCCTCCCTTCTGTGCTGCAGAACCTGACTCAGTGCCAGAGATCCAGCTGCCACAGCTTGTCCCAGGTATGGTATCTCCCACAACAGTATCCAGAGGGGTTTGTTAGAGTGGGAAACTCAAGAAATGCAAAAGAATGTACATTAAGGTCATGGGTTGGTTGATAAGTGAGTGCCAGATTGCTTTCGAGAATTTGGGAGATACGCTGAAGGAGGCTTGGTGGTTGCTACACTGCATCTTATATATGGTAGATGTTGTATTCTCATTTCTTAATTTACTAGTATCACAAGTTGGCTTACATTAACATTGCAATGAAGTCACTGTGAAAATCCCCTTGCTACCACACTCTGGCGCCTGGTCGGGTACAGTGAGGGGGAATTTAGCACAGCCAATGCACCTAACCAGTACGTCTTTCAGACTGTGAGAGGAAACCAGCACCACAGTATTTATATGGTTGGTCCAGTTAAGTTCCTTCCTGGTCAATGGTGACTCACAGAAACATTGAACATTACAGCACAGTACAGGCCCTTCGGCCCTCGATGTTGTGCCGAGCTATGTCCAAACCCAAGATCAGTCTATCCCACTCCCTATCATTCTGGTGTGCTCCATGTGCCTATCCAATAACTGCTTGAAAGTTCCTAAAGTGTCCGATTCCACTATCACAGCAGGCAGTGTATTCCACACCCCAACCACTCTCTGAGTGAAGAATCTACCTCGGACATCCCTCCTATATCTCCCACCATGAACCTTATAGTTATGCCCCCCTAGTAACAGCTACATCCACCCGAGGAAATAGTCTTTGAATGTCCACTCTATCAATCCTTCTCATCATCTTATAAACCTCTATTAAGTCGCCTCTCATCCTCCTCCGCTCCAAAGAGAAAAGCCCCAGCTCCCTCAACCTTTCCTCATAAGACCTACCCTCCAAACCAGGCAACATCCTGGTAAGTCTCCTCTGCACTCTCTCCAATGCTTCCACATCCTTCTTATAGTGAGGTGACCAGAACTGAACACAATATTCCAAATGTGGTCTCACTAAGGTCCGGTATAGTTGCAGCATAATCCCATGGCTCTTAAACTCAAACCCCCTGTTAATAAACACTAACACACTATAAGCCTTCTTCACGGCTCTATCCACTTGAGTGGAAACCTTCAGAGATCCGTGGATATGAACCCCAAGATCTCTCTGTTCCTCCACATTCCTCAGAACCCTGCTGAGGATCTAGCAACTTGTAGACAGGCTGGAGACTTGGGCAAAGAAATGGCAGATGGAAGTTAATCTGGACAAAAACGAACTGATGCATTTTAGAAGGTCGAAGGCAGGATGGAAATACACAGTAAATGGCAGAACCCTTTAATGCATCAATATACAGAGGGATCGAGGCATACATTCCCTGAAAGTTACAACACGAGTGGATAAGGTGGTCATGAAGGCATACGGCACGCTTGTCTTCATCAGGGGTACTGAGTTTAAAAAATTGGCAAGTCATGTTGCAGCTTTATAGAACCTTAGTGAGTCTGCACATGGAATATAGTGTTCAATTCTACACTACCAGGAGGATGTGGAGGCTTTGGAGAGGGGACAGAAAAGATTTACCAGGATGTTGCCTGGTATGGAGGGCATTAGCTATGAGGAGAGGTTGGAGAAACTTGGTTTGTTCTCACTGGAACGAAGGAGGTTGAGGGGAGACCTGATAGAAGTCTATAAGATTATGAGAGGCACGGACAGAGTGGATAATCAGAAGCTTTTTCCCAGGGTGGAAGAGTCAATTACTCGGGGACACAGGTTTAAGGTAAAAGGGAGAAAGTTTTTTTACACAGAGGGTGGTAAGGGCCTGGAATGTGCTGCCAACGGGGCTGGGAGAAACAGATACAATATCAATGTTTAAGAGGCCTCTTGACAGATACATGAATATGCAGCGAATAGAGGAGTATGGACTGCACAGAGGCAACGTTTAGGAAGGTGTCATGTGTCAGCACAGGTTTGTTGGGCCAAAGGGCCTGTTCCTGTGCTGTGTTCTGTGTTCTTTTGTCAATGTGGAACTGACCCATGGAACAAAATCAACATTCAGCACTACGCACACCCAACTTCCTACCTGGTGCATTTGCTCAAAGGTCAAAGGGTAGGTGTTGTTGACCGCTCCTCTTGGTGCTAGCACTTTCAGAAAGTCCAGCAGGGGTCCGTACTGAAAAATACAAAACAGCCGTTAGCCGGACACAGAGGGAGATCCCGCACTGACAATTCACAACTCAAACACTCACCTTTGTCATAGTAACTTTGCCGTAAGCAAACTTCACTGTAGGTGGAGGGACAGGACCCACAGGGATATTTCCAAACTGAGGAGTAACAAAGGGGACAAAAAAAAATCAGCTGGAATACTTCACAGCCCCAGAAATATACAATCCCACCAAAGGTCCCTCTACTCTCTCCCCCATCAAACTCTCCCAGGACAGGTACAGCGCGGGGTTAGATACAGAGTAAAGCTCCCTCTACACTGTCCCCCATCAAACTCTCCCAGGACAGGTACAGCACGGGGTTAGATACAGAGTAAAGCTCCCTCTACACTGTCTCCCCCATCAAACACTCCCAGGACAGGTACAGCACGGGGTTAGATACAGAGTAAAGCTCCCTCTACACTGTCCCCCCCATCAAACACTCCCAGGACAGGTACAGCACGGGGTTAGATACAGAGTAAAGCTCCCTCTACTCTGTCCCCATCAAACACTCCCAGGACAGGTACAGCACGGGGTTAGATACAGAGTAAAGCTCCCTCTACACTGTCCCCCCCCCATCAAACACTCCCAGGACAGGGACAGTACGGGGTTAGATACAGAGTAAAGCTCCCTCTACACTGTCCCCCCATCAAACACTCCCAGGACAGGTACAGCACGGGGTTAGATACAGAGTAAAGCTCCCTCTACACTGTCCCCATCAAACACTCCCAGGACAGGTACAGCACGGGGTTAGATACAGAGTAAAGCTCCCTCTACACTGTCCGAATCAAACACTCCCAGGACAGGTACAGCACAGGGTTAGATACAGAGTAAAGTTCCCTCTACACTGTCCCCCCATCAAACACTCCCAGGACAGGTACAGCACGGGGTTAGATACAGAGTAAAGCTCCCTCTACACTGTCCCCCCATCAAACACTCCCAGGACAGGTACAGCACGGGGTTAGATACAGAGTAAAGCTCCCTCTACACTGTCCCCCCATCAAACACTCCCAGGACAGGTACAGCACAGGGTTAGATACAGAGTAAAGCTCCCTCTACACTGACCCCCACCAAACACTCCCAGGACAGGTACAGCACAGGGTTAGATACAGAGTAAAGCTCCCTCTACACTGTCCCCCATCAAACACTCCCAGGACAGGTACAGCACGGGGTTAGATACAGAGTAAAGCTCCCTCTACACTGACCCCCATCAAACACTCCCAGGACAGGTACAGCACGGGGTTAGATACAGAGTAAAGCTCCCTCTACACTGTCCCCATCAAACACTCCCAGGACAGGTACAGCATCGGGTTAGATACAGAGTAAAGCTCCCTCTACACTGTCCCCATCAAACACTCCCAGGACAGGTACAGCACGGGGTTAGATACAGAGTAAAGCTCCCTCTACACTGTCCCCATCAAACACTCCCAGGACAGGTACAGCACGGGGTTAGATACAGAGTAAAGCTCCCTCTACACTGTCCCCCATCAAACACTCCCAGGACAGGTACAGCATGGGGTTAGATACAGAGTAAAGCTCCCTCTACACTGTCCCCCCCATCAAACACTCCCAGGACAGGTACAGCACGGGGTTAGATAGAGAGTAAAGCTAAATTGTCTCACTACATTGCAATGAGGAGTGGTGGATTGGAGAGTCAGAGTGTAGAAAGAGTACACTTAGCTCAAATGTTGCTCTCAATTTTAGTCAGAATATTGTGGATTCAAAGAAGAAAGAAAATTCCAGCACAGGAATAGGCCCTTCGGCCCCTCCAATCCTGCACTGACCATGCTGCCTGACTGAAATAAAACCCCCTACCCTTCCAGGGACCGTATCCCTCTATTCCCAAACTGTTCACGTATTTATCAAGATGCTCCTTAAAATTCACTACTGTATCCACTTCCAATACCTCCCCCGGCAATGGGTTCCAGACACCCACCACCCTCAGTACTGAGGGAGTGCCGCACTGTCAGAGGGTCAGTACTGAGGGAGTGCCGCACTGTCAGAGGGTCAGTGCTGAGGGAGTGCCACACTGTCAGAGGGTCAGTATTGAGGGAGTGCCGCACTGTCAGAGGGTCAGTGCTGAGGGAGTGTCCCACTGTCAGACGGTCAGTACTGAGGGAGTGCCGCACTGTCAGAGGGTCAGTACTGAGGGAGTGCCGCACTGTCAGAGGGTCAGTGCTGAGGAAGTGCCGCACTGTCAGAGGGTCAGTGCTGAGGGAGTGCCACACTGTCAGAGGGTCAGTATTGAGGGAGTGCCGCACTGTCAGAGGGTCAGTGCTGAGGGAGTGCCCCACTGTCAGACGGTCAGTGCTGAGGGAGTGCCGCACTGTCAGAGGGTCAGTACTGAGGAAGTGCCGCACTGTCAGAGGGTCAGTGCTGAGGGAGAGCCGCACTGTCAGAGGGTCAGTGCTGAGGGAGTGCCGCACTGTCAGAGGGTCAGTGCTGAGGGAGTGCCGCACTGTCAGACGGTCAGTGCTGAGGGAGTGCAACACTGTCAGAGGGTCAGTGCTGAGGGAGTGCCGCACTGTCAGAGGGTCTGTGCTGAGGGAGTGCCGCACAGTCAGAGGGTCAGTACTGAGGGAGTGCCACACTGTCAGAGGGTCAGTACTGAGGGTGTGCCGCACTGTCAGAGGGTCAGTACTGAGGGAGTGCCGCACTGTCAGAGGGTCAGTACTGAGGGAGTGCCGCACTGTCAGAGGGTCAGTGCTGAGGGAGTGCCGCACTGTCAGAGGGTCAGTACTGAGGACGTGCCGCACTGTCAGAGGGTCAGTGCTGAGGGAGTGCCGCACTGTCAGAGGGTCAGTGCTGAGGGAGTGCCGCACTGTCAGAGGGTCAGTGCTGAGGGAGTGCCGCTCTGTCAGAGGGTCAGTGCTGAGGGAGTGCCGCACTGTCAGAGGGTCAGTGCTGAGGGAGTGCCGCACTGTCAGAGGGTCAGTGCTGAGGGAGTGCCGCACTGTCAGAGGGTCAGTGCTGAGGGAGTGCCGCACTGTCAGAGGGTCAGTGCTGAGGGAGTGCCGCACTGTCAGAGGGTCAGTGCTGAGGGAGTGCCGCACTGTCAGAGGGTCGGTGCTGAGGCAGTGCCGCACTGTCAGAGGGTCAGTACTGAGGGAGTGCCGCACTGTCAGTGGGTCAGTACTGAGGGAATGCCGCACTGTCAGAGGGTCAGTGCTGAGGGAGTGCCGCACTGTCAGATGGTCGGTGCTGAGGGAGTGCCGCACTGTCAGAGGGTCAGTACTGAGGGAGTGCCGCACTGTCAGAGGGTCAGTACTGAGGGAGTGCCGCACTGTCAGAGGGTCAGTACTGAGGGAGTGCCGCACTGTCAGTGGGTCAGTGCTGAGGGAGTGCCGCACTGTCAGAGGGTCGGTGCTGAGGGAGTGCCGCACTGTCAGAGGGTCAGTACTGAGGGAGTGCCGCACTGTCAGAGGGTCAGTGCTGAGGGAGTGCCGCACTGTCAGAGGGTCAGTACTGAGGGAGTGCCGCACTGTCAGAGGGTCAGTGCTGAGGGAGTGCCGCACTGTCAGAGGGTCAGTACTGAGGGAGTGCCGCACTGTCAGAGGGTCAGTACTGAGGGAGTGCCGCACTGTCAGAGGGTCAGTGCTGAGGGAGTGCCGCACTGTCAGAGGGTCAGTGCTGAGGGAGTGCCGCACTGTCAGAGGGTCAGTACTGAGGGAGTGCCGCACTGTCAGAGGGTCAGTGCTGAGGGAGTGCCGCACTGTCAGAGGGTCAGTGCTGAGGGAGTGCCGCACTGTCAGAGGGTCAGTGCTGAGGGAGTGCCGCACTGTCAGAGGGTCAGTGCTGAGGGAGTGCCGCACTGTCAGAGGGTCAGTGCTGAGGGAGTGCTGCACTGTCAGAGGGTCAGTACTGAGGGAGTGCCGCACTGTCAGAGGGTCAGTGCTGAGGGAGTGCCGCACTGTCAGAGGGTCAGTACTGAGGGAGTGCCGCACTGTCAGAGGGTCAGTGCTGAGGGAGTGCTGCACTGTCAGAGGGTCAGTGCTGAGGGAGTGCCGCACTGTCAGAGGGTCAGTGCTGAGGGAGTGCTGCGCTGTCAGAGGGTCAGTACTGAGGGAGTGCCGCACTGTCAGAGGGTCAGTGCTGAGGGACTGCCGCACTCTCAGAGGGTCAGTACTGAGGGAGTGCCGCACTGTCAGAGGGTCAGTGCTGAGGGAGTGCTGCACTGTCAGAGGGTCAGTGCTGAGGGAGTGCCGCACTGTCAGAGGGTCAGTGCTGAGGGAGTGCTGCACTGTCAGAGGGTCACTACTGAGGGAGTGCCGCACTGTCAGAGGGTCAGTGCTGAGGGAGTGCTGCACTGTCAGAGGGTCAGTGCTGAGGGAGTGCCGCACTGTCAGAGGGTCGGTGCTGAGGGAGTGCCGCACTGTCAGAGGGTCAGTACTGAGGGAGCGCAGCACTGTCAGAGGGTCAGTGCTGAGGGAGTGCCGCACTGTCAGAGGGTCAGTGCTGAGGGAGTGCCGCACTGTCAGAGGGTCAGTGCTGAGGGAGTGCCGCACTGTCAGAGGGTCAGTACTGAGGGAGTGCCGCCCTGTCAGAGGGTCAGTACTGAGGGAGTGCCACACTGTCAGAGGGTCTGTGCTGAGGGAGTGCCGCCCTGTCAGAGGGTCAGTGCTGAGGGAGTGCCGCACTGTCAGAGGGTCAGTGCTGAGGGAGTGCCGCACTGTCAGAGGGTCAGTGCTGAGGGAGTGCTGTGCTGCACAGTTGAATCGACAGATTTTGGGATGAGATTGTGAACTGAGTCAGTTGTGAGGAGTTAACGCACTGAGTCACATTCTTACTGAAACAGCCGGTTAACTGTGAATGCAGCCATTGGTGCTGGTGGGATCTTGCTCTGCAGAAATCTGTGTCACTTTTCCTGATTGACAGTAATGGTTATATTTGAAATCTCTTTTGTGTAACAGGCTTTGAAACCTCGATCCTCATTATCCCCATCGCATCATCACATCCTCTCTCCTCAAACTCCCCACAGCTACAATGCCTCACACTCAGCCTGTCCAGAGACCCCAGTGATCCCTCCCTGGGATTGTGTGTGAGTGAGTGTCACTGAGCTGTACCTTACTGATCACTTCTCGCAGTGCATAATACTTCTCTGTTGGATCTCCTGCTTCAGACAGGGGGGCATTGTAATCATAACTGGTGATGATTGGCCGATACTTGGTGTTGTAGTCAGCACCTACGAGGGAGGAATTAGTTAACATCTTAACAATGTTCCCTCCATCAACCCCCAGCTCTCTCCATTCACTCACCCCCGTACACTCACACAAATACACACACGCGCACTCACACTCACTGTTGCGCATTCACATTACAAAACATGAGTGTCACAAAGGAGACCATTCAGCCTCTGGTGCCGGTGCTGTGACAGACATCAATCTTCAGTCACAAGTCTAGAAGCTGCACATTCTCTGGCACCAGTTCAATCCATTTTTTAATTCTTTATCAAATCAGCTCAAATCAGGACATTGTGGGAGGCTAGGAAGGAAATTGCTGGTCCCCAGCAGAGATATTTGAATCATCGATAGTCAGAGGTGAGGTGCCTGAAGATTGGAGAGTGGCAAATGTTGTGTCTTTGTTTAAAAAGGGAAAAGCCTGGGAACTACAGGCCAGTGAGTCTCACATCTGTGGTGGGTAAATTGTTGGAGGTAATTTGAGAGACAGGATCTACAGGCACTTAGAGACACAAGGACTGATTAGGGACAGTCAGCATGGCTTTGTGAGTGGAAAATCATGTCTCACAAATTTAATTGTTTTTTGAAGGGGTAACCAAGAAGGTAGATGAGGGCAGTGCAGTTGATGTTGTCTACATGGACTTTAACAAGGCCTTTGATAAGGTACCTCATGGTAGGTTGTTGCATAAGGTTAAATCCAGGGTGAGGTATCTAAATGGATACAAAATTGGCTTCTTGACAGAAGCCAGAGGGTTGTTGTAGAGAGTTGTTTTTCAAACTGGAGGATGGTGAGTGTCTGGAATAAGCTGCCAAAGGTAGTAGTAGAGGCAGGTACAATTTTGTCTTTTAAAAAGTGTTTAGACAGTTACATGGGTATAATGGGCATAGAGGGATATGGGCCAAATGTGGGCAATTGGGATTAGTTTAGGACTAAAAAAAAGGGCAGCATGGAGAAGTTGCTGTAAACCTCTATGACTCTAAATGAAAAACTTTTCATCTCCCCACACTGTTTTCCCAGTGATTTGGAATCGATAATCCCCGGTTATGGAGCCACTCACCAGAGGGAATCATTTTCCTGAATCTGCACTACCAAAACATTCCATTGTTTTAAAAACCCAACCTGACTTCCGAACCCACAGACCGCAGTCAGTAAGGATCGGCAACAACACCTCATCCAGGATAATCCTCAACACCGGTGCCCCACAAGGCTGTGTTCTCAGCCCCCTCACTACACTCCTTATAAACCTCTGACTGTGCGGCCAAATTCCCCTCCAATTCGATTTTCAAGTTTGCTGATGACACCATCACTGTGGATCAGATCTCAAACAATGATGAAACAGAGAACAGGAATGAGATAGTGAATCTGGTGAACTGGTGCAGAACAATAATCTCTCCCTCAAACTCAACAAAACAAAGGAGATTGTCATCGATTTCAGGAAGTGTAAAGGAGAACATGCCCCTGTCTACATCAATGGGGACAAAGTAGAAGTGATGTTAGGGGTAAGTTTTTCACTCAGAGGGTGGTGAGTGAGTGGAATCGGCTGCCGTCAGTGGTGGTGGAGGCGAACTCGCTGGGGTCTCTTAAAAGACTTCTGGATGAGTATATGGGGTTTAATGGGATTGGGGGTTATAGATAGGTCTGTAGGTTGGTAGGTGTTGATGTGATCGGTGCAACTCATGGGCCGAAGGGCCTGTTTGTGCTGTAGTGTTCTATGTTCTATGTTAAATGATTGAAAGCTTCAAGTTTATAGGAGTCCAGATCACCAACAACCTGCCCTGGTCCCTCCATGCCGACACTATAGTTAAGAAAGCCCCACCAACACCTCTACTTTCTCAGAAGACTAAGGAAATTTGGCATGCCTGCTACGACTCTCACCAACTTTTACAGATGCCCCATAGAAAGCATTCTTTCTGGTTGTATCACAGCTTGGTCTGGGCTCCTGCTCTGCCCAAGACCGCAAGGAACTACAAAGAGTCATGAACGAAGCTTAGTCCATCACACAAACCAGCCTCCCATCCATTGACTCTGTCTACATTTCCTGCCCCTCAGAAAAGCAGCCAGTATAATTAAGGACCCCACGCATCCCGGACATTCTCTCTTCCACCTTCTTCCAAAAGGAAAAAGATACAGAAGTCTGAGAACACCCACCAACTGACTCAAAAACAGCTTCTTCCCTGCTGCCATCAGACTTCAGAATGGATCTACCTCATATGAAGTTATAAAGTCATAGAGGTTTACAGCATGGAAACAGGCCTTTTGTATGAACTTGTCCATAGAACATAGAACATTACATTACAGCGCAGAACAGGCCCTTCGGCCCACGATGTTGTGCCGACCAGTTACAAAACAATGACCCACTCGCCTAAACCAATCCCTTTTCATCCATAAACCTATCCACAGATCTTTTAAACGCCCCCAAACTAGGTGCATTTACAACTGCAGCTGGCAGGGCATTCCAGTCCCTCACCACCCTCTGGGTAAAGAACCTACCCCTGACATCTGTCCTATAACTACCCCCCCTTAATTTAAAATCGTGCCCCCTCGTGCTAGCTTTCTCCATCCTAGGAAAAAGGCTATCACTATCTACCCTGTCTAAACCTCTAATCATCTTATATGTTTCAATGAGATCCCCTCTTAGCCGCCTTCTTTCCAGCGAAAACAACCCCAAATCTCTCAATCTCTCCTCATAGGATCTCTCCTCCATACCAGGCAACATCCTGGTAACCTCCTCTGCACCCTCTCCAAAGCCTCTACATCCTTCCTGTAATGTGGGGACCAGAACTGCACACAAAACTCCAAGTGCGGCCGCACCAGAGATGTGTACAGTTGCATCATGACGCTGCGACTCCTAAATTCAATCCCCCTACCAATAAACGCCAAAACTCCGTATGCCTTCTTAACAACCTTATCTACTTGATTCCCAACTTTCAGGGATCTATGTACACATACACCTAGATCCCTCTGCTCCTCCACACTATTCAAAGTCCTCCCGTTAGCCCTATACTCAACACATCTGTTATTCCTACCGAAATGAATTACCTCACACTTCTCCACATTAAACTCCATCCGCCACCTCTCAGCCCAGCTCTGCAACCTTTCTAAGTCATCCTGCAAACTATGACACCCTTCCTCACAATCTACCACACCTCCGACTTTGGTGTCATCAGCAAACTTACTAATCCACCCAACTATACCCTCATCCAGATCATTAATAAAAATTACAAACAGCAGTGGCCCCAAAACAGATCCCTGAGGCACACCACTTGTAACCGAACTCCATGACGAATATTTCCCATCAACCACCACCCTCTGTCTCCTATCTGCTAGCCAATTCCTGATCCAATTACCTAGATCACCCCCAATCCCATACATCTGCATTTTCTGCAGAAGCCTACCATGGTGAACCTTATCAAACGCCTTGCTAAAATCCATATACACCACATCAACTGCCTTACCCTTATCCACCTCTTTGGTCACTTTCTCAAAGAACTCGATAAGGTTAGTAAGGCATGACCTACCCGCTACAAAACCATGCTGACTGTCTCTAATCAACTCATGCCACCTTCTTTTTCTAAATATCCCTAAACTAGTCCCAATTGTCCGCGTTTGACCAGATCCGTCTGTACCCCTCTTACCCATTGTTGCGGAGTTGGGTTGAATAATTGTAAATTGGGAGGTGGGAAGTTAAAAGGTGATGTCTTTTCTCTGATTAGCGATTTGAACTGCAGGTAGACAGAGAGCCCAGACTGAAACATTAATATCAAAAGGCCAAGCAGCAATATTATCAAGTCAACAGGCTTTTGAATTTAACCAATCAATTTGAATCAGGCATTTCGATACCAAGTATTAAATTTAAAACTGATGGTTCTGGCAGCCTCGAACCAATCCTATTATTGGAAATCTTGATTTGTCAGCATGGGTATAAAAGAAGAGAATGAATAACTGCCACCTGCCAGAGCTAAAAGCACTCAGCTTTCAAGATAGAGAGAGAGAATCGCTGCCTCTCAAAGCTTCATCTGTGTCTTAGAGAAAGTACCATCTGGAAAGCAAAGGTACCAAAGAAGAAAGAAATTCCAGACAAAGAAATATCAACAGAGAAGGCCCAGAATATTCCAGAAAACATAAAACCTGGTTGTAGTTTAGAGAGTGACTAAATTCTATTTTGGTAATGAGTGAGAATTGTATTTATTGGAACGGTTTACCATCAGAATCTTGTTTTATTCGGTTTGTTAATAGTTTAGTTAATTTGCTCAGTGGTAGTTAAATAAATTGTTATGTGTTGATTTTAGAGAGTGAGGGAGATTTGTTTTGATTTAACCAATAAGGGTTGCTGAAGATCGGTTCACATCAATTCACATACACCCTTTACTGATTATAGGGCGAGAGACAACTCTTTGGGTGTTTCTCAGAGCGGGTGATCAACCTCCACTTTATAATACCCATTATTAGAAGTCTCACATCACCAGGTTAAAGTCCAACAGGTTTATTTGGAATCACGAGCTGTCAGAGCGCTGGGTGAGTGGAGGATTTGGTTCACAAACAGAGCAAAGATAGACACAAACTCAATTACAAGATAATGGTTGGAATGTAAGTCTTAACAGGTAATCAAGTCCTTTATAGATACAGAATGCGAGTGAGGAGAGGGTTAAGCGCAGGTTAAAGAGATGTGTATTATCTCCAGCCAGGACACAGTGAGATAAGTCGTGGGGGTTACAGATAGTGTGACATGAGCCCAAGATCCTGGTTGAAGCCAAGACGGCCTTCAAGAAACACGACAATGCAGAGTCACTGAGCCAAGTTCCATACACGAGGACGGATTGGTTCTAGGCTGTTTGTGAACCCAACTCCTCACTCACCTGATGATGGGGCATCACTCTAAAAGCTTGTGCTGCCAAATAAACCTTTTGGACTTTAACCTGGTGTTGTGAGACAACTTACTGTGCCCACCCCAGTCCAACGCCAGCAAATCTACATTGTAACACCCATGTGACTGTCTAAATGCTTTTTAAAAGACAAATTGTACCCGTCTCTACTACTGCCTCTGGCAGCTCGTTCCAGACACTCACCACCCTCTGTGTGAAAATATTGCCGCATGTGGGCAACTACTTAAGAAGGGTAACTACAGGCCGGTTAGCTTAATGTGCATTGTTGGGAAATTGCTAGAGTCCATCATAAAAGAAGAAATAGCGAGACACCTGGAAAGGAATGGTTTGATCAAACAGACGCAGCATGGATTCGTGAAGGGGAAGTCGTGTTTAATGAATTTACTGGATTTTTATGAAGATGTGATTAGTGCGGTAGACAGAGGGGAACAGATGGATGTGGTGTTTTTAGATTTCCAGAAGGCGTTCAATAAGGTGCCTCACAAAAGGTTGCTACAGAAGGTTAGGGGGCATGGAGTTGGGGGTAAGGTGTTAGCGTGGATTGAGGATTGGTTATCTAACAGGAAGCAGAGAGTTGGTATCAATGGGTGCTATTCTGGTTGGCAGTTGGTGACTAGTGGAGTGTCGCAGGGATCGGTGCTGGGGCCTCAGCTATTTACCATTTATATAGACGATCTGGAGGAGGGGGCTGAGTGTAGGGTGACGAAATTTGCTGATGACACAAAGATGAGTGGAAAAGCAAATTGCGTGGAGGGGGCGGAAAGTCTGCAGAGGGATCTGGATAGGCTGAGTGGGTGGACGAGGACCTGGCATGGAGTATAACGTTAGCAAATGTGAGGTTATCCACTTTGGAAGAAAGAATGGTAGGAAGGATTATTACTTACGTGGTGAAAAGCTGCAGCAGGCGACGGTGCAGAGGGACCTCGGGGGTCCTTGTACATGAGTCGCAAAAACCCAGTCTGCAGGTGCAGCAGGTGATCAGGAAGGCTGATGGGATGTTGGCCTTCATAGCGAAGGGGATTGAATATAAAAGTAGGGAGGTCTTGCTGCAGCTGTATAGGGCACTGGTGAGGCTGTAGCTGGAGTACTGCGTGCAGTTTTGGTCCCCGTATTTGCGGAAGGATATATTGGCCTTGGAGGGAGTACAGAGAAGGTTCACCAGGCTGATACCGGAGATGAGGGGGTTAGCTTATGAAGAGAGATAGAATAGACTGGACCTGTACTCATTAGAGTTTAGAAGGGGATCTTATAGAGACTTACAAGATAATGAAGGGGCTAGATAGGGTAGAGGTAGAGAGATTCTTCCTGCTTCGAAAGGATAGCAGGACTAGAGGGCACAGCCTCAAAATAAGACGGGGGCAGTTTAGATCGGAGTTCAGGAGGAACTTCTTCACTCAAAGGGTGATGAATCTCTGGAATTCTCTGCCCGTTGAAGTGGTGGAGGCTACCTCGCTGAATATATTTAAGTCACGGGTAGATAGGTTTCTGATAGACAAGGGAATTAAGGGTTATGGGGAGAAAGTGGGAAAGTGGAACTGATCCACTTCAGATCAGCCATGATCTTATTGAATGTCGGGGCAGGCTTGAAGGGCCAGATGGCCTACTCCTGCTCCTATGTGTTGAGTATAGGGCTAACGGGAGGACTTTGAATAGTGTGGAGGAGCAGAGGGATCTAGGTGTATGTGTACGTAGATCCCTGAAAGTTGGGAATCAAGTAGATAAGGTTGTTAAGAAGGCATACGGTGTCTTGGCATTTATTGGTAGGGGGATTGAATTTAAGAGTCGCAGCGTCATGTTGCAACTGTACACAACTCTGGTGCGGCCGCACTTGGAGTACTGTGTACAGTTCTGGTCCCCACATTACAGGAAGGATGTGGAGGCTTTGGAGAGGGTGCAGAGGAGGTTTACCAGGATGTTGCCTGGCATGGAGGGGAGATCCTATGAGGAGAGACTGAGGGATTTGGGTTGTTTTCGCTGGAAAGAAGGCGGCTAAGAGGGGATCTTATTGAAACATATAAGATGATTAGAGGTTTAGATAGGGTGGACAGTGATAGCCTTTTCCCTAGGATGGAGAAAGCTAGCACGAGGGGGCATGGTTTTAAATTAAGGGGGGGTAGTTATAGGACTGATGTCAGGGGTAGGTTCTTTACCCAGAGGGTGGTGAGGGATTGGAATGCCCTGCCAGCTGCAGTTGTAAATGCTCCTAGTTTGGGGGCGTTTAAGAGATCTGTGGATATGTTTATGGATGAAAAGGGATTGGTTTAGGTTAGTGGGTCAGTGTTTTTTAACTGGTCGGCGCAACATCGTGGGCCGAAGGGCCTGTTCTGCGCTGTAAAGTTCTATGTTCTATTCCTTATGTTCTTATGAAATCAGGAGGGCTAAAAGAAGACATGAGGTTGCTTTGGCAGTCAAGGTGAAGGAAAATCCCAAGAGATTCGACAGGTATATTAACAGCAAAAGGATAGTAAGGAATAAAACTGGTCCTCTTGAAGATCAGTGTGGTCGGATATGTAGGGAACCAGAAGAAATGGAGGAGATATTAAATGGGATTTTTGCATTTGTATTTACTGTGGAAACTGGCATGGAGTCTATGGAAATAAGGCAAACAAGTAGGGAAGCTATAGAGATTAAAGGGGAGGAGGTGCTTGCTGTCTTAAGTCAAATCAGAGTAGATAAATCCCTCAGACCTCGAAGGAGACGAGTGTTGAAATTACAGGGGCCTTGGCAGATATATTTAAAATGTCAGTATCCACGGGTGAGGTGCTGGATGATTGGAGGATAGCTCATGTTGTTCCATTGTTTAAGGCTCAAAAAGTAATCCGGGAAATTATAGGCCGGTAGGTTTGACGTCAGTAGTAGGTAAGTTATTGGAAGCAGCACTAAGAGATAGGATCTACAAATACTTGGATGGACAGGGACTTATTAGGGAGAGTCAACATGGCTTTGTGCGTGACAGGCCATGTTTAACCAATCTATTAGAGATTTTTGAGGAGGTTACCAGGAAAGTGGATGAAGGGAAAGCAGTGGATGTTGTCTACATGGATTTCAGTAAGGCCTCTGACAAGGTCCCGCATGGGACTTTAGTTAGGAAGGTTCAGTCGTTAGGTATACATGGAGAGGTAGTAAATTGGATTAGACATTGGCTCAATGGAAGAAGCCAGAGAGCGGTAGTGGAGGATTGCTTCTCTGAGTGGAGGCCTGTGACTAGTGGAGTGCTGCAGGGATCAGTGCTGGGTCCATTGTTGTTTGTCATCGATATCAATGATCTGGATGATTATGTTGTAAATTGGATCAGCAAATTTGCTGATAATACAAAGATTGGAGGTGTAGTGGACAGTGAGGAAGGTTTTCAAAGCTTGCAGAGGGATTTGGACAAACCAGAAAAATGGCAGATGGAGTTTAATGCAGACAAGTGTGAGGTATTGCACTTTGGAAGGACAAACCAAGGTAGAACATACAAGGTAAATGATAGGACACTGAAGAGTGCAGGAGAACAGAGGGATCTGGAATACAGATACATAATTCCCTAAAAGTGGTGTCACAGGTGGATGGGGTTGTAAAGAATGCTTTCAGTACATTGGCCTTTATAAATCAAAGTATTGAGTATAAGAGTTGGAATGTTATGGTAAGGTTGTATAAGGCATTGGTGAGGGTGAATTTAGAGTATTGTGTACAGTTTTGGTCACCTAGTTACAGGAAGGATGTAAATAAGGTTGAAAGATGCAGAGAAGGTTCACAAGGATGTTGCTGGGACTTGAGAAGCTGAGTTACAGAGAGAGATTGAATAGGTTAGGACTTTATTCCCTTAGAAGAATGAGGGGAGATTTGATAGAGGTGTATAAAATTATGATGGGTATCGATAGAGTGAATGCAAGCAGGCTTTTTCCACTGAGGATAGGGGAGGAAAATACCAGAGGACATGGAATAAGGGTGAAAGGAGAAAAGTTTAAAGGGAATATTAGGGGGGATTCTTCACACAGAGAGGGTGGGAGTGTGGACTGATCTGCCAGACGAAGTGGTAAATGCGGGCTCACTTTTAACATTTAAGAAAAACTTGGACAGGTACATGGATGAGAGGGGTATGGAGGGATATGGTCCAGGTGCAGGTCAGTGGGACTAGGCAGAAAAATGGTTTGGCACAGACAAGAAGGGCCAAAAGGCCTGTTTCTGTGCTGTAATGTTCTATGGTTCGATAGTTCTATGTACAGTAAGCTTTGTCCATATAGTGTGTGTTTTTATTAGTCACAAGTAGGCTTACGCAATTAAGTTACTGTGAAAATCCCCTAGTCACCACACTCCAGCTCCTGTTCGGATACACAGAGAGAATTTAGCATGGCCAATCCACCTAACCAGTGCAACATTGGAGCATGGGATAAACAATATTTGCCACTATAAACTAATATATGTGACAATAATAAATCAAATCAACTTGTATAAAATGACATATATAAAATGAAGTTTGTTTGTATAGTCGGGAGATAATGCTGCAATTTTATAAGACCCTTGTCAGACCCCACTTGGAGTACTTTGCGCAGTTCTGGTCGCCTCACTACAGGAAGGATGTGGAAGCTATTGAGAGGGTGCACACAGTGAGCACGTGGATGTTGCCTGGACTGGGAGGCATGTCTTATGAAGATAGGTTGAGGGAGCTGGGACTCTTTTCCCTGGAGGGACGAAGGTTGAGAGGCGACCTGATAGAGGTTTGAGGTTTATAAAATGTTGAGAGGAATAGATAGGGTGGACTCTCAGAGGCTATTTCCCCGGGTTGAAATGGTCGCTACGAGAGGACACAGATTTAAGGTGCAGGGAGGGAAGTACAGAGGTGATGTTAGGGGTAAGTTTTTCACTCAGAGGGTGGTGAGTGAATGGAATCGGCTGCTGTTGGTGGTGGTAGAGGCAAACTCGCTGGGGTCTTTTAAGAGACCCCGGAATGGAGGTCAGTCACCAGTGGGGTGCCCCAGGGATCTGTTCTGGGACCCTTGCTGTTTGTCATTTTCATAAATGACCTGGATGAGGAAGTGGAGGGATGGGTTAGCAAGTTCGCTGATGACACGAAGGTCGGCGGTGTTGTGGATGGTCTGGAAGGATGTCAAAAGTTGCAGCAGGACATAGATAGGATGCAGGAATGGGCGGAGAAGTGGCAGATGGACTTCAAAGCAGATAAATGTGTAGTCGTCCATTTCGGCAGAACCAACGGGATGAACGAGTACACTATTAAGGGCAGGAGTCTTAGTAGCGTTGAAGAGCAGAAGGATCTCGGGGTCCGGGTTCACAGGACTCTTAAATCGGCCTCGCAGGTGGAGGAGGTGGTCAAGAAGGCGTATGGTGTACTGGCCTTCATTAATCGAGGGATTGAGTTTAGGAGTCGGGAGGTAATGCTGCAACTTTACAGGACCCTCGTCAGGCCTCATTTGGAGTACTGTGCGCAGTTCTGGTCGCCTCACTATAGGAAAGACGTAGAAGCTATTGAAAGGGTGCAGAGGAGATTTACAAGGATGTTGCCTGGACTGGGAGGCATGCCTTATGAAGATAGGTTGAGGGAGCTGGGACTCTTTTCCCTGGAAAGGCGACCTGATAGAAGTTTATAAAATGTTGAGAGGAATAGATAGGGTGGACTCTCAGAGGCTATTTCCCCGGGTTGAAATGGTCGCTACGAGAGGACACAGATTTAAGGTGCGGGGAGGGAAGTACAGAGGTGATGTTAGGGGTAAGTTTTTCACTCAGAGGGTGGTGAGTGAATGGAACTCGGCTGCCGTCATCGGTGGTGGAGGCGAACTCGCTGGGGTCTTTTAAAAGACTTCTGGATGAGTATATGGGGTTTAATGGGATTGGGGGTTATAGATAGGTCTATAGATTGGTGGGGTTGATGTGATCGGCGCAACTCGAGGGCCGAAGGGCCTGTTTGTGCTGTAATGTTCTATGTTCTATGTTCTATGTTCTGGATGAGTGCATGGGATTTAATGGGATTGAGGGTTATAGATAGGCCTGGTAGGTACGGATATGATCAGCGCAACTTGTGGGCCGAAGGGCCTGTTTGTGCTGTAGTGTTCTATGTTCTATGTTAAACTGATCAGTCTGTAGTTACAAGGAATGTCACCTCTTGTTGAATAAGGGTGACACATCGCCCACTCTCCAATCCTCTGGCACTGCCCCCCCCGTATCTTGGGAAGATTATGATAAGTCCTTTCGCTGTCTTCATTCCCAGTTCCTTCAATCTGGGATAAAACCATCCGCAATCGGGAGACTTATCCACTCTAAGCACAGTCAGCTTTTCTGGTACCTCTACCTATCATTCAGACTCGGGGTGTAGTGCTGTTCCCCAGGCATCACTATTGGGAGCCTTCTTTTCCTGGTATATGTAATAATGATCTACACCTTGATGTACAGGATGCCATTTCAAAACTTACAAATTACACTAAGCTTGGCAATATTGTGAAGTGTGAGGAGGAGAACGCTGATCTTCAAAAGGACATCAACAAGTTGGTGAAGTGGCAGATGGATGGCAAATGAAATTTAAAGGGGTGCAGGAGCAGAGGGATCTGCCTGTCTAAGTGCATAAATCAATGAAGGTAGCAGGACAGGTAGAGAGGCAGTGAATAAAAGATACAGTGTTATTGGAGTCCCAGTACAAGAGCAAGGAGGATGTGGTGAATTTATATGAAGCATTAGCTCAGTTTGAGTTGGAGTATTGTCTACGGTTCTGGGTGTCATACTTTAAGAAGGATGTGAAATCATTGGGAAATGATCCATAAAAATAATACCTGGAATGAGGAACTTTAGACTTCAGCTGTGAAGATAGTTTGGAGAGGTTGGGACTGTTTACCCTGGAGGAGAAGGTTGAGAGGATATTTGATAAAGATTCTGCAGAGCTGGCAGAGTGGACAGAGAGAAACCGTTCCTATTATTGGAAAGATCGAGAACAAAAGGACACAGATTTAAATTAAATAGCAAAAGAAGCACGAAAGACACAGGAGGAAATTCTTCACACAGCAAATATTCAGGATCCAGGAGTCACTGCCTGTGAGTTTTATACATTTCAGTGAATACAGGCCCAGTCGACACAATCTCTCTTCTCACCGTCCCGGTAATGAGTTTGCTAAAACTTTGCTCCATCTTCTCAGAATCCCTTTCAAATAAATCAATGAAATTTCATCTTCCCCAATTGAGGATTACACATTTTTCTCCTGACAGCCGTGAAGAGGGACTTTGCCTAGTCAGCCTGTTTCCCATTCCTGCAAACTGCAGCAATTATACAAACCCCCTTCCCGGGAATCATCCACACCGTTCCAGACTCACCATTCCAGTATCCAAAATTAGTGCCGCCTTCAAACATGTACCTGAAAAATAACACAGAACAAACTCATTCTTAATGTCCACTGACAGTCAACCAATATCCCCCCCCCCCACCGCAAAGAGAATCAGTGACAGAGAGTGCAGGAGGAGGAGGGAGGGCAGAGAGAGAGACAGAGGAGTGGAGGGGGGGGTGTGGAGAGAGATGCAGGCATGGAGAGAGGGTGGAGAGAGATGTGGGGGTGGAGAGTCACAGAGATCAAGAGGATGGGTGGAGAGGGGCGAGTGGAGAGAGATGCAGGGATGGAGAGAGAGAGAGGGTGGAGAGAGAGTCGTGATGGTGGAGCGAGAGGGGAGTTGAGGGGGGAGGGGAGGGGAGTTGAGGGGGGAGGGGAGGGGAGTTGAGGGTTGAGGGAAGGGGAGTTGAGGGGTGGCGGGGAGGGGAGAGGGGTGATGAAGGGAAAGATGCAGTTGCTGATGGTGCGAACGAGAGTTGGAACAACAGAAGAACAGCCCGAGATAGCGGAGAGTAAATTTGCTTACATATTCACACTGGCTCCGATCTGTAACATGTCCTCCAGCATTCTGGTAGCATTTTCAGTTGGAACAACGGAATGCTCCACTCCCCAGTAATCGAGCCACCCCACATAAAACTCCGAGTTCACCTTCAACACAGCAAGAAACTGTTCGGGTCATTAACAAACTCACCAGATTAACCTGCCCATTCCCCACACTGGCAAACCCCCAACCTCTTCACCCAACCCCCCCACCAGCAGAATATCCCCAACACCCCCCACCTTCCCCACACACCCCCCCACATCTCCCCAATCCCCATCACCCAATCACCCCCACCACGATCACCCACTTACCCCCCCCAACCCCCATCACCCACTCACCCCCCCCAACCCCCATCACCCACTCACCCCCCCAACCCCCATCACCCAATCACCCCCCCAATCCCCATCACCCACTCACCCCCCCCAACCCCCATCACCCCCCCAATCCCCATCACCCACTCACCCCCACCCCCCCATCACCCACTCACCCCCCCAACCCCCCATCACCCACTTACCCCCCCCAACCCCCATCACCCACCCCAATCCCCATCACCCACTCACCCCCACCCCCCCATCACCCACTCACCCCCACAACCCCCATCATCCACTCACCCCCACCCCCCCATCACCCACTCACCCCCCCAACCCCCATCACCCACACACCCCCCCACATCCCCATCACCCAATCACCCCCCCAACCCCCATTATCCACTCACCCCCCCACCCCCCCATCACCCACTCACCCCCACCCCATCACCCACTCACCCCCCCAACCCCCACCACCCACTCACCCCCACAACCCCCACCACCCACTCACCCCCCCCAACCCCCATTATCCACTCACCCCCCCAACCCCCATCACCCCCCAACCCCCATCACCCACTCACCCCCACCCCCCCATCACCCACTCACCCCCACCCCCCCATCACCCACTCACCCCCACAACCCCCATCATCCACTCACCCCCACCCCCCCACCACCCACTCACCCCCCCAACCCCCATCACCCACTCACCCCCCCAACCCCCACCACCCACTCACCCCCCCCAACCCCCATCACCCACTCACCCCCCCCAACCCCCATTATCCACTCACCCCCCCCAACCCCCATCACCCACTCACCCCCCCAACCCCCATCACCCACTCACCCCCCAACCCCCATCACCCACTCACCCCCCCACCCCCCCATCACCCACTCACCCCCCAACCCCCATCACCCACTCACCCCCCCAACCCCCATCACCCACTCACCCCCACCCCCCCATCACCCACTCACCCCCCCACCCCCATCACCCACTCACCCCCCACCCCCCCATCACCCACTCACCCCCCCAACCCCCATCACCCACTCACCCCCCCAACCCCCATCACCCACACACCCCCCACCCCCCCATCACCCACTCACCCCCCAACCCCCACCACCCACTCACCCCCCCCAACCCCCATCACCCACTCACCCCCCCAACCCCCATCACCCACTCACCCCCCAACCCCCATCACCCACTCACCCCCCCACCCCCCCATCACCCACTCACCCCCCCAACCCCCATCACCCACTCACCCCCCCAACCCCCATCACCCACTCACCCCCACCCCCCCATCACCCACTCACCCCCCCACCCCCCATCACCCACTCACCCCCCACCCCCCCATCACCCACTCACACCCCCCACCCCCATCACCCACACACCCCCACCCCCCCATCACCCACTCACCCCCCAACCCCCATCACCCACTCACCCCCCAACCCCCATCACCCACTCACCCCCCCACCCCCATCACCCACTCACCCCCACCCCCCCATCACCCACTCACCCCCCCAACCCCCATCACCCACTCACCCCCCCAACCCCCATCACCCACTCACCCCCACCCCCCCATCACCCACTCACCCCCCCAACCCCCATCACCCACTCACCCCCCCACCCCCATCACCCACTCACCCCCCACCCCCCCATCACCCACTCACCCCCCCAACCCCCATCACCCACACACCCCCCACCCCCCCATCACCCACTCACCCCCCAACCCCCATCACCCACTCACCCCCCCAACCCCCATCACCCACACACCCCCACCCCCCCATCACCCACTCACCCCACAACCCCCATCACCCACTCACCCCCCAACCCCCATCACCCACTCACCCCCCCACCCCCATCACCCACACACCCCCACCCCCCCATCACCCACTCACCCCCCAACCCCCATCACCCACACACCCCCACCCCCCCATCACCCACTCACCCCCCAACCCCCATCACCCACACACCCCCACCCCCCCATCACCCACTCACCCCCCCAACCCCCATCACCCACTCACCCCCCCAACCCCCATCACCCACTCACCCCCCCAACCCCCATCACCCACTCACCCCCCCAACCCCCATCACCCACTCACCCCCCCAACCCCCATCACCCACTCAACCCCCAACCCCCATCACCCACTCACCCCCCAACCCCCATCACCCACTCACCCCCCCAACCCCCATCACCCACTCACCCCCCCAACCCCCATCACCCACTCACCCCCACCCCCCCATCACCCACTCACCCCCACCCCCCCATCACCCACTCACCCCCACCCCCCCATCACCCACTCACCCCCACCCCCCCATCACCCACTCACCCCCACCCCCCCATCACCCACTCACCCCCACCCCCCCAATCCCCATCACCCCCCCATCCCCATCACCCACTCACCCCCCCCAATCCCCATCACCCCCCCAATCCCCATCACCCACTCACCCCCCCATCACCCACTCACCCCCACCCCCCCATCACCCACTCACCCCCACCCCCCCATCACCCACTCACCCCCACCCCCCCATCACCCACTCACCCCCCCAATCCCCATCACCCACTCACCCCCCCAACCCCCATCACCCACTCACCCCCCCAACCCCCATCACCCACTCACCCCCCCAACCCCCATCACCCACTCACCCCCCCCAACCCCCATCACCCACTCACCCCCCCCAACCCCCATCACCCACTCACCCCCCCCAACCCCCATCACCCACTCACCCCCCCAACCCCCATCACCCACTCACCCCCCCAACCCCCATCACCCACTCACCCCCCCCAACCCCCATCACCCACTCACCCCCCCCAACCCCCATCACCCACTCACCCCCCCAACCCCCATCACCCACTCACCCCCACCCCCCCATCACCCACTCACCCCCACCCCCCCATCACCCACTCACCCCCCCAACCCCCATCACCCACTCACCCCCCCCAACCCCCATCACCCACTCACCCCCCCAATCCCCATCACCCACTCACCCCCCCCAACCCCCATCACCCACTCACCCCCCCCAACCCCCATCACCCACTCACCCCCCCCAATCCCCATCACCCACTCACCCCCCCCAACCCCCATCACCCACTCACCCCCCCCAACCCCCATCACCCACTCACCCCCCCCAACCCCCATCACCCACTCACCCCCCCCAACCCCCATCACCCACTCACCCCCCCAACCCCCATCACCCACTCACCCCCACCCCCCCATCACCCACTCACCCCCACCCCCCCATCACCCACTCACCCCCCCAACCCCCATCACCCACTCACCCCCCCCAACCCCCATCACCCACTCACCCCCCCCAACCCCCATCACCCACTCACCCCCCCACAACCCCCATCACCCACTCACCCCCCCAACCCCCATCACCCACTCACCCCCATGCCCTTCACCAAGGCCGTCACCAACTACCCATTCCCCCATCCTGTGTCTATCACAACACACTCACTGAGCCCATCCACCCCCACCCTCCCACTGAGAGCCCATTGCATCTTCTACTTCCTGGAGTCCTCCCACCCACCCAGAACCCACCCGACCCCACTCACCAATGGGCCTTTGGGTTCAAACAGTCTTTGGAGTCTAAATGAGCCATTGACATCATCGGCTGTGGAATCAGACAACAAAAAGATTTAATCAATGATGCCCAGGGAGCAGCAACGGAAACCCCGTCACTGAGGGTCACTGGCTCGGGAACCCCGTCACTGAGGGCCACTGGCTCGGGAACCCCGTCACTGAGGGCCACTGGCCGGGAACCCCGTCACTGAGGGCCACTGGCTCGGGAACCCCGTCACTGAGGGCCACTGGCTCGGGAACCCCGTCACTGAGGGCCACTGGCTCGGGAACCCCGTCACTGAGGGCCACTGGCTCGGGAACCCTGTCACTGAGGGCCACTGGCTCGGGAACCCCGTCACTGAGGGCCACAGGTTCGGGAACCCCGTCACTGAGGGTCACTGGCTCGGGAACCCCGTCACTGAGGGCCACTGGCTCGGGAACCCCGTCACTGAGGGCCACTGGCTCGGGAACCCCGTCACTGAGGGCCACTGGCTCGGGAACCCTGTCACTGAGGGCCACTGGCTTGGGAACCCCGTCACTGAGGGCCACTGGTTCGGGAACTTCGTCACTGAGGGCCACTAGCTCGGGAACCCCGTCACTGAGGGCCACTGGTTCGGGAACCCCGTCACTGAGGGTCACTGGCTCGGGAACCCCGTCACTGAGGGCCACTGGCCCGGGAACCCCGTCACTGAGGGACACTGGCTCGGGAACCCCGTCACTGAGGGCCACTGGTTCGGGAACCCCGTCACTGAGGGCCACTGGTTCGGGAGCCCGTCACTGAGGGCCACTGGTTCGGGAACCCCGTCACTGAGGGTCACTGGCTCGGGAACCCCGTCACTGAGGGCCACTGGTTCGGGAACCCCGTCACTGAGGGTCACTGGCTCGGGAGCCCCGTCACTGAGGGCCACTGGTTCGGGAACCCCGTCACTGAGGGCCACTGGTTCGGGAACCCCGTCACTGAGGGTCACTGGCTCGGGAACCCTGTCACTGAGGGTCACTGGCTCGGGAACCCCGTCACTGAGGGCCACTGGCTCGGGAACCCCATCACTGAGGGTCACTGGCTCGGGAACCCCGTCACTAATCAACATCCGATCTAGATGCTGGATGTGAGAGATTGAGGAGGGAGTGGGAGAATTATTTTTCAGAGTGTAAGATTTGGGAATATGTCAGGCAGCATTGCAACATTGCAGCTTGGTTAGACAGGAATTACTGGAACAAAGGGCGTACAAACCAGCTGGAGAACAGACTGGGGAGCCAGGCTGACAGTTCATGTTGCTCTGCTGGTCTCAGTGCTACAATGGGAAGGTAAATCTCCACTCTGAGAACCAACACTCAACCATTCAGAGAGAATTACCCCAGTGAGAGTCAGTGTGTGTGGAACTGTATCCCAGTGAGAGTCAGTGTGTGTGGAACTGTATCCCAGTGAGAGTCAGTGTGTGTGGAACTGTATCCCAGTGAGAGTCAGTGTGTGTGGAACTGTATCCCAGTGAGAGTCAGTGTGTGTGGAACTGTATCCCAGTGAGAGTCAGTGTGTGTGGACCTGTATCCCAGTGAGAGTCAGTGTGTCTGGGACTGTATCCCAGTGAGAGTCAGTGTGTGTGGAACTGTATCCCAGTGAGAGACAGTGTGTGTGGGACTGTATACCAGTGAGAGTCAGTGTGTGTGGAACTGTATCCCAGTGAGAGTCAGTGTGTGTGGAACTGTATCCCAGTGAGAGTCAGTGTGTGGGGGACTGTATCCCAGTGAGAGTCAGTGTGTGTGGAACTGTATCCCAGTGAGAGTCAGTGTGTGTGGAACTGTATCCCAGTGAGAGTCAGTGTGTGTGGAACTGTATCCCAGTGAGTGTCAGTGTGTGTGGAACTGTATCTCAGTGAGAGTCAGCGTGTGTGGAACTGTATCCCAGTGAGAGTCAGTGTGTGTGGAACTGTATGCCAGTGAGAGTCAGTGTGTGTGGAACTGTAATCCAGTGAGAGTCAGTGTGTGTGGAACTGTATCCCAGTGAGAGTCAGTGTGTGTGGAACTGTATCCCAGTGAGAGTCAGTGTGTGTGGAACTGTATCCCAGTGAGAGTCAGTGTGTGTGGAACTGTATCCCAGTGAGAGTCAGTGTGTGTGGAACTGTACCCCAGTGAGCGTCAATGTGTGTGGAACTGTATCCCAGTGAGAGTCAGTGTGTGTGGAACTGTATCCCAGTGAGAGTCAGTGTGTGCGGAACTGTATCCCAGTGAGAGTCAGTGTGTGTGGAACTGTATCCCAGTGAGAGTCAGTGTGTGTGGAACTGTATCCCAGTGAGAGTCAGTGTGTGTGGAACTGTATCCCAGTGAGAGTCAGTGTGTGTGGAACTGTATCCCAGTGAGAGTCAGTGTGTGTGGAACTGTATCCCAGTGAGAGTCAGTGTGTGTGGACCTGTATCCCAGTGAGAGTCAGTGTGTCTGGGACTGTATCCCAGTGAGAGTCAGTGTGTGTGGAACTGTATCCCAGTGAGAGACAGTGTGTGTGGGACTGTATACCAGTGAGAGTCAGTGTGTGTGGAACTGTATCCCAGTGAGAGTCAGTGTGTGTGGAACTGTATCCCAGTGAGAGTCAGTGTGTGGGGGACTGTATCCCAGTGAGAGTCAGTGTGTGTGGAACTGTATCCCAGTGAGAGTCAGTGTGTGTGGAACTGTATCCCAGTGAGAGTCAGTGTGTGTGGAACTGTATCCCAGTGAGTGTCAGTGTGTGTGGAACTGTATCTCAGTGAGAGTCAGCGTGTGTGGAACTGTATCCCAGTGAGAGTCAGTGTGTGTGGAACTGTATGCCAGTGAGAGTCAGTGTGTGTGGAACTGTAATCCAGTGAGAGTCAGTGTGTGTGGAACTGTATCCTAGTGAGAGTCAGTGTGTGTGGAACTGTATCCCAGTGAGAGTCAGTGTGTGTGGAACTGTATCCCAGTGAGAGTCAGTGTGTGTGGAACTGTATCCCAGTGAGAGTCAGTGTGTGTGGAACTGTATCCCAGTGAGAGTCAGTGTGTGTGGGACCCGTACCCCAGTGAGAGTCAGTGTGTGTGGAACTGTATCCCAGTGAGAGTCAGTGTGTGTGGAACTGTATCCCAGTGAGAGTCAGTGTGTGTGGAACTGTATCCCAGTGAGAGTCAGTGTGTGTGGAACTGTATCCCAGTGAGAGTCAGTGTGTGTGGAACTGTATCGCAGTGAGAGTCAGTGTGTGTGGGACCAGTACCCCAGTGAGAGTCAGTGTGTGTGGAACTGTATCCCAGTGAGAGTCAGTGTGTGTGGGACTGTATCCCAGTGAGAGTCAGTGTGTGTGGAACTGTATCCCAGTGAGAGTCAGTGTGTGTGGAACTGTATCCCAGTGAGAGTCAGTGTGTGTGGAACTGTATCCCAGTGAGAGTCAGTGTGTGTGGAACTATACCCCAGTGAGAGTCAGTGTGTGTGGAACTGTATTCCAGTGAGAGTCAGTGTGTGTGGAACTGTATCCCAGTGAGAGTCAGTGTGTGTGGAACTGTATCCCAGTGAGAGTCAGTGTGTGTGGAACTGTATCCCAGTGAGAGTCAGTGTGTGTGGAACTGTATCCCAGTGAGAGTCAGTGTGTGTGGAACTGTATCCCAGTGAGAGTCAGTGTGTGTGGAACTGTATCCCAGTGAGTCAGTGTGTGTGGGACTGTATCCCAGTGAGAGTCAGTGTGTGTGGAACTGTATCCCAGTGAGAGTCAGTGTGTGTGGAACTGTATCCCAGTGAGAGTCAGTGTGTGTGGGACTGTATCCCAGTGAGAGTCAGTGTGTGTGGGACTGTATCCCAGTGAGAGTCAGTGTGTGTGGAACTGTATCCCAGTGAGAGTCAGTGTGTGAGGAACTGTATCCCAGTGAGAGTCAGTGTGTGTGGAACTGTATCCCCAGTGAGAGTCAGTGTGTGTGGAACTGTATCCCAGTGAGAGTCAGTGTGTGTGGAACTGTATCCCAGTGAGAGTCAGTGTGTGTGGAACTGTATCCCAGTGAGAGTCAGTGTGTGTGGAACTGTATCCCAGTGAGAGTCAGTGTGTGTGGAACTGTATCCCAGTGAGAGTCAGTGTGTGTGGAACTGTATCCCAGTGAGAGACAGTGTGTGTGGGACTGTATCCCAGTGAGAGTCAGTGTGTGTGGAACTGTATACCAGTGAGAGTCAGTGTGTGTGGAACTGTATCCCAGTGAGAGTCAGTGTGTGTGGAACTGTATCCCAGTGAGAGTCAGTGTGTGTGGAACTGTATCCCAGTGAGAGTCAGTGTGTGTGGAACTGTATCCCAGTGAGAGTCAGTGTGTGTGGAACTGTATCCCAGTGAGAGTCAGTGTGTGTGGAACTGTATCCCAGTGAGAGTCAGTGTGTGTGGAACTGTACCCCAGTGAGAGTCAGTGTGTGTGGAACTGTATCCCAGTGAGAGTCAGTGTGTGTGGAACTGTATCCCAGTGAGAGTCAGTGTGTGTGGAACTATATCCCAGTGAGAGTCAGTGTGTGTGGAACAGTATCCCAGTGAGAGTCAGTGTGTGTGGGACTGTATCCCAGTGAGAGTCAGTGTGTATGGAACTGTATCCCAGTGAGAGTCAGTGTGTGTGGAACTGTATCCCAGTGAGAGTCAGTGTGTGTGGAACTATATCCCAGTGAGAGTCAGTGTGTGTGGAACAGTATCCCAGTGAGAGTCAGTGCGTGTGGAACTGTATCCCAGTGAGAGTCAGTGTGTGTGGAACTGTATCCCAGTGAGAGTCAGTGTGTGTGGAACTGTATCCCAGTGAGAGTCAGTGTGTGTGGGACTGTATCCCAGTGAGAGTCAGTGTGTGTGGAACTGTATCCCAGTGAGAGTCAGTGTGTGTGGAACTGTATCCCAGTGAGAGTCAGTGTGTGTGGAACTGTATCCCAGTGAGAGTCAGTGTGTGTGGGACTGTATCCCAGTGAGAGTCAGTGTGTGTGGGACTGTATCCCAGTGAGAGTCAGTGTGTGTGGAACTGTATCCCAGTGAGAGTCAGTGTGTGTGGAACTGTATCCCAGTGAGAGTCAGTGTGTGTGGAACTGTATCCCAGTGAGAGTCAGTGTGTGAGGAACTGTATCCCAGTGAGAGTCAGTGTGTGTGGGACTGTATTCTGGTGAAAGATTTATGCTTACTCGTGCCGAAATCGATGGTTGCGTAGATCCCCTGTAATGTGCCGCATTTCAGCTCCTGCATCTGGTTCCCATCAGTGCTGAAGAGCAGTACATTTTCTCCCAGGTGTGAACGCATGACCTCACGCAGGTGTCTCAGGTAGTTAAAATCACAGGTAAAATAACTACCATATTCATTCTCTACCTGTAGAGAGAGCAGATCGGTTAATGTACGCAGAGTGAGAACATTGCTGCGTTAGTCCTTTAAACCACAAGAACTAGGAAGAGGAGAGATTCCATTCAGCCCTTCGAGCCTGATCTGCCATTTAATAAGATCTTGGCTAATCTAACATTTAATCAATCCACTTTCCTACTTTATTTCTGTTTCTCTTAATCCCCCAGCATTAAAACCTTCTTAATCTCAGCCTTGGAAAGGTTCAAGGACTCAGACCCTACAGCTTCCTGCAGAAAAGATCTCCAAAGATTCTCCACTCTCAGAGAGGAAATTTTTCCTTGTCTGTCTTAAATGAGCACCCCCCACCCCCACCCCCTTCCTCTCCCGCTCCTTATTCTGTGACTCTGCCCTCTGATCCCACCCTCTCCCAGGAGTGGAAACACCTTCTCCGCATTGACCCTGTCTAACGCCCCCAGAATCTGATGTCTCAATCAGATCTCCTCTCATTCTTCTCAACTCCAGAGAGTTAACACACCCAGCCTGTTTAACCTTTCCTCACGTGGGAGTCCCTCCATACCCGGGATCAGTAAACCTCCTCTGAATCACCTCTAATGATAATATATATAAATAAGGGGGCCAAAACTGAGCACGTTATTGTAAATGTGGCCTCACTTGTACTCTGTACAGTTGCAGCATCACTGCTTTACTTTTATATTCCAGCCCCTTGAAATTCCCCGTCTGCTAGCTTTCCGGGTTTCAGGAACAAGGAGCCTCCCAAGTCCCTTTGTTCTCCAGCTTTCTGCAGCCTCTCTCCATTTAAATGACAATCCACCTTCTCATGTTTTCTTCCAAAATCAACAATCTCACATTTTCCCACATTGAATTCCATTTGCCGAATCTCTGTCCACCCACTAACCTGTCAATATCTCTCTGTAAATAAAGAACAAAGAAAATTACAGCACAGGAACAGGCCCTTCGGCCCCTCCAATCCTGTACTGACCATGCTGCCCGACTGAACTAAAACCCCCGACCCTTCCTGGGAGATAAGAACATAAGAACATAAGAAATAGGAGCAGGAGTAGGCCATCCAGCCCTTCGAGCCTGCCCCGCCATTCAATAAGATCATGGCTGATCTGTCGTGGCTCAGTTCCACATTCCCGCCCCCTCCCCATAACCCTTAATCCCCTTGCCTATCAAAAACCTATCAACCCGCGTCTTAAAAATATTTAGCGAGGCAGCCTCCACCACTTCAACGGGCAGAGAATTCCAGAGATTCACCACCCTTTGAGTGAAGAAGTTCCTCCTCAACTCTGTTCTAAACCGCCCCCCCTTTATCTTGAGGCTGTGCCCCCTAGTCCGACTGTCCTTTCTGAGTGGGAAGAGTCTCTCCACCTCTATCCTATCCATCCCATTCATCATCTTATACGTCTCAATGAGATCTCCCCTCATTCTTCTAAACTCTAACGAGTACAAGCCTAGTTTATTCAGTCTCTCCTCATAGCTCAATCCCCTCAACTCCGGCATCAGCCTAGTAAACCTTCTCTGCACTCCCTCCAGGGCCAAAATATCCGTATCCCTCTATTCCCATCCTATTCATGGATTTGTCAAGGTGCTCCTTGAGAAAGGAGCATCCCCCGACAGTGAGTTCCAGGCACCCACCCCCTCTGTGTAAAAAAAACTTGCCTCGTACATCTCCTTTAACCCTTGCCCCTCGCACCTTAAATCTATACCTCCCAGTAATTGACTCTTCCACCCTGGGAAAAAGCTTCTGACTATCCACTCTGTCCGTGTCTCTCATAATCTTGTAGACTTCTATCAGGTCTCTCCTCAACCTCCATCGTTACAGTGAGAACAAACCAAGTTTCTCCAACCTCTCCTCATAGCTAATGTCCTCCATACCAGGCAACATCCTGGTAAATCTTTTCTGTACCCTCTCCAAAGCCTCTACATCCTTCTGGTAGTGTGGCGACCAGAATTGAACACTATATTCCAAGTGCAACCTCACTAAGGTTCTATAATGCTGCAACTTTATAAGACCCTTGTCAGGCCTCATTTAGAGTATTGTACGCAGTTCTGGTCGCCTCACTATAGGAAAGACGTAGAAGCTATTGAAAGGGTGCAGAGGAGATTTACAAGTATGTTGCCTGGACTGGGAGGCATGCCTTATGAAGATAGGTTGAGGGAGCTGGGACTCTTTTCCCTGGAGAGACGAAGGTTGAGAGGCGACCTGATAGAAGTTTATAAAATGTTGAGAGGAATAGATAGGGTGGACTCTCAGAGGCTATTTCCCCGGGTTGAAATGGTCGCTACGAGAGGACACAGATTTAAGGTGCGGGGAGGGAAGTACAGAGGTGATGTTAGGGGTAAGTTTTTCACTCAGAGGGTGGTGAGTGAATGGAATCGGCTGCCGTCAGTGGTGGTGGAGGTGAACTCGCTGGGGTCTTTTAAAAGACCTCTGGATGAGTATATGGGGTTTAATGAGATTGAGGGTTATAGATAGGTCTATAGGTTGGTAGGTGTTGATGTGATCGGCGCAACTCGTGGGCCGAAGGGCCTGTTTGTGCTGTAGTGTTCTATGTTCTATGTTCTAACATGACTTGCCAATTTTTAAATTCAGTACCCCGGCCGATGAAGGCAAGCATTGCCGTATGCCTTCTTGACCACCTTCTCCACCTGCATTGCCATTTTTAGTGACCCGTGTACCTGTACACCCAGAGCACTTCGCTTATCAATAGTCTTAAGGGTTCTGCCATTTACTGTACTTTTCCTATCTGTATTAGACCTTCCAAAATGCATTACCTCACATTTGTCCAGATTAAACTCCAGTTGCCATCTCTGTACCCAAACATCAAACCGATCTATACCCTGCTGTATCCTCTGATGGTCCTCATCGCTATCCACAAATCCACGAACCTCTGCTGATTATGAATCAAACCAGTTCTATTTTCCTCCAAATCATTTATATTTATTACAAACAGCAAAGGTCCCAGCACTGATCCCTGAGGAACGTCACTTGTCACAGCTCTCCATTCAGAAAATCACCCTTCCACTGCTACCCTCTCTCTTCTTTGGTTGATCCAGGTCTGTATCCACCTTGTCAGCTCACCTCTGATCCCATGCAACTTCACCTTCTGCACCAGTCTGCCATGAGGGACCTTGTCAATGTCCATGTAGACAACATCCACTGCATCCTCATCAATTATCTTTGTTATTTCCTCAAAAAACTCGATCAAGTTAGTGAGACGCCACCTCTTCTTCATGAAACCACGTTGCCTCTTGTTAATACATCCACTTATTTCCAAATGGGAGTAAATCCTGTCTCGAGGAATCCTCTCCAATAATTCCCCTATCACTGATGTAAGGCTCACCGTCCTGTAATTACCTGGATTATTCTTGCTACCCTTCTTAAACAAAGGAACTACATTGGCTATTCTCCAGTCCTTTGAGACCTCCCCTGTAGCCAGTGAGGATACAAAGATTTCTCTCAAGGCCCCAGCAATTTCCTCTCTTGCCTCTCTCAGTATTCTGGGGTATATCCCATCAGGTCCTGGGGACTCGTCTACCTTGATGTTTCTCAAGAACCCCAATACCTCCTCCTTTTTGATCTCAACATGACTCAAACTATCTACACATCTTTTCCCAGATTCATCATCCACCAAATCCTTCTCTTTGGTGAATACTGACGCAAAGTACTCATTTAATACCTCACCCATTTCCTCTGGCTCCACACATAGATTCCCTCCTTTGTCCTTGAGTGGGCCAAACCTCTCCCTGGCTACTCTCTTGCTCTTGACTTTTTGTGACCCCTTTTAGCCCTTCTGATTCCTTGCTTAAGTCTCTTTCTACTTTCCTTGTATTCCACACTTGCTTCATGTGTTCTCAGCCTCTGAGCTTTGATAAATGTTTCCCTTTTCTCTTTGATGAGGCTCACAATATCTCTCATTATTCAAGGTTCCTGAAACTTGCCATACTTATCCTTCACCCTTACAGGAATGTGCCAGTCCTGAATCCCTATCAGCTTGTACTTGAAAGCCTCTCACACTCCAGATGTTGATTTGCCCTCAAACATCTGCCTCCAATCTACATTCTTTAGTTCCAGTCTAATATTGTTGTAATTGGAGAAAGCTAGCACGAAGGGGCATAGCTTTAAATTAAGGGGGAGTAGTTATAGGACTGATGTCAGGGGTAGGTTCTTTACCCAGAGGGTGGTGAGGGATTGGAATGCCCTGCCTGCTGCAGTTGTAAATGCGCCTAGTTTGGGGGCGTTTAAGAGATCTGTGGATAGGTTTATGGATGGAAAGGGTTTGGTTTAGGTTAGAGGGTCATTGTTTTTTAACAGGTCAGCGCAACATAGTGGGCCGAAGGGCCTGTTCTGCACTGTAATGTTCTATGTTCTATGTACACTACTCTGGTGCGGCCGCACTTGGAGTTTTGTGTGCAGTTCTGGTCCCCACATTACAGGAAGGATGTAGAGGCTTTGGAGAGGGTGCAGAGGAGGTTTACTAGGATGTTGCCTGGTATGGTGGGGAGGTCCTATGAGGAGAGACTGAGGGATTTGGGGTTGTTTTCGTTGGAAAGAAGGCGGCTAAGAGGGGATCTTATTGAAACATATAAGATGATTAGAGGTTTAGATAGGGTGGACAGTGATAGCCTTTTTCCTCAGATGGAGTAAGCTAGCACGAGGGGGCACGGCTTTAAATTAAGGGGGGGTAGTTATAGGACGGATGTCAGGGATAGGTTCTTTACCCAGCGGGTGGTGAGGGACTGGAATGCCCTGCCAGCTGCGGTTGTAAATGTGCCTAGTTTGGGGGCGTTTAAGAGATCCGTGGATAGGTTTATGGATGGAAAGGGATTGGTTTAGGTTGGAGGGTCATTGTTTTTGTAACTGGTCGGCGCAACATCGTGGGCCGAAGGGCCTGTTCTGCACTGTAATGTTCTATGTTCTAATTAGCCTTCCCCCAGTTTAGAACCTTAACTTGAGGCCTACACTTACCTTTATCCATCAGTACCTTGAATCTTACTGAATTGTGGTCACTGTTTCTGAACTGCTCCCCTACTGAAACATCGACCACCTGGCTGGGTTCATTCCCCAATACCAGGTCCAGTATGGCCCCTTCCCTAGTTGGATTATCTACATACTGTTTCAGGAAACCCTCCTGGATGCTTACAAACTGTTCCATCCACGCCCTGAGCACTCAGTCAGTCCCAGTCAATATAGGGGAAGTTAAAGTCTCCAACCTCAACAACCCTGTTACTTTTACAAATTATAGAATCATAGAAACCCTACAGTGCAGAAAGAGGCCCTTCGGCCCATCGAGTCTGCCCTGACCACAATCCCACCCAGGCTTTGCCCCCATATCCCCACATATTTACCCGCTAATCCCTCTAATCTACACATTCCAGGACACTAAGGGACAATTTTAGTATGGCCAATCAACCTAACCTGCACATCTTTGGACTGTGGGAGGAAACCGGAGCACCCGGAGGAAACCCACGCAGACACGAGGAGAATGTACAAACTCCACACAGACAGTGACCCGAGCCGGGAATTGAACCCAGGACCCTGGAGCTGTGAAGCAGCAGTGCTAACCACTGTGCTACCGTGCTGCCCATCTTGCCAAAATCTGCCTACATATCTGTTCCTTTATCTCCCACTGGCTGTTGGGTGGCCTACAGTTAAACCTCCAAAATTGGGATTATGCTTTTCCTATTCCTATCAGGGCAGCACGGTAGCACAGTGGTTAGCACTGCTGCTTTACAGCTCCTGGGTCCTGGGTTCAATTCCTGGCTCGGGTCAATGTAAATGTGCCTAGTTTGGGGGCGTTTAAGAGATCTGTGGATAGGTTTATGGATGAAAAGGGATTGGTTTAGGCTAGTGGGTCATTGTTTTGTAACTGGTCGGCGCAACATTGTGGGCCGAAGGGCCTGTTCTGCGCTGTAATGTTCTATGTTCTATGTTCTATGTTTGTGTGCAGTTAGCACATTCTCCTCGTGTCTGCCTGGGTTTCCTCCGGGTGCTCCGGTTTCCTTCCACAGTCCAAAGATGTGTGGGTTAGGTTGATTGGCCAAGTTAAAATTGCCCCTGAGTGTCCAGGATGTGTAGGTTAGAGGGATTAGTGGGTATAATATGTAGGGATATCAGGATAGGGCCTGGATGGGATTGTGTTCGGTGCAGACTCGATGGGCCGAAGAGCCTCTTTCTGCACTGTAGGCTTCTATAATTCTATTCCTGAGCTTTATCCATATTGCCTCACTATATGAGCCCTCCGAGGCGTCCTCCTGGGGTACAGCTGTGATATTCTCCTTTAACCAGTGGTGCAACTCCCCCACCCTTTTACATCCCCCTCTATCCCACCTGAAACATCTGTATCCTGGAATGTTAAACTGTCCTTCCCTTAACCAAGTTTCTGTAATAGCAACAACATCGTAGTTCCGAGTACTAATCCAAGCTCTAAGTTCATCTGCCTTACCTGCTACACTCCACGCATTGAAACAAATGCACATCAGCCTCCCAATCCCTTGTCAATACTGGCTGCTTCCTGTTCATTAGCCTCTATCCATGCCAGAATATTATCTCTAACACCATGAGCTTAAGTCCTGTGTAGAAGCCTTTTGTGTGGCAGCTTATCAAATGCCTTTTGAAAATCCAAACATACAACATTGACTGGTTCTCCTTTATCTACTCTGGCTGATAACACATAAGAACATAAGAAATAGGAGCAGGAGTCGGCCATCTAGCCCTTCGAACCTGCCCTGCCATTCAATAAGATCATGGCTGATCGGAAGTGGATCAGTTCCACTTTCCCGCTTTCTCCCCATAACCCTTAATTCCCTTGTCTATCAAAAACCTATCTACCCATGACTTAAATACATTTAGCGAGGTAGCCTCCACCACTTCAATGGGGAGAGAATTCCAGAGATTCACCACCCTTTGAGTGAAGAAGTTCCTCCTCAACTCTGATCTAAACTGCCCCCCCTTATCTTGAGGCTGTGCCCTCTGGTCCTGCTATCCTTTCTAAGCATGAAGAATCTCTCTACCTCTACCCTATCCATCCCCTTCGTTATCTTATACATCTCAATAAGATCCCCCCTCATCCTTCTAAACTCCAACGAGTACAGACCCAGTCTATTCAGCCTCTCTTCATAATCCAACCCCCTCATCTCCGGTATCAGCCTAGTAAACCTCCTCTGCACTCCCTCCAGGGCCAAAATATCCTTGCGCAAGTGCGACGACCAAAACTGCACACAGTACTCCAGCTGCGGCCTCACCAGTGCCTTGTACAGTTGCAGCAAGACCTCCCTACTTTTATATTCTATCCCCCTCGCTATAAAGGCCAACATCCCATTCGCCTTCTTGATCACCTGCTGCACCTGCAGACTGGGTTTTTGCGACTCATGCACAAGGTCCCCCAGGTCCCTCTGCACCGTAGCATGCTGCAGCTTTTCGCCCTTTAAATAGTAATCCCCTCCTACTATTATTCCTGCCAAAGTGGATAACCTCACACTTGCTAACATTATAGTCCATCTGCCAGGTCCTCGCCCACTCGCTTAGCCTATCCAGATCCCTCTGCAGACTTTCCACACTCTCCGCACAATTTGCTTTTCCACTCATCTTCGTGTCATCAGCAAATTTCGTCACCCTACACTCAGCCCCCTCCTCCAGATCATCTATATAAATGGTAAATAGCTGAGGCCCCAGCACCGATCCCTGGGGCACTCCACTAATCACCAACCGCCAACGAGAATAGCACCCATTGACACCAACTCTCTGCTTCCTATTAGACAACCAATCCTCTATCCACGCTAACACCTTACCCCCAACTCCATGCCCCCTAACCTTCTGAAGCAACCTTTTGTGCGGCACCTTATCAAACACCTTTTGAAAATTGAGAAACACCACATCCACCGGTTCCCCTCTGTCTACCACACTAGTCACATCCTCATAGAAATCCAATAAATTTGTGAAACACGACTTTCTCTTAACGAATCCGTGCTGCATCTGCTCTATCAAACCATTCCTTTCTCGGTGCCTCGCTATTTCTTCTTTGATGACGGATTCAAGCATTTTTCCAACTACAGACATTAAACTAACCGACCTATAATTCCCTGCCTTTTGCCTGCTACCTTTTTTAAACAGCGGCATAACATTAGTCATTTTCCAATCTTCCAGCACTTCCCCGGAATCCAGCGAAGTTTGGTAAATAATCACCAAGGCATCCACTATCACCTCTGCCATTTCCTTCAGATCCCTGGGATGCATTCCATCCGGTCCTGGGGACTTGTCCACCATCAGTCCCGTTAGTCTACCAATGAACTCCTCAATGAACTGAGTTAATTTGTCGGAGATGATTTCCCCTTTGTGAAGCCATGCGGTCTCTGCCTGATCAGATTATGATTTTCCAAATGCGCTGCTATTCTCTCCTTAATAACCCATTCTAATATTTTCCCAATAACTGAAGTTAGACTAACTGGCCTGTCGTTTCCTGCATTTTGCCCCTTTCCCTTTTGGAACAAGGATACCAGATTGGCAGCTTTCCAATCCTGTGGCGCAGTTCCAGGATCCAAGGAATTTTGGAAATTTACTGCCAATGCATCCACAATCTCTGGAGCTCCTCCTTCGAGACCCTGCAAACCATCAGACCCAGCGGATTATCGGCCTTTAACCCCATTAGTTTGGCTCGATTCCCGGGTGATGGTGACTGTATTTAATTCCTCCCCAGTATTTTTTACTCTTTCGGGGATGTTTGTAGTATTCGCTACAGGAAAAAACGATTCAAAAGATCGATTTAACTCCTCTAATATTTCTTGCTTCTCTTTTCATTTCAATGTGATTAAAGCTCTGATTACCTGTTTGATTTTTTTTGCTAGTTTGCTCTCAGTTTATTTTCTCATCTTTTTTTGTTAAAGCAATTTTTTTGCGGCATTCTAAATCGATCCCACTCTTCTGACCAAACACTGACCTTTGCAATTTTATGTTTCCACTTTCAATTTCATACCCTGCTTAATTTCCTTGGGAATCCAGCGTGTGCATACATGCGTGTGTGTGTGTGCACATGTGTGCATGTGCAGGCATGTGTGTGTGTGTGTGCACATGTGTGCATGTGCAGGCATGTGTGTGTGTGTGTGTGCACATGTGTGCATGTGCAGGCATGTGTGTGTATGTGTGTGCACATGTGTGCATGTGCAGGCATGTGTGTGTGTGTGCGTAGCCATGCAAGAAAGCAGGTGAGGTGATACATTGCTCTTACCTGAAAACTGATGATGGGCCCTCCGTTCTGATACGTTAAGGGTTTCATCTTTGGCAACAGAATTGAAAACCACTTGTCCACTGCTGCCAGGTAATCTGAGAGAACGGAGAATTTCTCATTACAGTATTGCCAATCTGAACTCACCAACCCTCCAATGATGCCCCCAGTATAAATACACAATCCTTTCAGCCCATCGAGCCTGTGTTACCTCTTTGAAAGTGACTATCCCATTGGTCCCACTGCCCCATACTTTCCCCATAGATCGACATCAAAACATAGAAAACAGGAACAGACGATGGTTACGATGGGTATAGAGGGATTTGGGCCAAATGCTGGCAATTGGGATTAGCTTAGGGGTTTGAAAAAAAGGGCAGCATGGACAAGTTGGGCCAAAGGGCCTGTTTCCCTGCTGTAAACCTCTTTGACTCTGAGACCATTCAGCCCATCCAGCCTGCTCCACCATTCAATATCTTCATGGCCAATCCTCTGTCTCAACACCATACTCCCGTGCTCTCCCCACACTCCTTGATGCTTTTAGAGTTTAAAAATCTATCTGCCATCCTAACTGTTTGCTGTACCTGCGTGGCGTCACTGATGTACTAGGACACCAGGTCCCTTTGTACATCAACATTTCCCAATCTAACACTATTTAAATAATACTCTGCCGTTCTGTTTCTCTAAAGTGGATAACTTCACATTTATCCATGTGTAGCTGCCATGTATTTACAAACTCACTCAACTTGTCTAAATCACCTTGAAACCTTTAACATCCTCCTCACCACTCACCAAGTTTTGTGCCATCAGCATATTTGGAAATATTAGTATTAGAACATAGAACATAGAACATTACAGCACAAACAGGCCCTTCGGCCCTCGAGTTGCGCCGATCACATCAACCCCACCAATCTATAGACCTATCTATAACCCCCAATCCCATTAAACCCCATATACTCATCCAGAAGTCTTTTAAAAGACCCCAGCGAGTTCGCCTCCACCACCGATGACGGCAGCCGATTCCATTCACTCACCACCCTCTGAGTGAAAAACTTACCCCTAACATCACCTCTGTACTTCCCTCCCCGCACCTTAAATCTGTGTCCTCTCGTAGCGACCATTTCAACCCGGGGAAATAGCCTCTGAGAGTCCACCCTATCTATTCCTCTCAACATTTTATAAACTTCTATCAGGTCGCCTCTCAACCTTCGCCTCTCCAGGGAAAAGAGTCCCAGCTCCCTCAACCTATCTTCATAAGGCATGCCTCCCAGTCCAGGCAACATCCTTGTAAATCTCCTCTGCACCCTTTCAATAGCTTCTACGTCTTTCCTATAGTGAGGCGACCAGAACTGCGCACAGTACTCCAAATGAGGCCTGACGAGGGTCCTGTAAAGTTGCAGCATTACCTCCCGACTCCTAAACTCAATCCCTCGATTAATGAAGGCCAGTACACCATACGCCTTCTTGACCACCTCCTCCACCTGCGAGGCCGATTTAAGAGTCCTGTGAACCCGGACCCCGAGATCCTTCTGCTCTTCAACGCTACTAAGACCCCTGCCCTTAATAGTGTACTCGTTCATCCCGTTGGTTCTGCCGAAATGGACGACTACACATTTATCCGCGTTGAAGTCCATCTGCCACTTCTCCGCCCATTCCTGCATCCTATCTATGTCCTGCTGCAACTTTTGACATCCTTCCAGACCATCCACAACATCGCCGACCTTCGTGTCATCAGCGAACTTGCTAACCCATCCCTCCACTTCCTCATCCAGGTCATTTATGAAAATGACAAACAGCAAGGGTCCCAGAACAGATCCCTGGGGCACCCCACTGGTGACTGACCTCCATTCCGAAAAAGACCCATCCACAACCACTCTCTGCCTTCTGCAGGCAAGCCAGTTCTGGATCCACAAGGCCAAAGGCCCTTGGATCCCATGCCCTCTCACCTTCTCAAGAAGTCTTGCATGGGGGACCTTATCAAAAGCCTTGCTGAAGTCCATGTACACTACGTCCACGGCACTTCCTTCGTCAATGTGTTCAGTCACATTATCGAAGAACTCAACTAGGCTCGTAAGGCACGACCTGCCCTTGACAAATCCATGCTGACTATTCCTGATCATGTCAAACCTCTCCAAATGCTCGTAAATCTTGTCCCTCAGAAGCCTCTCCATCAGCTTACCAACCACTGAGGTCAGACTCACCGGGCGGTAATTTCCCGGGCTATCTCTGATTCCCTCATCTAAATCATTGGCGTATATTGTGAATAGGTGAAGTCCGAGCACAGGTTCACCACCCACTGAGTGAAGGCATTTCTTTTTATCTTGGTCTTAAATGGCCTCCCCCGTATCCTGAGACTGTTAACCTGTGTTCTTGAACCCCACCCCCTCCCCAGCCAAAGGAAACAACAGTCTGTCCAGTCCTGTCCCTGCAAGACTCACTACTTAACCACCAGTCACTTTAAAAAGACTCATTTATTCCTACTCTCTGTTTCTCAGAGGGTGCTGGAAATATGGAATACGCTGCCTGAGAGGGTGGTGGAGGCAGGGACTCTTGTAGTATTTAAGAAGCATCTGGACAAGCACTTAAATCACCAAGGAACAGGAAGTTATGGATCAAGAAGTTGATAAAGAAGGGTAGGAGAAACTATGAAGCTGGGCTAGCGCTTAATATAAAAAAGGATAACAAGAGTTTTTATAAATATATAAAAAGGAAGAGGCTGGCTAGGGTGAACGTTGGTCCTTTAGAGGATGAGAAAGGGGAACTAGTGGTAGGGGATAGAACATAGAACATTACAGCGCAGAACAGGCCCTTCGGCCCACGATGTTGCGCCGACCAGTTACAAAACAATGACCCACTAGCCTAAACCAATCCCTTTTCATCCATAAACCTATCCACAGATCTTTTAAACGCCCCCAAACTAGGTGCATTTACAACTGCAGCTGGCAGGGCATTCCAGTCCCTCACCACCCTCTGGGTAAAGAACCTACCCCTGACATCTGTCCTATAACTACCCCCCCTTAATTTAAAATCGTGCCCCCTCGTGTTAGCTTTCTCCATCCTAGGAAAAAGGCTATCACTATCTACCCTGTCTAAACCTCTAATCATCTTATATGTTTCAATGAGATCCCCTCTTAGCCGCCTTCTTTCCAGCGAAAACAACCCCAAATCTCTCAATCTCTCCTCATAGGATCTCCCCTCCATACCAGGCAACATCCTGGTAAACCTGGGGATATGGCTAAGGTATTGAATAACTTTTTTGTTTCTGTCTTCACAGAGGAGGATGTGAATAATTTGCCGGGTGTTAGCGATGGAAAGGTGGTAGGAATGGAGGGTCTTAATGACATTACTGTTACTAGAGAGGTGGTGCTCGACAGACTGGAGGGGCTGATTGTGGACAGGTCCCCAGGACCGGATGGAATGCATCCGAGGGTTCTGAAAGAAATGGCGGAGGTGATAGTGGATGCCTTAGTGGTTATTTTCCAGACGTCGCTGGATTCCAGGGAAGTGCCGGAAGATTGGAAAACGGCTAATGTTACTCCGTTGTTTAAGAAGGGTGCCAGGCAAAAGGCGGGGAATTATAGGCCGGTTAGTTTAACATCTGTTGTAGGTAAAATGTTAGAATCCGTCATCAAGGAGGAAATAGCGAGGCATCTTGAGGGGAATTGCTTGATAGAGCAGACGCAGCACAGTTTCGTTAAAGGGAAGTCGTGTCTGACAAATTTATTCGAGTTCTATGTCTAGGGCGGGGGATAGAGGAGAGCCGGTGGATGTGGTCTTTCTGGATTTTCAGAAGGCATTTGACAAGGTACCTCCCAAGAGGTTATTACAGAAGGTAAGGGGGCATGGAGTTGGGGATAGGGTGTTAACGTAGATAGAGGATTGGTTGTCAAATAGGAGGCAGAGAGTGGGGGTCAACGGGTGCTATTCGGATTGGCGGTTGGTGACTAGTGGAGTGCCTCAGGAGTCGGTGCTGGGGCCTCAGCTATTTACCATTTATATAGATGATCTGGAGGAGGGAACCGAGTGTAGGGTGTCGAAATTTGCGGATGACACCAAGACTGGGGGAACGGCAAATTGTGAGGAGGGTGTGGAGAGTCTGCAGAAGGATCTAGAAACACTGGGCGAATGGGCCAGGAAATGGCAAATGGAATTTAATGTTGGCAAGTGTGAGGTGGTCCACTTTGGTAGGAATAATGGTAGGAAGGACTATTACTTATGTGGTGAAAAACTGCAGCAGGCGACGGTGCAGAGGGACCTCGGGGTCCTTGTGCATGAGTCGCAAAAACCCAGCTTGCAGGTGCAGCAGGTGGTCAGGAAGGCGAATGGGATGCTGGCCTTCATAGCGAGGGGGATTGAATATAAAAGTAGGGAGGTCTTGCTGCAGCTGTGTAGGGCATTGGTGAGGCCGCAGCTGGAGTACTGTGTGCAGTTTTGGTCACCACACTTACGCAAGGATATTTTGGCCTTGGAGAGAGTGCAGAGGAGGTTTACTAGGCTGATTCCGGAGTTGAGGGGGTTGAGCTATGAGGAGAGGCTGAATAAACTAGGCTTGTACTCGTTAGAGTTTAGAAGAATGAGGGGAAATCTCATTGAGACGTATAAGATGATGAATGGGATGGATAGGATAGAGGTGGAGAGACTCTTCCCGCTCAGAAAGGACAGTAGGACTAGGGGGCACAGCCTCAAGATAAAGGGGGGGCGGTTTAGAACGGAGTTGAGGAGGAACTTCTTCACTCAAAGGGTGGTGAATCTCTGGAATTCTCTGCCCTTTGAGGTGGTGGAGGCTGCCTCGCTAAATATTTTTAAGACGCGGGTTGATGGGTTCTTGATAAGAGAGGGGATTAAGGGTTATGGGGAGAGGGCGGGAAAGTGGAACTGAGCCACGACAGATCAGCCATGATCTTATTGAATGGCGGGGCAGGCTCGAAGGGCTAGATGGCCTACTCCTGCTCCTATTTCTTATCTTCTTATGTTCTTATGGGTCGCACCCCGGGGACCCCCAGAAATCACCCGGGCGTTTTATCAAACTTCAGGATGTCATAATCCGGAAACCAATTAACAATCTTTCAAAACATTTTCCAGCCAAATTCAATCTTAAAGGGACATCAAATAAAAGGGAATAGAGAGGATTTTTCCCACACACACACACTCCATGCACATACGCTCTGCGCACAGCCTCACATTTGCCTCCTGTTTCCTTCCTCCAATTCAGGGCTATTCTTTACACTAAAGCTTTTGCCCCGCCATTCAATAAGATCATGGCTGATCGGAAGTGGATCAGTTCCACTTTCCCGCTTTCTCCCCATAACCCTTAATTCCCTTGTCTATCAGAAACCAATCTACCCGTGACTGAAATGCTCAATCTGCTCACTGTAAATGTTATTTCTCTTTGAAAGGTTTTATCCTGATGTCCAATAGCTGCCAATGCTTTTCCCCCTCAATGAATAGAAGACGCTTTCTACCTGGATCTGATGACCGCAGATTGATTCTTGGATTCTCTAACAGCCAGGCTGGGATACCACCCTGAAAACAAACACAAAATGGACAACAATTGCAAGTTAAATACCGCTCCCATTGCTCTGAATCCCAGCCCAGCAAGGGAACTCCAAGGCTCCATTCCTGCTCTTGCACCAACTGAGCTGATTGGATCCAGAGTGGCAGGAACATCTCAATCCCACATCCAAAAGGCGTTCAATCTTCCCCTACCATCTTGTCCACCCCATCCTAGAGAGGGGTGCAGCTCCCATACATCCTACCCGAGCAGGACACAATCCCCACTTCCCAGCCCGGGTAGGGCTCAGACATACCCCCACCCATCCCGGGGAGAGCTCAGCCATCACCCCCTCCCCCCACCCCCTTACCCAACAGATAGCAATTGGTTACCCCCCAACACTCACACCACCTGGTTGGGAATTGGTTACCTCAACCCCTCAGATCTAGATGGGGCTCAAACACACTCAAACACACCCAGTCAGAGATCAGTCACCACAGGTAATGTCCCCATCACAGATACCCACTGCTGCTCTAAGGAAGGCACTCAGCAGTGTTAGAACAATCTCACCAGCTCCCACTCAGCACAGATGTAGGGTCCAGGACGGAGAATGACAAACAGACCCAACTTGTGAGCCAGAGTCAGAAAATACACAACATCTTTCGAATTGCTGAAGTCATAAACCCCAGGTGTAGTTTCATGGTAATTCCAGGGAACATACCTGTGGAGGAGAGAGAGAGACCATCAGACATGGAATGGATTACCCATAATACAGGAACACTCATCCAGACAAACACCCTCCCCAGTGTATTCCACACCAGTACTGAGCAACAGACTGGAATCTAATTGAAGGGTGCGGGGTGGTTTAAGAACATAAGAAATAGGAGCAGGAGTAGGCCATCTAGCCCTTCGAGCCTGCCCCGCCATTCAATAAGATCATGGCTGATCTGTCGTGGCTCAGTTCCCACATTCCCGCCCTCTCCCCATAACCCTTAATTCCCTTGTCTATCAGAAACCTATCTACCCGTGACTTAAATATATTTAGCGAGGTAGCCTCCACCACTTCAACGGGCAAAGAATTCTAGAGATTCATCACCCTTTGAGTGAAGAAATTCCTCCTCAACTCTGTTCTAAACCGCCCCCCCCCTTTATCTTGAGGCTGTGCCCCCTAGTCCTACTATCCTTTCTGAGCGGGAAGAAACTCTCTACCTCTACCCTATCCATCCCTTTCATCATCTTATACATCTCTATAAGATCCCCCCTCATCCTTCTAAACTCCAACGAGTACAGACCCAGTCTATTTAGTCCCTCTTCATAGTCCAACCCCCTCATCTCCGATATCAGCCTAGTAAACCTCCTCTGCACTCCCTCCAAGGCCAATATATCCTTCCACAAATGCGGCGCCCAAAACTGCAAACAGTACTCCAGCTGCGGCCTCACCAATGCCCTATACAGCTGCAGCAAGACCTCCCTACTTTTATATTCAATCCCCCTCGCTATGAAGGCCAGCATCCCATTCGCCTTCCTGACCACCTGCTGCACCTGCAAGCTGGGTTTTTGCGACTCATGCACAAGGACCCCCAGGTCCCTCTGCACCGTCGCCTGCTGCAGTTTTTCACCATTTAAATAATAATCCCTCCTACTATTATTCCTGCCAAAGTGGATAACCTCACACTTACTAACATTATACTCCATATATATAGAATATATATAGATTATACATCAGTATATAGATTATATATATATATATATATATAGATTATATATAGAATAACAGACACCTGAGAGTGAGTTATAGACTGGAATCTAATCGAGGGGTTCGGGGTGGTTTATATAGAGAATAACAGATACCCGGGAGTGAGTTACAGACTGGAATCTAATCGAGGGGTTCGGGGGGTTTATATATAGAATAACAGATACCCGGGAGTGAGTTACAGATTGGAATCTAATCGAGGGGTTCGGGGTGATTTATATTCGGAATGAAAGATACTCAGGACTGAGTGTGGGATACATTGGTCACAATATTGATTGATTCTCTAATAGTGCGGCACTCACTAAGTACTGACCCTCTGACAGTACGGCACTCCCTCAGTACTGACCCTCTGACAGTGCGGCACTCCCTCAGCACTGACCCTCTGACAATGTGGCACTCCCTCAGCACTGACCCTCTGACAGTGTGGCACTCCCTCAGTACTGACCCTCTGACAGTGCGGCACTCCCCTCAGCACTGACCCTCTGACAATGTGGCACTCCCTCAGTACTGACCCTCTGACAATGTGGCACTCCCTCAGTACTGACCCTCTGTCAGTGTGGCACTCCCTCAGCACTGACCCTCTGACAATGTGGCACTCCCTCAGCACTGACCCTCTGACAGTGTGGCACTCCCTCAGTACTGACCCTCTGACAGTGCGGCACTCCCTCAGTACTGACCCTCTAACAGTGCGGCACTCCCTCAGCACTGACCCTCTGACAGTGTGGCACTCCCACAGTACTGACCCTCTGACAGCGCGGCACTCCCTCAGCACTGACCCTCTGACAGTGTGGCACTCCCACAGTACTGACCCTCTGACAGTGCGGCACTCCCTCAGCACTGACCCTCTGACAGTGCGGCACTCCCTCAGCACTGACCCTCTGACAGTGTGGCACTCCCACAGTACTGACCCTCTGACAGTGCGGCACTCCCTCAGCACTGACCCTCTGACAGTGCGGCACTCCCTCAGCACTGACCCTCTGACAGTGTGGCTCTCCCTCAGCACTGACCCTCTGACAATGCGGCACTCCCTCAGTACTGACGCTCTGACAGTGCGGCACTCCCTCAGCACTGACCCTCTGACAGTGCGGCTCTCCCTCAGCACTGACCCTCTGACAGTGCGGCACTCCCTCAGTTCTGACCCTCTGACAGTGCGGCACTCCCTCAGCACTGACCCTCTGACTGTGCGGCACTCCCTCAGCACTGACCCTCTGACTGTGCGGCACTCCCTCAGCACTGACCCTCTGACAGTGCGGCACTCCCTCAGCACTGACCCTCTGACTGTGCGGCACTCCCTCAGCACTGACCCTCTGACTGTGCGGCACTCCCTCAGTACTGACCCTCTGACAGTGCGGCACTCCCTAAGCACTGACCATCTGACAGTGCGGCACTCCCTCAGCACTGACCCTCTGACTGTGCGGCACTCCCTCAGTACTGACCCTCTGACTGTGCGGCACTCCCTCAGCACTGACCCTCTGACAGTGCGGCACTCCCTAAGCACTGACCCTCTGACAGTGCGGCACTCCCTCAGTACTGACCCTCTGACAGTGCGGCTCTCCCTCAGCACTGACCCTCTGACAGTGCGGCACTCCCTCAGTTCTGACCCTCTGACAGTGCGGCACTCCCTCAGCACTGACCCTCTGACTGTGCGGCACTCCCTCAGTACTGACCCTCTGACTGTGCGGCACTACCCTCAGCACTGACCCTCTGACAGTGCGGCACTCCCTCAGCACTGACCCTCTGACTGTGCGGCACTCCCTCAGCACTGACCCTCTGACTGTGCGGCACTCCCTCAGTACTGACCCTCTGACAGTGCGGCACTCCCTAAGCACTGACCATCTGACAGTGCGGCACTCCCTCAGTATTGACCCTCTGACAGTGCGGCACTCCCTCAGCACTGACCCTCTGACTGTGCGGCACTCCCTCAGCACTGACCCTCTGACAGTGCGGCACTCCCTCAGTATTGACCCTCTGACAGTGTGGCACTCCCTCAGCACTGACCCTCTGACAGTGTGGCACTCCCTCAGCACTGACCCTCTGACAGTACGGCACTCCCTCAGTACTGACCCTCTGACAGTGTGGCACTCCCTCAGGACTGACCCTCTGACAGTGCGGCACTCCCTCAGTACTGACCCTCTGACAGTGCAGCACTCCCTCAGCACTGACCCTCTAACAGTGCGGCACTCCCTCAGCACTGACCCTCTGACAGTGCGGCACTCCCTCAGCACTGACCCTCTGAGAGTGCGGCACTCCCTCAGCACTAACCCTCTGACAGTGCGGCACTCCCTCAGTACTGACCCTCTGACAGTGCAGCACTCCCTCAGCACTGACCCTCTGACAGTGCGGCACTCCCTCAGCACTGACCCACTGACAGTGCGGCTCTCCCTCAGCACTGACCCTCTGACAATGCGGCACTCCCTCAGTACTGACGCTCTGACAGTGCGGCACTCCTCAGTACTGACCCTCTGACAGTGCGGCGCTCCCTCAGTACTGACCCTCTGACAGTGTAGCACTCACTCAGCACTGACCCTCTGACAGTGCGGCACTCACTCAGCACTGACCCTCTGACAGTGCGGCACTCCCTCAGTACTGACCCTCTGACTGTGCGGCACTCCCTCAGCACTGACCCTCTGACAGTGCGGCGCTCCCTCAGTACTGACCCTCTGACAGTGCGGCACTCCCTCAGCACTGGCCCCCTGACAGTGCGGCACTCCCTCAGCACTGACCCTCTGACAGTGCGGCACTCCCTCAGTACTGACCCTCTGACAGTGCGGCACTCCCACTGTAGTAGCCCAGGTTTAACACAAGCTCCCTTTCCCAAACCACTGCATCAATATGAAGTAGTTGAGTTTCACTTACACCTGAATGGTGTTGAGCCCACCCATGTACATTTTCTGCAGTCTGTCCTTCCAATAGATGTACGGAACTCGAAAATAGTGAATACTCCCAGAGATGTACCGGAAACAGGAACCATCTTTACTGAAGCAATCCCTCTCATAGTCAACAACAAAAGTACCGGCTTTAGAAACCTGTTTCAGAAAAAAAAACACAAGGTCAAAAATAGAGTAAAGCTCCCTCTACACTGTCATAAGAACATAAGAAATAGGAGCAGGAGTAGGCCATCTAGCCCCTCAAGCCTGCCTCACCATTCAATAAGATCATGGCTGATCTGTCGTGTCTCAGTTCCACATTCCGGCTCTCTCCCCATAACCCTTAATCCCTTCTCTTATCAAAAACCCATCAACCCGTGTCTTAAAAATATTTAGCGAGGCAGCCTCCACCACTTCAACGGGCAGAGAATTCCAGAGATTCACCACCCTTTGAGTGAAGAAGTTCCTCCTCAACTCCGTTCTAAACTGCCCCCCCCCCTTTATCTTGAGGCTGTGCCCCCTAGTCCTACTGTCCTTTCTGAGCAGGAAGTGTCTCTCCACCTCTATCCTATCCATCCCATTCATCATCTTATACGTCTCAATGAGATCTTCCCTCATTCTTCTGAACTCTAACGAGTACAAGCCTAGTTCATTCAGCCTCTCCTTATAGCTCAACCCCCTCAACTCCGGTATCAGCCTAGTAAACCTCCTCTGCACTCCCTCCAAGGCCAAAATATCTTTGCGCAGGTGCGACGCCCAAAACTGCACATTGTACTCCAGCTGCGGTCTCACCAATGCCCTACACAGCTGCAGCAAGACCTCCCTACTTTTATATCCCCTTCGCTATGAAGGCCAGCATCCCATTCGCCTTCCTGACCACCTGCCTGCACCTGCAACCTGGGTTTTTGCGACTCATGCACAAGGACCCCGAGGTCCCTCTGCACCGTCGCCTGCTGCAGTTTTTCGCCACGTAAGTAATAGTCCTTCCTACCATTCCTCCTACCAAAGTGGACCACCTCACACTTGCCAACATTAAATTTCATTTGTCATTTCCTGGCCCATTCGCCCAGCCCATCTAGATCCTTCTGCAGACTCTCCACACCCTCCGCACAATTTGCCTTTCCACCAATTTTGGTGTCATCAGCAAATTTCGACACCCTACACTCGGTTCCCTCCTCCAGATCATCTATATAAATGGTAAATAGCTGAGGCCCTGTCCGCATCAAACACTCCCAGGACAGGTACAGCACGGGGTTAGATACAGAGTAAAGCTCCCTCTACACTGTCCCCATCAAACACTCCCAGGACAGGTACAGCACAGGCTTAGATACAGAGTAAAGGTCCCTCTACACTGTCCCCTATCAAACACTCCCAGGACAGGTACAGCACGGGGTTAGATACAGAGTAAAGCTCCCTCTACACTGTCCCCTATCAAACACTCCCAGGACAGGTACAGCACGGGGTTAGATACAGAGTAAAGCCAACTCTACACTGTCCCCCCCATCAAACACTCCCAGGACAGGTACAGCAGGGGGTTAGATACAGAGTAAAGCTCCCTCTACACTGTCCCCATCAAACACTCCCAGGACAGGGTCAGCACGGAGTTAGATACAGAGTAAAGCTCCCTCTACACTGTCACCCATCAAACACTCCCAGGACAGGTACAGCACAGGGTTAGATACAGAGTAAAGCTCCCTCTACACTGTCCCCCCATCAAACACTCCCAGGACAGGTACAGCACAGGGTTAGATACAGAGTAAAGCTCCCTCTACACTATCCCCCCATCAAACACTCCCAGGCCAGGTACAGCATGGGGTTAGATACAGAGTAAAGCTCCCTCTACACTGTCCCCATCAAACACTCCCAGGACAGATACAGCACGGGGTTAGATACAGAGTAAAGCTCCCTCTCCACTGTCCCCATCAAACACTCCCAGGCCAGGTACAGCATGGGGTTAGATACAGAGTAAAGCTCCCTCTACATTGTCCCCATCAAACACTCCCAGGACAGGGACAGCACGGGGTTAGATACAGAGTAAAGCTCCCTCTACACTGTCCCCATCAAACACTCCCAGGACAGGTACAGCACGGGGTTAGATACAGAGTAAAGCTCCCTCTACACTGTCCCCCCATCAAACACTCCCAGGACAGGTACAGCACAGGGGTTAGATACAGAGTAAAGCTCCCTCTACACTGTCCCCCATCAAACACTCCCAGGACAGGTACAGCACGGGGTTAGATACAGAGTAAAGCTCCCTCTACACTGTCCCCCCATCAAACACTCCCAGGACAGGTACAGCCCGGGGTTAGATACAGAGTAAAGCTCCCTCTACACTGTCCGCATCAAACACTCCCAGGACAGGTACAGCACGGGGTTAGATACAGAGTAAAGCTCCCTCTACACTGTCCCCATCAAACACTCCCAGGACAGGTACAGCACAGGGTTAGATACAGAGTAAAGGTCCCTCTACACTGTCCCCTATCAAACACTCCCAGGACAGGTACAGCACGGGTTAGATACAGAGTAAAGCCAACTCTACACTGTGCCCCCATCAAACACTCCCAGGACAGGTACAGCAGGGGGTTAGATACAGAGTAAAGCTCCCTCTACACTGTCCCCATCAAACACTCCCAGGACAGGGTCAACACGGGGTTAGATACAGAGTAAAACTCCCTCTACACTGTCCCCCCATCAAACACTCCCAGGACAGGTACAGCACAGGGTTAGATACAGAGTAAAGCTCCCTCTACACTATCCCCCCATCAAACACTCCCAGGCCAGGTACAGCATGGGGTTAGATACAGAGTAAAGCTCCCTCTACACTGTCCCCATCAAACACTCCCAGGACAGATACAGCACGGGGTTAGATACAGAGTAAAGCTCCCTCTCCACTGTCCCCATCAAACACTCCCAGGCCAGGTGCAGCATGGGGTTAGATACAGAGTAAAGCTCCCTCTACATTGTCCCCATCAAACACTCCCAGGACAGGGACAGCACGGGGTTAGATACAGAGTAAAGCTCCCTCTACACTGTCCCCATCAAACACTCCCAGGACAGGTACAGCACGGGGTTAGATACAGAGTAAAGCTCCCTCTACACTGTCCCCCCATCAAACACTCCCAGGTCAGGTACAGCATGGGGTTAGATACAGAGTAAAGCTCCCTCTACACTGTCCCCCCATCAAACACTCCCAGGCCAGGTACAGCACAGGGTTAGATACAGAGTAAAGCTCCCTGTACATTGTCCCCCCATCAAACACACCCAGGGACAGGTACAGCATGGGATCAGATACAGAGTAAAGCTCCCTCTATACTGTCCCCCCATCAAACACTCCAGGACCGTTACAGCACTGGGTTAGATACAGAGTAAAGCTCCCTCTACACTGTCCCCCCATCAAACACTCCCAGGACAGGTACAGCACTGGGTTAGATACAGAGTAAAGCTCCCTCTACACTGTCCCCATCAAACAGTCCCAGGACAGATACAGCACGGGGTTAGACACAGAATAAAGCTCCCTCTACACTGTCCCCCATCAAACACTCCCAGGACAGGTACAGCACGGGGTTAGATACAGAGTAAAGTTCCCTGTACACCGTCGCCCCATCAAACACTCCCAGGACAGGTACAGCACAGGGTTAGATACAGAGTAAAGCTCCCTCTACACTGTCCCCCATCAAAACACTTCCCAGGACAGGTACAGCACAGGGTTAGATACAGAGTAAAGCTCCCTCTACACTGTCCCCCATCAAACACTCCCAGGACAGGTACAGCACAGGGTTAGATACAGAGTAAAGCTCCCTCTACACTGTCCCCCATCAAACACTCACAGGACAGGTACAGCACGGGGTTAGGTTCTGGGTGTGGGTCTCTGGTCCAGGGGGGTTTGGGGTCAGGGGTCAGGTTTGGGAGTTAGTTTTGGGGTGGGTTTGGATGTGTTTCAGGGTTTTGGGATTGGTTTTGGGGTGGTTAGTTTTGGGTGGGTTTAGGGGTGAGTTTGGGGGGTTTGGGGTTAGTTTTGGGTGGGTTTAGGGGTGAGTTGGGTGGGTTTAGGGGTGAGTTTGGGTGGGTTTAGGGGTGAGTTTGGGTGGGTTTAGGGGTGAGTTTGGGTGGGTTTAGGGGTGAGTTTTGGGTGGGTTTAGGGATGAGTTTGGGGGGTTTGGGGTTAGTTTTGGGTGGGTTTAGGGGTGAGTTTGGGTGGGTTTAGGGGTGAGTTTGGGTGGGTTTAGGGGTGAGTTTGGGTGGGTTTAGGGGTGAGTTTGGGTGGGTTTAGGGGTGAGTTTGGGTGGGTTTAGGGGTGAGTTTGGGTGGGTTTAGGGGTGAGTTTTGGGTGGGTTTAGGGATGAGTTTGGGGGGTTTGGGGTTAGTTTTGGGTGGGTTTAGGGGTGAGTTTGGGTGGGTTTAGGGGTGAGTTTGGGGGGTTTGGGGTTAGTTTTGGGTGGGTTTAGGGGTGAGTTTGGGTGGGTTTAGGGGTGAGTTTGGGGTGGGTTTAGGGGTGAGTTTGGGTGGGTTTAGGGGTGAGTTTGGGTGGGTTTAGGGGTGAGTTTGGTGGGTTTAGGGGTTAGTTTTGGGTGGGTTTAGGGGTGAGTTTGGGTGGGTGTAGGGGTGAGTTTGGTGGGTTTAGGGGTTAGTTTTGGGTGGGTTTAGGGGTGAGTTTGGGTGGGTGTAGGGGTGAGTTTGGTGGGTTTAGGGGTTAGTTTGGGGGGTTTGGGGTTAGTTTGGGGGGTTTAGGGGTGAGTTTGGGGTTAGTTTGGGTGGGTTTAGGGGTGAGTTTGGGGTGGGTTTAGGGGTGAGTTTGGGTGGGTTTAGGGGTGAGTTTGGGTGGGTTTAGGGGTGAGTTTGGGGTTAGTTTGGGTGGGTTTAGGGGTGAGTTTGGGTGGGTTTAGGGGTGAGTTTGGGTGGGTTTAGGGGTGAGTTTGGGTGGGTTTAGGGGTGAGTTTGGTGGGTTTAGGGGTTAGTTTTGGGTGGGTTTAGGGGTGAGTTTGGGTGGGTGTAGGGGTGAGTTTGGTGGGTTTAGGGGTTAGTTTGGGGGGTTTGGGGTTAGTTTGGGGGGTTTAGGGTGAGTTTGGGGTTAGTTTGGGGGGTTTGGGGTTAGTTTGGGGGGTTTGGGGTTAGTTTGGGGGGTTTGGGGTTAGTTTGGGGGGTTTAGGGGTGAGTTTGGGGGGTTTGGGGTTAGTTTGGGGGGTTTGGGGTTAGTTTGGGGGGTTTGGGGTGAGTTTGGGTGGGTTTAGGGGTGAGTTTGGGTGGGTTTAGGGTGAGTTTTGGGTGGGTTTAGGGATGAGTTTGGGGGGTTTGGGGTTAGTTTTGGGTGGGTTTAGGGGTGAGTTTGGGTGGGTTTAGGGGTGAGTTTGGGGGGTTTGGGGTTAGTTTTGGGTGGGTTTAGGGGTGAGTTTGGGTGGGTTTAGGGGTGAGTTTGGGGGTGGGTTTAGGGTGAGTTTGGGTGGGTTTAGGGGTGAGTTTGGGTGGGTTTAGGGGTGAGTTTGGGTGGGTTTAGGGGTGAGTTTGGGTGGGTTTAGGGGTGAGTTTGGTGGGTTTAGGGTTAGTTTTGGGTGGGTTTAGGGGTGAGTTTGGGTGGGTGTAGGGGTGAGTTTGGTGGGTTTAGGGGTTAGTTTGGGGGGTTTGGGGTTAGTTTGGGGGGTTTAGGGGTGAGTTTGGGGGGTTTGGGGTTAGTTTGGGGGGTTTGGGGTTAGTTTGGGGTGGGTTTAGGGGTGAGTTTGGGTGGGTTTAGGGGTGAGTTTGGGTGGGTTTAGGGGTGAGTTTGGGTTAGTTTGGGTGGGTTTAGGGGTGAGTTTGGGTGGGTTTAGGGGTGAGTTTGGGTGGGTTTAGGGGTGAGTTTGGGTGGGTTTAGGGTGAGTTTGGTGGGTTTAGGGGTTAGTTTTGGGTGGGTTTTGGGGTGAGTTTGGGTGGGTGTAGGGGTGAGTTTGGTGGGTTTAGGGGTTAGTTTGGGGGGTTTGGGGTTAGTTTGGGGGGTTTAGGGGTGAGTTTGGGGTTAGTTTGGGGGGTTTGGGGTTAGTTTGGGGGGTTTGGGGTTAGTTTGGGGGGTTTGGGGTTGTTTGGGGGGGTTTAGGGGTGGTGTTTGGGGGGTTTGGGGTAGTTTGGGGGGTTTGGGGTTAGTTTGGGGGGTTTGGGGTGAGTTTGGGGGGTTTGGGGGGTTGGGGGTTAGTTTGGGGGGTTTGGGGTTAGTTTGGGGGGTTTGGGGTTAGTTTGGGGGGTTTGGGGTTAGTTTGGGGGATTCTCTCTCTCTCACCGCCACTTCCCGGTACAGCAGCAGGAGCAGACACACCGCGATCTCCATCCCCGGGAGCGGGGCCGCTGGGCGGGGGGGGGTCCCCGCGGTGGGGGGCGGGTGGGGGGGGGGGTGACGGAGCCCCGGGGACGGGGGGGGGGGGGGCGGTTGGTCGGTTTGATATAAAAGCGGAAACCGATTCCAGAATCGGAACCGCCCAGAATGGAATTTCCGCAAAATAAACCGCTGCAGAAAATGGGAGCGGAACCGCCCGGAGTCCCAGAGCCCCCCCCCCCAGAGAGACCCCCCCACCCAGAGACCCCACCCCCCACCCAGAGACCCCCCCCCACCCCCCCTCCCAGAGACCCCCCCACCCCCCCCCCCACCCCCCCCTCCCAGAGACCCCCCCCCCCGAGACCCCCCCCCACCCCCCCTCCCAGAGACCCCCCCTCCACCCAGAGACCCCCCCCCTCTCCCAGAGACCCCCCACCCAGAGACCCCCCCCCCCAGAGAGACCCCCCCCTCCCAGAGACCCCCCCCCCACCCACCCCCCCCAGAGACCCCCCCACCCCCCCCCCAGAGACCTCCCCACCCCCCTCCCAGAGACCCCCCCCCGAGACCCCCCCCCTCCCAGAGACCCCCCCCCCACCCAGAGACCCCCCCCCCCAAGACCCCCCCCCCCACCCCCCCCCTCCCAGAGACCCCCCCTCCACCCAGAGACCCCCCCCCCTCTCCAGAGACCCCCCCCCCCGAGACCCCCCCCCCCACCCCCCCCACCCAGAGACCCCCCCCCCAGAGAGACCCCCCCCTCCCAGAGACCCCCCCCCCACCCACCCCCCCCAGAGACCCCCCCACCCCCCCCCCTCAGAGACCCCCCCCCACCCCCCTCCAGAGACCCCCCCCCCAGAGACCCCCCCCCAGAGACCCCCCCACCCAGAGAGACCCCCCCCCCCACCCAGAGACCCCCCCCCCAGAGAGACCCCCCCCCAGAGACCCCCCCCCCAGAGACCCCCCCCCACCCCCCCCCCAGAGACCCCCCCACCCAGAGAGACCCCCCCCAGAGACCCCCCCCACCCAGAGACCCCCCCCTCCACCCCCCCCTCCCAGAGACCCCCCTCCACCCCCCCCTCCCAGAGACCCCCCCTCCATCCCCCCCCCCACCCCCCTCCCAGAGACCCCCCTCCAGAGACCCCCCCCACCCAGAGACCCCCCCACCCAGAGACCCCCCCCCACCCCCCACCCAGAGACCCCCCACCCAGAGACCCCCCCCACCCAGAGACCCCCCCCACCCCCCACCCCCACCCAGAGACCCCCCCTCCCAGAGACCCCCCCCCGAGAGAGACCCCCCCACCCAGAGACACCCCCCACCCCCCACCCCCACCCAGAGACACCCCCCCTCCCAGAGACCCCCCCTCCAGAGACCCCCCCAACCAGAGACCCCCCCCACCCCCCACCCCCACCCAGAGACCCCCCCTCCCAGAGACCCCCCCCAGAGAGACCCCCCCACCCAGAGACCCCCCCCACCCCCCACCCAGAGACCCCCCCCACCCAGAGACCCCCCCCTCCACCCAGAGACCCCCCCCACCCCCACCCAGAGACCCCCCCTCCACCCAGAGACCCCACCCCCACCCAGAGACCCCCCCCTCCCAGAGACCCCCCCACCCAGAGACCCCCCCACCCCCACCCAGAGACCCCCCCCTCCCAGAGACCCCCCCTCCACCCAGAGACCCCCCCCACCCCCAGCCAGAGACCCCCCCCACCCCCACCCAGAGACCCCCCCCTCCACCCAGAGACCCCCCCCTCCACCCAGAGACCCCCCCCCACCCCCACCCAGAGACCCCCCCCACCAGAGACCCCCCCACCCCCACCCAGAGACCCCCCCTCCACCCAGAGACCCCCCCAACCCAGAGACCCCCCCCACCCCACCCAGAGACCCCCCCCCTCCACCCAGAGACCCCCCCCGCCACCCACCCATAGACCCCACCCCCCACCCAGAGACACACCCCCCACCCTCCCAGAGACCCCCCCTCCCAGAGACCCCCCCACCAGAGACCCCCCCCAGCCAGAGACCCCCCCCTCCACCCAGAGACCACCCCCACCCAGAGACCCCCCCCAGCCCCCACCCAGAGACCCCACCCCCACCCAGACACAGTGAGCACGTGA
>CM075731.1:108532019-108587019 GCA_037974335.1 Prionace glauca
TCACGTGCTCACTGTGTCCACCCAGAGACCCCCCCTCAGGTGGGATTTACCCTAGGATTCTTTGGGAGGCAAGAGGGGTGATTGCGGAGCCTCTGGCTCTGATCTTCAGGTCGTCGTTAGTCTCTGGTATAGTACCAGAAGATTGGAGGACAGCAAATGTTGTCCCATTGTTTAAGAAGGGGAGAAGGGACTTCCCTGGGAATTATAGACCGGTGAGTCTTACTTCTGTGGTGGGTAAGGTTTTGGAAAGGATTATTAGAGACAGGATTTATAGTTATTTGGAAAGTAATGAGTTGATTAGAGATAGTCAGCATGGTTTTGTAGCGGGTAGGTCATGCCTTACTAACCTTATCGAGTTCTTTGAGAAAGTGACCAAAGAGGTGGATAGGGGTAAGGCAGTTGATGTGGTGTATATGGATTTTAGCAAGGCGTTTGATAAGGTTCACCATGGTAGGCTTCTGCAGAAAATGCAGATGTATGGGATTGGGGGTGATCTAGGTAATTGGATCAGGAATTGGCTAGCAGATAGGAGACAGAGGGTGGTGGTTGATGGTAAATATTCGTCATGGAGTTCGGTTACGAGTGGTGTGCCTCAGGGATCTGTTTTGGGGCCACTGCTATTTGTAATTTTTATTAATGATCTGGATGAGGGTATAGTTGGGTGGATTAGTAAGTTTGCTGATGACACCAAAGTCGGAGGTGTGGTAGATTGTGAGGAAGGGTGTCATAGTTTGCAGGATGACTTAGAAAGGTTGCAGAGCTGGGCTGAGAGGTGGCGGATGGAGTTTAATGTGGAGAAGTGTGAGGTAATTCATTTCGGTAGGAATAACAGATGTGTCGAGTATAGGGCTAACGGGAGGACTTTGAATAGTGTGGAGGAGCAGAGGGATCTAGGTGTATGTGTACATAGATCCCTGAAAGTTGGGAATCAAGTAGATAAGGTTGTTAAGAAGGCATACGGAGTCTTGGCGTTTATTGGTAGGGGGATTGAATTTAGGAGTCGCAGCGTCATGATGCAACTGTACACAACTCTGGTGCGGCCGCACTTGGAGTTTTGTGTGCAGTTCTGGTTCCCGCATTACAGGAAGGATGTAGAGGCTTTGGAGAGGATGCAGAGGAGGTTTACCAGGATGTTGCCTGGTATGGAGGGGAGATCCTATGAGGAGAGACTGAGAGATTTGGGTGTTTTCGCTGGAAAGAAGGCGGCTAAGAGGGGATCTCATTGAAACATATAAGATGATTAGAGGTTTAGACAGGGTAGATAGTGATAGCCTTTTTCCTAGGATGGAGAAAGCTAGCACGAGGGGGCACGATTTTAAATTAAGGGGGGGTAGTTATAGGACAGATGTCAGGGGTAGGTTCTTTACCCAGAGGGTGGTGAGGGACTGGAATGCCCTGCCAGCTGCAGTTGTAAATGCGCCTAGTTTGGGGGCGTTTAAGAGATCTGTGGATAGGTTTATGGATGAAAAGGGATTGGTTTAGGCTAGTGGGTCATTGTTTTGTAACTGGTCAGCGCAACATCGTGGGCCGAAGGGCCTGTTCTGTGCTGTAATGTTCTATGTTCTAACCCAGAGACCCCCCCCTCCACCCAGAGAGCCCCCCTCCACCCCCTCCACCCAGACCCCCCCCCCTCCACCCAGAGACCATCCCTCCACCCAGAGACACCCCCCTCCACCCAGAGACCCCCCCTACACAGAGAGACCGACCTACACCCAGAGACCCCCCCTCCTCCCAGAGACCCCCCCTCCTCCCAGAGACCCCCCCTCAACCCAGAGACCCCCCTCCTCCACCCAGAGATCCCCCTCCACCCAGAGACCCCCTTCCACCCAGAGACACCCCCCTCCTCCTAGAGACCCCCCAACCAGGGACCCTCCCTCCACCCAGAGACCCCACCACCCAGAGACCCCCCTCCACCCAGAGACCCCCCCACCTAGAGACCCCCCTCCACCCAGAGACCCCCCCACCCAGAGAACCCCCCTCCACCCAGAGACCCCCCCCTCCACCCGGAGACCCCCCTTCACCCAGAGACCCCCCTCCACCCAGAGACCCCCCTCCACCCAGAGACCCCCCCCTCCACCCAGAGACCCCCCCCTCCACCCAGAGACCCCCCTCCTCCACCCAGAGACCCCCCTCCACCCATAGACCCCCCCCTTCACCCAGAGACCCCCCTCCTCCACCCAGAGACCCCCCTCCTCCACCCAGAGACCCCCCCCCATCCACCCAGAGACCCCCCTCCTCCACCCAGAGACCCCCTCCTCCACCCAGAGACCCCCCTCCTCCACCCAGAGACCCCCCCTCCACCCAGAGACCCCCCCTCCACCCTGAGTCCCCCTCCACCCTGAGTCCCCCCTCCACCCTGAGTCCCCCCTCCATCCTGAGTCCCCCCTCCACCCTGAGTCCCCCCTCCACCCTGAGTCCCCCCTCCACCCTGAGTCCCCCCTCCACCCTGAGTCCCCCCTCCACCCTGAGTCCCCCCTCCACCCTGAGTCCCCCCTCCACCCTGAGTCCCCCCTCCACCCTGAGTCCCCCCTCCACCCTGAGTCCCCCCTCCACCCTGAGTCCCCCCTCCACCCTGAGTCCCCCCTCCACCCTGAGTCCCCCCTCCACCCTGAGTCCCCCCTCCACCCTGAGTCCCCCCTCCACCCTGAGTCCCCCCTCCACCCTGAGTCCCCCCTCCACCCTGAGTCCCCCCTCCACCCTGAGTCCCCCCTCCACCCAGAGACCCCCCCCCTCCACCCAGAGACCCCCCCCTCCACCCAGAGGACCCCCCCTCCACCCAGAGACCCCCCCCTCCACCCAGAGACCCCCCCCTCCACCCAGAGACCCCCCCTCCACCCAGAGACCCCCCCCTCCACCCAGAGACCCCCCCCCTCCACCCAGAGACCCCCCCCTCCACCCAGAGACCCCCCCTCCACCCAGAGACCCCCCCCTCCACCCAGAGACCCCCCTCCACCCAGACCCTCCCAACCACCCAGAGACCCCCCCCCTCCACCCAGAGACCCCCCCAACCACCCAGAGACCTCCCCCCAACCACCCAGAGACCCCCCTCAACTACCCAGAGACCCCTCCCCAACCACCCAGAGACCCCCCCTCCAACCACAGACCCCCCCTCCAACCACAGACCCCCCCAACCACCCAGAGACCCCCCCAACCACCCAGAGACCCCCCCCTCCACCCAGAGACCCCCCCTCCACCCAGAGACCCCCCCCTCCACCCAGAGACCCCCCTCCACCCAGACCCTCCCAACCACCCAGAGACCCCCCCCCTCCACCCAGAGACCCCCCAACCACCCAGAGACCTCCCCCCAACCACCCAGAGACCCCCCTCAACTACCCAGAGACCCCTCCCCAACCACCCAGAGACCCCCCTCCAACCACAGACCCCCCCTCCAACCACAGACCCCCCCAACCACCCAGAGACCCCCCCAACCACCCAGAGACCCCCCCAACCACCCAGAGACCCCCCCAACCACCCAGAGACCCCCCTCCACCCAGAGACCCCCCTCCACCCAGAGACCCCCCTCCACCCAGAGACCCCCCTCCATCCAGAGACCCCCCCTCCACCCAGAGACCCCCCTCCTCCACCCAGAGACCCCCCCCTCCACCCAGAGACCCCCCCTCCACCCAGGGACCACCCCAACCACCCAGAGACCCCCCACTCCTCCTAGAGACCCCCCAACCAGGGACCCTCCCTCCACCCAGAGACCCCCCCACCTAGAGACCCCCCTCCACCCAGAGACCCACCCTCCACCCAGAGAGCCCCCCTCCACCCCCTCCACCCAGAGACCCCCCTCCACCCAGAGACCCCCCCACCCAGAGACCCCCCCTCCACCCAGAGACCCCCCCACCTAGAGACCCCCCTCCACCCAGAGACCCACCCTCCACCCAGAGAGCCCCCCTCCACCCCCTCCACCCAGAGACCCCCCTCCACCCAGAGCCCCCCCCTCCACCCGGAGACCCCCCCCCTCCACCCAGAGACCCCCCTCCACCCAGAGACCCCCCCCCTCCACCCAGAGACCCCCCTCCACCCAGACACCCTCCACCCTCCACACAGAGACCCCCCCTCCACCCAGAGACCCCCCCTCCACCCAGAGACCCCCCCCCTCCACCCAGAGACCCCCCTCCACCCAGACACCCTCCACCCTCCACCCAGAGACCCACCCTCCACCCGGAGACCCCCCTCCACCCAGAGACCCCCCTCCTCCACCCAGAGACCCCCCTCCTCCACCCAGAGACCCCCCTCCACCCAGAGACCCCCCTCCACCCAGACACCCTCCACCCTCCACACAGAGACCCCCCCTCCACCCAGAGACCCCCCCTCCACCCAGAGACCCCCCCCCTCCACCCAGAGACCCCCCTCCACCCAGACACCCTCCACCCTCCACCCAGAGACCCACCCTCCACCCAGAGACCCACCCTCCACCCAGAGACCCCCCCCCTCCTCCTAGAGACCCCCCAACCAGGGACCCTCCCTCCACCCAGAGACCCCCCCACCCAGAGACCCCCCCTCCACCCAGAGACCCCCCCACCTAGAGACCCCCCTCCTCCACCCAGAGACCCCCCTCCTCCACCCAGAGACCCCCCTCCACCCAGAGACCCCCCTCCACCCAGACACCCTCCACCCTCCACCCAGAGACCCCCCCTCCACCCAGAGACCCCCCCTCCACCCAGAGACCCCCCCCCTCCACCCAGAGACCCCCCTCCACCCAGACACCCTCCACCCTCCACCCAGAGACCCACCCTCCACCCAGAGACCCACCCTCCACCCAGAGACCCCCCCCCCTCCTCCTAGAGACCCCCCAACCAGGGACCCTCCCTCCACCCAGAGACCCCCCCACCCAGAGACCCCCCCTCCACCCAGAGACCCCCCACCTAGAGACCCCCCTCCACCCAGAGACCCCCCCACCCAGAGAACCCCCCTCCACCCAGAGACCCCCCCCTCCACCCGGAGACCCCCCTTCACCCAGAGACCCCCCTCCACCCAGAGACCCCCCTCCACCCAGAGACCCCCCCCTCCACCCAGAGACCCCCCCTCCACCCAGAGACCCCCCTCCTCCACCCAGAGACCCCCCTCCACCCATAGACCCCCCTCCACCCAGAGACCCCCCTCCTCCACCCAGAGACCCCCCCTCCACCCAGAGACCCCCCCCTCCACCCAGAGACCCCCCCACCACCCAGAGACCATTTCCCCCCCACCCTCCAAACACAGCCCCCCAACACCCCCCAGAGCCCGCTCCCCCCCAACACCACCTATCCCAGAGACCCCACCCAGACGACTCCCCCCAACACCAGCTGCCCAGAGACGCCCCCAATGACTCCCCCCACCCGGAGACACCCCCTCATAGATCCCCCAACACCACCACCCCCACCCACGCAGAGACCCCCTAACAGCACCTCTCCCAGAGACACCCCCCCCAACACCCCCCAGAGCCCCCTCCCCCCCAACACCACCTCTCCCAGAGATGCCCCCCAAACACCCCCACACCCTCCCCCAATACCCCCTCCACAGCCCCCTCCCCCCAACACCCCCTCCCTCAACACCCCCTCCAGAGCCCCCTCCCCCAACACCCCCTCCCCCCAAATCCCCTTCTTTCCAACACCCTCTCCCCCAGAGCCCCCTCCCCCCAACACCCCCCTCCAAAGCCCCCTCCTCAACAGCCCCTCCCCCTAGCCACCTCCCCCAGAACCAACTCACCCAGAGCCCCCAAAACCCTCCCCCAAACCTTTCCCCCAAAAACCCACCCCCCAAACCTCCCCTAAACCAAACCTCAATCCCACCCCCAACACCTCCCAAATCCCACCCCCAAAATACCCTCACCCCCCCAAAACAGCCCCTCTCCCACAGAACCACCCCACCACCCAGAACCTCACCTCCCAAAATACCTCTTCAAAACAAATCCTCCCCCGGAGCCCCCTCCCCTAGAATCCCACCCCCCCACTCAGAGACCCCAAAACACCCTTTCCCCCAGAACCACCTCACCCAGAGCTCCTTCCCTCAAAACCCTTCCCTCCAGAATCACACCCCTCAAAACACCTTCTCCCCACCCACAGCCCCCTCCCCCAAAAACACCACCTCCCCACAGCCCCCTCCCCCAGATCCCACCCCCTCCCCCAAAATCCCACCCCCCAAAACAGCCCCTCTCCCCCAGAGCACCCACAGACAACCCCCCAGAATCCCAGCCGCCCAAACCCTCCCTAAACCCGTTCCCCAGCCAGAGCCCCCACAACCCCACCCCTCAAACATCCCCCCACAACCCCATCCACCCAACACCCCTGAAACCCCACCCCCTGAACCCCAAGCACCCCCCAAACCCCACCCCCAAACAACACCCAAAGCCCAGCCCCAAAACCCCCCTCCCCCAAAACACCCCTCCCCCAAAACCCCCCTCCCCCAAAACCCCCCTCCCCCAAAACCCCCTCCCCCAAAACCCCCCTCCCCAAAACCCCCCTCCCCCAAAACCCCCCTCCCCCAAAACCCCCCTCCCCCAAAACCCCCCTCCCCCAAAACCGCACACCCCCAAAACCCCCCTCCCCCAAAACCCCCCTCCCCCAAAACCCCCCTCCCCCAAAACCCCCCTCCCCCAAAACCGCACACCCCCAAAACCCCCCTCCCCCAAAACCCCCCTCCCCCAAAACCCCCCTCCCCCAAAACCCCCCTCCCCAAAACCCCCCTCCCCCAAAACCCCCCTCCCCCAAAACCCCCCTCCCCCAAAACCCCCCTCCCCCAAAACCCCCCTCCCCCAAAACCGCACACCCCAAACCAGCTCCAAAACCCTCACTACCCCCAGCCAGAACCCTCTCCACCCAAAACTCTACCCCCCAAACTAGCTCCAGAACCGCTATCCCACAGAGCACCACCCCCCCCCCACCACCCAGAACCTCGCCTCCCAAAACAATCCCCAAAACAAATCCTCCCTCAAAGCCCCCTCCCCTAGAATCCCACCCCTACCATAGCCCCCCCAACATCCCCTCCCCAGAGATCCCACCTTCCAGCCCCAAAATGCCTCCCCCAAAACACCCCCTGCCCCCGAGCCACCTCCCCCCAAAACACCCCCTGCCCCCGAGCCACCTCCCCCCAAAACACCCCCTGCCCCCGAGCCACCTCCCCCCAAAACACCCCCTGCCCCCGAGCCACCTCCCCCCAAAACACCCCCTCCTCCAGAGCCACCTCCCCCCAAAACACCCCTCCCCCAGAGCTCCCTCCCCCAGAATCCCACCCGCCAAAACCCACCCCCAAAACACCTCTTTCCCCAGAGCCACCTCTCCCCCAAAAGCCCTCCCTCCAGATCTCCACCCCCTCCCCACAGAATCCCACCCCCCCAAAGCCCACCCCCACCTCAAAACATGCCCTCCCTAGCTCCTCAAAAAACTGCTGCAGGAAATGAGAGCGGAATCGTAGTCCCCCCAACCCCAGCCCCCAAACCAAGCCTTCCACCCAGAGCCCCCCTAAACCCACCCCCAAAGCCCCCCTCCCCCAGAACCCCTCCCCCAGAACCCCTCCCCCAGCTGCTGCTTAAAATAGGACCAGAACGGCCCTGAGTCCCAGAAACACCCACCCAAACCATGCCCCTAAACCCACCCCCAAATCAGAACCCCCTCCCCCCAAACCCCCCACCAAACCCCACCTCCTAAACCACCCACCCCCCAAAACCCCACTCCAAATCAGCCCCCCATCCGAAACCCAACCCCCAAAACCCCACCCCCATGCCCACTACTCAAAACCTCACCCCACCCCCCCCCAAACCAGCCCTCCACCCAGAGCCCCCTCCCCCCAGAACCCCACCCCCACATCCAGCTACACCCACCTGCCCCGGCTCTGCAAAAAACTACTGCAGGAAATGGGACAGAACCCCGAAACCCCACTCAGAATGCTGCACCCCTCACCCAGAACCCCCCCAATAAATCCTCCACTCCCTCATACTCGCCATACCCAGAACCTCACCCCCCCCTACACACAGAGCAACCCCCCAACAAATCCCCTGAAAACCCAGATCTCCCCCCTCCTCCTCCCAGCTCCGTCCATGCACCTGAACCAACAGTGAGTAACGGACAGGCTGTGTGTAACCCACCATTCACCCACGGGACAAACCCACACACTGCTCAATCTGTGGGACAGGAGAGAGCGGCTGGGATTGAGGGATAGAACCATAGAAAATGGGTGCAGGAATAGGCCATTCGGCCCTTCAAGTCTGCACCACCATTCAATATAATCCTGGCTGATCATGCATTTTCAGTATCCCACTCCCGCTTTCTCTCCAGACCCCTTGATCCCATTAGCCACAGGGGACATGTCCAGCTCCCTCTTGAACATATCTAATGAACTGGCCCCAACAGCTTTCTGTGGGAGAGAATTCCACAGATTCACAACTCTCTGAGTGAAGAAGTTCTTCCTCATCTCAGTCCTGAATGGTTTACCCCTTACTCTTAGACTGTGACCCCTAATTCTGGACTTCCCCAACATCAGGAACATTCTTCCCACATCGAACCTGTCCAGTCCCATCAGGATTTTATATGTTTCTATGAGATTCCCCTCTCATTCTTCTAAATTCCAGTGAGTACAAGTGGTGTGCCTCAGGGATCTGTTTTGGGGCCACTGCTGTTTGTAATTTTTATTAATGATCTGGATGAGGGTATAGTTGGGTGGATTAGTAAGTTTGCTGATGACACCAAAGTCGGAGGTGTGGTAGATTGTGAGGAAGGGTGTCATAGTTTGCAGGAAGACTTAGACAGGTTGCAGAGCTGGGCTGAGAGGTGGCGGATGGAGTTTAATGTGGAGAAGTGTGAGGTAATTCATTTCGGTAGGAATAACAGATGTGTTGAGTATAGGGCTAACGGGAGGACTTTGAATAGTGTGGAGGAGCAGAGGGATCTAGGTGTATGTGTACATAGATCCCTGAAAGTTGGGAATCAAGTAGATAAGGTTGTTAAGAAGGCATACGGAGTCTTGGCGTTTATTGGTAGGGGGATTGAATTTAGGAGTCGCAGCGTCATGTTGCAACTGTACACATCTCTGGTGCGGCCGCACTTGGAGTTTTGTGTGCAGTTCTGGTCCCCACATTACAAGAAGGATGTAGAGGCTTTGGAGAGGGTGCAGAGGAGGTTTACCAGGATGTTGCCTGGTATGGAGGGGAGATCCTATGAAGAGAGATTGAGGGATTTGGGGTTGTTTTCGCTGGAAAGAAGGCGGCTAAGAGGGGATCTCATTGAAACATATAAGATGATTAGAGGTTTAGACAGGGTAGATAGTGATAGCCTTTTTCCTAGGATGGAGAAAGCTAGCACGAGGGGGCACGATTTTAAATTAAGGGGGGGTAGTTATAGGACAGATGTCAGGGGTAGGTTCTTTACCCAGAGGGTGGTGAGGGACTGGAATGCCCTGCCAGCTGCAGTTGTAAATGCACCTAGTTTGGGGGCGTTTAAGAGATCTGTGGATAGGTTTATGGATGAAAAGGGATTGGTTTAGGCTAGTGGGTCATTGTTTTGTAACTGGTCGGCGCAACATCGTGGGCCGAAGGGCCTGTTCTGCGCTGTAGTGTTCTATGTTCTATGTTCTACAAGCCCAGTCGATCCAGTCTCTCTCCATGTCAGTGCTGCCATTCCAGGAATCAGTCTAGTGAACCTTCACTGGACTCCCTCAATAGCAAGAACATCCTTCCTCGGACTAGGAGAACAGAACTACTCACCATACTCAGGGTGCTGCCTCACCAAGGCCCTGTATAACTGCAGCAAGATATCCTTACTCCTATACTCAAATCCTTTTGCTATGAAGGCCAGCATGCCATTAGCTTTCCTCACTGCCTGCTGTATCTGCAGGCCAACCTTCAGCGACTGTTCCACCATCACACCCAGGTCATGTTACACTTCCCCTTTTCCAAAACTGCCACCATTCAGATTATAATCTTCCTTCCTGTTTTTGCCAAAGTGGATAACATCACATTTATCCACATTATGTTACATTTGCCGAGTATTTTCCCACTCAGCCAGCCTGTTCAAGTCACCCTGCAGTCTCTTAGCATCCTCCTCACAGCTCACACTGCCACCCAGCTTAGAGTCATCTGTAAATTTGGAGATATTGCATTCAGTTCCTTCATCCAAATCATTAATGTATATTGTGAATAGCTGGGGTCCCAGCACTGAACCCTGCGGTTCCCCACTACTCACTGCCTGCCACTCTGAAAAGGACCCGTTTATTCCCACTCTCTGCTCCCTGTCTGCCAATCAGTTCTCCATCCACATCAATACATTACCCCCAATACCATCAGCTTTCATTTTGCTCACTAATCTCTTGTGCGGGACCTGGTTAAAAACCTTTTGAAAGTCCAGATACACAACATCCACTGGTTCACCCTGTCCACTCTACTGCTAAGAAGTCTAGCACCAGGTTAAAGTCCAACAGGTTTATTTGATAGCAAAATCCACCAGCTTTCGGAGCGCTGGCTGTTACTTCATCAGGTGAGTGGGAGTTCTGTTCACAAACTGAGCATATAAAACACAAACTCAATTTACTGAATAATGGAATGCAAATCTTTACAGCTAATCAAGTCTTAAACGTACAGACAATGTGAGTGGAGAGAGGGTTAAGCACAGGTTAGAGAGATGTGTATTGTCTCCAGACAGGACAGTTAGTGAGATTTTGCAAGTCCAGACAAGTCATGGGGGTTACAGATAGTGTGACATGGACCCAATGGCAGCACCTCCACATCACTCTACTGATCCTCAAAACATTCCAGGAGATTTGTCAAGCACAATTTCCCTTTAGTGAATCCATGCTGATTTGGACCATTTTCCAAATGCTCAGTTATGACATCCTTAATAATTGACTCCAGCAATTTCCCCACCATCGATATCAGGTTAACCAGTCTAGAATTCCTTGTTTTCTCTCTCCCTCCATTTTTAAAAACTGGGTTTACCATTAGCAACCCTCCAATCCACTGGAACTCTTCCAGAGTCTATAGAATGCTGGAAAATGATCACCAACGCATCCATTATTTCTATGGCCATTCCATTGAGTACTCTGGGATGCAGAGCATCAGTTCCTGGGGATTTACCGGGTTTTAAACCCAGCAATTTCCTTAATGCAATTTCCTGATGAATAAGGATTTCCTTCAATTCCTCATTCATACTGGACCCTCTGTCTCCTGGTATTTCTGGAAGATTATTTGTGTCCTCCTTAGTGAAGATAGATCCAAAGTATTTATCCAGCTTCTCTGCCATCTCTTTATTGCCTATGATACATTGCTGTGATACCAGACTGTGATGGAATACACCCCACTTGTCTGGATGGATGCAGCTCCAATAACATTGATACCATCCAGGACAAAGCAACCCCATTTGATTGGCATCATATCCACAAACATTCACTCTCTCCACCACCGACGCACAGTGGCTGCCATATGTGCCATCTGCAAAGTGCACTGCAGCAACTCACCAAGGCTCCTTAGGCAGCACCTTCCAAACCCAGGACTGTTACCATCTAGAAGAACAAAACAGCAGATACCTGGGCACACCCTCACCTGGAGGTTCACCTCCAAGTCACTCACCATCCTGACCTGGAAATTTATCATGATGTGGAGATGCTGATGTTGGATTGGGGTAAACACAGTAAGAAGTCTCACAAACACCAGGTTAAAGTCCAACAGGTTTATTTGGTAGCAAACACCACTAGCTTTCGGAGCACTTGTCCTTTATCAGGTGAGTGGGAGTTCAGCTCACAAACAGGGCAAATAAAGTCACAAACCCAATTTACTGAATACTGATTAGAATGTGAGTCTTTACAGGTAATCAAGTCTTAAAGGTACAGACAGTGTGAGTGGAGAGAGGGTTAAGCTCAGGTTAAAGAGATGTGTATTGTCTCCAGACAGGACAGTTAGTGAGATTTTGCAAACCCAGGCAAGTCACGGGGGTTACAGATAGTGCAACATGAACCCAAGATCCCTGTTGAGACCATCCTCATGTGTGCGGAACTTGTCTATCAGTCTCTGTTCAGCTGTCACCAGGTTAAAGTCCAATAGGTTTATGTAGCAGAGCAGAGACTGATAGCCAAGTTCTGCACACATGAGGACGGTCTCAACCAGGATCTTGGGTCCATGTCGCACTATCTGTAACCCCCGTGACTTGCCTGGACTTGTAAAATCTCACTAACTGTCCTGTCTGGAGACAATACTGTTCTCACTATTCTCTGGAGCTGTGATTTCGACGAGTGGCTGCCTTTTGGTGAGTTGCTGCATTGTAATTACTGCATTTTGACTTACTTCTAGTTCGGGAGGGTTTTTGTTTATTTTGGTGCTCCGTAGCGGGAGATAGGCACGGGGGCTGCTGGGAAGGGAGCGCGGGAGTATAAAAAGAAGGCCAAGGTAGATAGCGCGGGCAGCGGAGTGAGGCAGGAAGCAGAGTGAGAGGTAAAAGGGCTTAAGCTCACTGGGCTTGGGCGAGCGCAGGCTCGGTAACAGGAATTAAGAACAAAGAACAACACAGCACGGGAAACGGGCCCTTCGGCCCAACGAGCCCGCGCCGCCGTCCCATGGTCAGTGACCTATTCATGACTCTAGTCTATGCCTAATGTGTGAGGATCAGGGAGGTCCAATATAGGGACAATTTGTTACCCAATCAATCAGCCTAAAAGCACATTTTTGGGATGTGGGAGGAAACCGGAGCACCCGGAGGAAACCCACGCAACCACGGGGAGAAAGCGCAAACTCCCACGGACACAGGCCCAACTCCATGTGTCCGCACAGCAACAGAGATAGCCTCTGTGCTGCCATGATGCCCTCGAGATTGTAAGTGCCTGTGGATAAAAATTTCATTATTAAAGACTCTATACCCCTGAGACTAAACTGACCCCAAGCCTACAATGCTTAATAAGGCCTGCTATATCCCCCTATATGTAAACTGCTCATGTGGCTGTCCAAGTGACTCTTGAACAACCCTAGCGTGCCTGCTTCCACCACCTCACTCGGCAGTGCATTCCACATCCCCACTACCCTTTGTGTGAAAAACTGCCCTCTAACATTAGTCTTATATCTAGCCCCCCTCACCCTAAGCCCGTGACCCCTCGTTCTATCCATTTCTAATAGCGGAAAAAGCTTATCACCATCTACTCTATCTGTCCCCTTCATAATCTTATAAACCTCTATCAAATCCCCCCTCAGCCGACGTCTCTCAAGGGAAAACAGCCCAAGTGCGTTCAATCTTTCCTCGTAAGACAGCCCTTCCATACCAGGCAACATCCTGGTAAATCTCCTCTGCACTCTCTCCAGGATCTCTACATCCTTCCGGTAGTACGGCGACCAGAACTGGACGCAGTGCTCCAGGTGAGGCCTAACCAACGTTCTATACAACTGCAACATCAGACTCCTACTCTTATATTCTATACCCCTTCCTATGAAGGCTAACATGCCATACGCTTTCCTCATCACATTCTGCACCTGCACCGACACCTTCAGGGACTTGTGTACCTGCACCCCCAGGTCTCTCTGCGTATCTATACTCCGGATAGTTCTACCTTTTATCATATAACTCCCTTCCACATTATTCCGGCCAAAGTGCATCACCTCGCATTTCTCCGGATTAAATTCCATTTGCCATCTATCTGCCCAATCTACCAGCCTATCTATGTCCTGTTGCATTGCCAGGCACTGCTCCTCAGTACCCGCCAATCCAACCATCTTAGTGTCATCAGCAAATTTGCTGATCACACCACCTACCCCCTCTTCCAAGTCATTAATATATACTACAAATAGTAGAGGTCCTAGTACCGAGCCCTGCGGCACCCCACTGGTGACAGACCTCCAATTGGAAAAGGAGCCCTCCACTACTACCCGCTGTCTTCTCCTCCCAAGCCAGTTCTTCACCCATCTACATACCTGGCCTTGTATCCCATGAGCCTTCACCTTTTCTATCAGCCTACCGTGAGGGACCTTGTCAAACGCCTTACTGAAATCCATATAGACAACATCAACGGCTTGTCCTTCGTCAACCGTTTTTGTCACCTCTTCAAAAAATTCCAATAGATTCGTAAGGCACGACCTCCCTGTAACGAAGCCATGCTGCGTATCCCTGATCAGATTGCAGCGCTCCAGATGCTCATACATCCTATCCTTGAGGATCCTCTCCATTATCTTGCCTATAACTGAAGTCAAGCTCACTGGCCTATAGTTCCCTGGGTTATCCCTCTGACCCTTCTTAAACAACGGTACAACATTTGCAATCCGCCAATCCTCTGGGACCTCACCTGTGTCCAAAGAAGAGACAAAGATTTGCGTCAGAGGCCCAGCAATTTCATCCCTCACCTCCCTTAGCAGCCTAGGATAGATGCCATCAGGCCCCGGAGATTTGTCCGTCTTTATATTGTCTAAAAGTCCCAACACCTCTTCCCTCGTGATGACTATTTCCCTCAACGGATCCTCAAACTTCTCAAGCACAGCAGCAGAGGACTGGCCCCTCTCCTGAGTGAATACCGACGCAAAGTATTCATTCAAGATCTCCCCCATTCCCCCAGGCTCCAAGCATAGTTCCCCTCCTCTGTCCCTGAGAGGACCAATGTTCCCTCTAACCATCCTTTTGTTTCTAATATAAGAGTAAAATGCCTTAGGATTTTCCTTAATCCTACCCGCCAAAGCCATTTCGTGGCCCCTTTTTGCCTTTCTGATGCCCCTTTTAAGTTCTCTCCTACATTCTCTGTATTCTTCTAACGCTATCTCTGTCCTCAAATGCCTCGATCTAGTGTACGCTTCCCTCTTTCTCCTGACCAGGTCCTCAATATCCCTAGTTACCCACGGCTCTCTAATCCTACCTTTCCCATCCTTCCTCTTGACCGGCACATGTCTTTCCTGTAAAGATTGTAGTTTTCCCTTGAGAGACTCCCACATACCCAGCGTCGACCTACCGTTAAATAGCGTACCCCAGTCCGTATCTTTAAGATCCTGCCTAATCCGGCTGTATCTAGCCCTCCCCCAATTTAACACCCTCCCCTTAGGACAGGCTTCATCTTTATCCATTAATATCTTGAACCAGACAGAGTTGTGGTCACTGTTAGCCACATGCTCTCCTACCTCAACGTCAACCACCTGCCCAGGCTCATTCCCCAGAACCAAGTCCAGTATAGCCCCCTCCCTGGTCGGTCTATCCACGTACTGCTCCAGGGATCCTTCCATTACACACTGTACAAATTCCTCCCCGTCAGCACCCTCTGATCTCAGTACATTCCAATCTACCCTGGGGAGATTAAAATCTCCCACTACCACCACCCTATTCTTCCTGCACTTATCTAGAATGTCCCTGCTTATCCCTTCTTCCACAGCCCTCGGGCTGTTGGGCGGTCTGTAGTAAACACCCAGCATAGTAACATCACCTTTCCTATTCCTCAACTCCACCCATAGCGACTCGATTCCTACATCCTCCGTACCTCCTTCCCTCTGCATTGCTACGATGCAATCCTTAACTAACAACGCCACTCCCCCACCTCTCAGCGACCCACCCCTATCTCGCCTGAAACACTTATACCCAGGAACATTCAACTGCCAATCCTGCCCTTCCTTTAACCAAGTCTCTGTCACCGCCACCACTTCCAACTTCCTTTCAAACATTAATGCCTTCAGTTCATCTGTTTTGCCAGTCACACTCCTAGCATTGAAACACATGCACTGAAGACCCTCCGAAACAACCCGATCCTTCTTCCTACCCTCCGGGCCTACCCTATCCCCAATCCCAGTTCCGTCTACCTCCCCACCCCCCCTCCATATTAGTTTAAACCCTGCCGATACACACCAGCTAACCTTCCAGCTAAGATATGCATGCCCTTCCCAGTTAACTGTACCCCATCCCTCTTGTATATTTGCCGTTCTTTCATAAAGACTTCCCAGTGGTCTATGAATATAAATCCCTCTGCCCTACACCAATCTTTCAACCAAGCATTTAATTGGATTAGTTCATTATTTCTAGCCCTGCTAGCCCCAGGCACCGGCAGCAGCCCAGAGAACGCCACCCTGGAGGCCCTACATTTCAGCCTGGCCCCCAACTCCCTGAACTGCCTGCGTATGTCCCCCCTGCACTTTGTTCCTACATCCCTCTCTCCTACATGCACTATCACATCAGACTCAGTCCCTCCACCCTTCAATATTCCCTCTACCCTTTCTGAGATGTCCTGTACCCCAGCTCCAGGGAGGCAGACTACCATCCTGGAGTCCCGCTTTTGCCCACAGAATCGCCTGTCAATCCCCTTGACATTCCCATCCCCCACCACTATCTCACACCCTGCACTCTTCCCTTCCTCCGAGGTATTCTGATCTCCCTCCCTTACCTTCTCTACCCCAACTGTCACCCCACCCTTGACATTCCGGGGTAATTCATCTGGGGCATTCCTAGTACTTTTCTTTTTGCTCTTCCGGTAGTACGGCGACCAGAACTGGACGCAGTACTCCAGGTGAGGCCTAACCAACGTTCTATACAACTGCAACATCAGACTCCTACTCTTATATTCTATACCCCTTCCTATGAAGGCTAACATGCCATACGCTTTCCTCATCACATTCTGCACCTGCACCGACACCTTCAGGGACTTGTGTACCTGCACCCCCAGGTCTCTCTGCGTATCTATACTCCGGATAGTTCTACCTTTTATCATATAACTCCCTTCCACATTATTCCGGCCAAAGTGCATCACTTCGCATTTCTCTGGATTAAATTCCATTTGCCATCTATCTGCCCAATCTACCAGCCTATCTATGTCCTGTTGCATTGCCAGGCACTGCTCCTCAGTACCCGCCAATCCAACCATCTTAGTGTCATCAGCAAATTTGCTGATCACACCACCTACCCCCTCTTCCAAGTCATTAATATATACTACAAATAGTAGAGGTCCTAGTACCGAGCCCTGCGGCACCCCACTGGTGACAGACCTCCAATTGGAAAAGGAGCCTTCCACTACTACCCGTTAATAGGACACCTTAAAAGGGGGCAAACATAATGGCAGGGTCTAGGGTTACACGTGATCACTGTGTTCGTTGTCATATGTGGACATTTCTGGAGACAGCACATCTCCCGAAAGCCCACATATGCGGGAAATGTCTAGAGGTGCAGCGATTAAGGGCCCGGGTGAGGCAGCTGGAACTGAGGCTGGAGGATATGTTTTTAGTTAGGGAAAATGAGGAAATAATGGATAGGGACAGCAACACTGAGCAGATACCAGGACCTAGGAGGAGAGATGGATGGGTTACAGTTCGGAAGAGCGAAAAGAAAAGGAGTCATGGCACTAGGACCGCCCCGGAGGAATTACCCCGGAATATCAAGGGTGGGGTGACAGCTGGGGTAGAGAAGGCAAGGCTGGGAGATCAGAATACCTCGGAGGAAGGGAAGAGTGCAGGGTGTGAGATAGTGGTGGGGGATGGGAAAGTCAAAGGGATTGACAGGCGGTTCTGTGGGCAAAAGCGGGACTCCAGGATGGTAGTCTGCCTCCCTGGAGCAGGGGTACAGGATGTTTCAGAAAGGGTAGAGGGAATTTTGAAGGGTGGAGGGACTGAGTCGGATGTGATAGTGCATGTAGGAGAGAAGGATGTAGGAACAAAGTGCAGGGGGGACATACGTAGGCAGTTCAGGGAGTTGGGGGCCAGGCTGAAATGTAGGGCCTCCAGGGTGGCGTTCTCTGGGCTGCTGCCGGTGCCTGGGGCTAGCAGGGCTAGAAATAATGAACTAATCCAATTAAATGCGTGGTTGAAGGATTGGTGTAGGGCAGAGGGATTTAGATTCGTAGACCACTGGGAAGTCTTTATGAAAGAGGGGCAAATATACAAGAGGGATGGGGTACAGTTAACTGGGAAGGGCATGCATATCTTAGCTGGAAGGTTAGCTGGTGTGTTTCGGCAGGGTTTAAACTAATATGGAGGGGGGGTGGGGAGGTGGACGGAACTGGGATTGGGGATAGGGTAAGCCCGGAGGGTAGGAAGAAGGATCGGATTGTTTCTGAGGGTCTTCGGTGCATGTGTTTCAATGCTAGGAGTGTGACTGGCAAAACAGATGAACTGAAGGCATTAATGTTCAAAAGGAAGTTGGAAGTGGTGGCGGTGACAGAGACTTGGTTAAAGGAAGGGCAGGACTGGCAGTTGAATGTTCCTGGGTATAAGTGTTTCAGGCGAGATAGGGGTGGGTCGCTGAGAGGTGGGGGAGTGGCATTGTTAGTTAAGGATTGCATCGTAGCAGTGCAGAGGGAGGGAGGTACGGAGGATATAGGAATCGAGTCGCTGTGGGTGGAGTTGAGGAATAGGAAGGGTGATGTTACTATGTTGGGTGTTTACTACAGACCGCCCAACAGCCCGAGGGCTGTGGAAGAAGGGATAAGCAGGGACATTCTAGATAAGTGCAGGAAGAATAGGGTGGTGGTAGTGGGAGATTTTAATCTCCTCGGGGTAGATTGGAATGTACTGAGATCAGAGGGTGCTGACGGGGAGGAATTTGTACAGTGTGTAATGGAAGGATCCCTGGAGCAGTACGTGGATAGACCGACCAGGGAGGGGGCTATACTGGACTTGGTTCTGGGGAATGAGCCTGGGCAGGTGGTTGACGTTGAGGTAGGAGAGCATGTGGCTAACAGTGACCACAACTCTGTCTGGTTCAATATATTAATGGATAAAGATGAAGCCTGTCCTAAGGGGAGGGTGTTAAATTGGGGGAGGGCTAGATACAACCGGATTAGGCAGGATCTTAAAGATTCGGACTGGGGTACGCTGTTTAACGGTAGGTCGACGCTGGGAATGTGAGAGTCTCTCAAGGGAAAACTAAAATCTTTGCAGGAAAGACATGTGCCGGTCAAGAGGAAGGATGGGAAGGGTAGGATTAGAGAGCCGTGGGTAACTAGGGATATTGAGGACCTGGTCAGGAGGAAGAGGGAGGCGTACATTATATCTAGGCATTTGAGGACAGAGATAGCGTTAGAAGAATACAGAGAATGTAGGAACTTAAAAGGGGCATCAGAAAGGCAAAAAGGGGCCACAAAATGGCTTTGGCGGGTAGGATTAAGGAAAATCCTAAGGCATTTTACTCCTATATTAGATACAAAAGGATGGTTAGAGGGAACATTGGTCCTCTCAGGGACAGAGGAGGGGAACTATGCTTGGAGCCTGGGGGAATGGGGGAGATCTTGAATGAATACTTTGCGTCGGTATTCACGCAGGAGAGGGGCCTGATGTTTGGTGCTGTGTTTGAGGAGTTTGAGGATCCTTTGAGGGAAATAGTCATCACGAGGGAAGAGGTGTTGGGACTTTTAGACAGTATAAAGACGGATAAATCTCTGGGGCCTGATGGCATCTATCCCAGGCTGCTAAGGGAGGTGAGGGATGAAATTGCTGGGCTTCTGACGCAAATCTTTGTCTCTTCTTTGGACACAGGTGAGGTCCCAGAGGATTGGCGGATTGCAAATGTTGTACCGTTGTTTAAAAAGGGTCAGAGGGATAACCCAGGGAACTATAGGCCGGTGAGCTTGACTTCAGTTATAGGCAAGATAATGGAGAGGATCCTCAAGGATAGGATGTATGAACATCTGGAGCGCTGCAATCTGATCAGGGATACGCAGCATGGCTTCGTTACAGGGAGGTCGTGCCTTATGAATCTAGTGGAATTTTTTGAAGAGGTGACAAAAACGGTTGACGAAGGACAAGCCGTTGATGTTGTCTATATGGATTTCAGTAAGGCGTTTGACAAGGTCCCTCACGGTAGGCTGATAGAAAAGGTGAAGGCTCATGGGATACAAGGCCAGGTATGTAGATGGGTGAAGAACTGGCTTGGGAGGAGAAGACAGCGGGTAGTAGTGGAGGGCTCCTTTTCCAATTGGAGGTCTGTCACCAGTGGGGTGCCGCAGGGCTCGGTACTAGGACCTCTACTATTTGTAGTATATATTAATGACTTGGAAGAGGGGGTAGGTGGTGTGATCAGCAAATTTGCTGATGACACTAAGATGGTTGGATTGGCGGGTACTGAGGAGCAGTGCCTGGCAATGCAACAGGACATCGACAGGCTGGTAGATTGGGCAGATAGATGGCAAATGGAATTTAATCCGGAGAAATGCGAGGTGATGCACTTTGGCCGGAATAATGTGGAGGGGAGTTATATGATAAAAGGTAGAACTATCCGGAGTATAGATACGCAGAGAGACCTGGGGGTGCAGGTACACAAGTCCCTGAAGGTGTCGGTGCAGGTGCAGAATGTGATGAGGAAAGCGTATGGTATGTTAGCCTTCATAGGAAGGGGTATAGAATATAAGAGTAGGAGTCTGATGTTGCAGTTGTATAGAACGTTGGTTAGGCCTCACCTGGAGTACTGCGTCCAGTTCTGGTCGCCGCACTACCGGAAGGATGTAGAGATCCTGGAGAGAGTGCAGAGGAGGTTTACCAGGATGTTGCCTGGTATGGAAGGGCTGTCTTACGAGGAAAGATTGAACGAACTTGGGCTGTTTTCCCTTGAGAGACGTCGGCTGAGGGGGGATCTAATAGAGGTTTATAAGATTATGAAGGGGATAGATAGAGTAAATGGTGGTAAGCTTTTTCCGCTATTAGAAATGGATAGAACGAGGGGTCATGGGCTTAGGGTGAGGGGGGCTAGGTATAAGACTAATATTAGAGGGCAGTTTTTCACACAAAGGGTAGTGGGGATGTGGAATGCACTGCCGAGTAAGGTGGTGGAAGCAGGCACGCTAGGGTTGTTCAAGAGTCACATGGACAGCCACATGAGCGGTCTACGTATAGGGGGATATAGCAGGCCTTCATAAACATTGTAGGCTTGGGATTCCGTTTTTGCCTCAGGGATGTTAGTCTTTGCCTGTTTAATAATGAATTTTTTGTCTCCACAGGCATTTAAGTCCACCTTGTTGACCAGCAAGGGGCATGCGGGCGGCAGGTTGTGGTGGGCTGCTCTTGGATGTTGCTTCAGGAGTTGCCTATTGCTTCATGTCGTTGGTGTGCTTAAACTGGACCATCTCGAGGGCATCATGACAGCTCAGAGACTATCTCTGTTGCTGTGCGGACACATGGAGTTGGGCCTGTGTCCGTGGGAGTTTGCGCGTTCTCCCCGTGGTTGCGTGGGTTTCCTCCGGGTGCTCCGGTTTCCTCCCACATCCCAAAGATGTGCTTTTAGGCTGATTGACTGGGTAACAAATTGTCCCTATATTGGACCTCCCTGATCCTCGCGCATTAGGCGTAGACTAAAATCATGAATAGGTCACTGACCATGGGACGGCGGCGCGGGCTCGTTGGGCCGAAGGGCCTGTTTCCCGTGCTGTGTTGTTCTTTGTTCTTTGCTTTTTACTCTTCAGTAAGAAATAAAACAATGAGCAGGGTGCAGTAAGGGCTGGACAAAGGCCACAGTGGGAACTTGTGCATGGAGTCAGAAGAGATAGGAGAGGCATTGAATAAATACTTTTCTTCAGTGTTCACTAAGGAGAGGGACCATGTTTTGGGGGATAAGAGTGTGATACCGGCTGATAGGCTGGAGGAGGTGGATAGAACAAAGAACAAAAACAGCCCGGGAAACAGGCCCTTCGGCCCAACGAGCCCACGCCGCTATCTTGACATTACCAGTCCCCCTCCACCCATGACCCTTATGTGTGCTGTGGCATTCCACATTGAGGGAAACTAATTTAGGGACAATTTATTCCTGCCAATCAGCCTAACAGCACATCTTTGGGATGTGGGAGGAAACCGGAGCACCCGGAGAAAACCCACGCAAGCATGGGGAGAATGCGCAAACTCCCACAGACACCGGCCCAAATCCATGTGTCTGCACAGCAATCAGCGATAGTCACTGAGCTGTCGTCTTGCCCAGTATCTGGTCCAGTTTAGGCACACACTAACGACATGAAGCACTAGGCCAATCTCGAACAACCAAGAGCAGCCCCAGTACGACCCATCACGTGTATGCCCCTCGTTGGACACGAGGCGGACCGACTTAAAACCTGTGAATGAAAAGAGAAAACAAAATTATTATTGTACCATATCCATTTACCTTACCAGGGACGCCCCAATGCTAATGACCCTTATTTAAAACAATCTCCTATATCCACCCATCTCCAACTCAGTCATGTGCCTGTCTAAGTTACTCTTAAATGACTCTAGCATGTTTGCCTCCACCACCTTACTTGGCAGAGCATTCCATACCCCCACTACCCTCTGTGTGAAAAACCTCCCTCTAATATCTGTGTTGTACCTCTCCCCCCCTCACCTTAAGTCCATGGCCCCTTGTCCTACGTGTCTCTATCATAGGAAATAGCTTACCTCTGTTTACTCTATCTATACCCTTCATAATCTTATATACTTCTATTAGAGCCCCCCTCAGTCGCCGTCTTTCAAGGGAAAACAGCCCCAATTTGCTCAATCTTTCCTCATAACCCAGTCCTTCCATACCAGGCAACATCCTGGTAAACCTCCTCTGCACTCTCTCCAGAGTCTCCACGTCCTTCCAGTAGTAAGGTGACCAGAACTGGACGCAGTACTCCAAATGCGGCCCAACCAACGTTCTGTACAACTGCAACATTAGACTCCAGCTCTTATATTCTATACCCCTTCCTATAAAGGCTAACATACCATAGGCTTTCTTCACCACACTCTCCACATGCACTGCCACCTTCAAAGACTTGTGCACTTGCACCCCCAGGTCTCGCTGTGATTCTATACCCCCTTACGGGCTTACCCTTTATCATATAACTCCCCCCTACATTATTCTGGCCAAAATGCATCACCTCACATTTATCCAGATTAAACTCCATTTGCCACGTATCTGCCCAATATACCAGCCTATCAATATCCCGTTGTATTGCCAGACACTGCTCCTCACTGCCCACCAATCCAGCCATCTTCGTGTCATCAGCAAATTTGCTGATCACACCACCTACCCCCTCTTCCAAATCATTTATATACACGACAAAGAGAAGAGGTCCCAGTACTGAGCCCTGCGGCACACCACTAGTAAAAAGTCTGACAACACCAGGTTTTAGTCCAACCGATTTATTTGATAATATTCTCACAAGCAAGCAAGCTTTCTGACAAAGAGGGTAACCTCGAAAGCTTGCTTGCTTGTGAGAATATTATCAAATAAATCGGTTGGACTAAAACCTGGTGTTGTCAGACTTTTTACTGTGTTTACGCCAGTCCAACGCCGGCATACCCACATCATGCACACCACTAGTGACAGACCTCCAGCTAGAAAAGGACCCCTCCACTACTATCTCTGACTTCTCTTTGAAAGCCAGTTCTCAATCCATCTAGATACCTGGCCACTTATCCCATGAGCTTTAATCTTCTGTACCAACCTACCATGAGGGACTTTGTCAAACGCCTTACTGAAATCCATATAGACGACATCAATGGCTCGTCCTTCATTGACTGTTTTTGTCACCTCCTCAAAGAATTCTACCAGATTCGTAAGGCAAGACTTCCCCTTGACAAAGCCATGCTGCGTATGCCTAATCAGATCGCAATGCTCTAAGTGCGCATACGTCCTATCCCTAAGAATCCTCTCCATCAACTTCCCTACCACTGACGTCAAACTCATCGGCTTATAGTTACCCGGGCTATCCCTCCTACCCTTTTTAAACAACGGTACCACGTTCGCTATCCTCCAGTCCTCTGGGACCTCACCTGTGTCCAAAGAGACAAAGATTTGCGTCAGAGGCCCAGCAATTTCATCTCTCGCCTCCCTAAGCAGCCTAGGATAAATTGATGTTCTGAGGGAAGATGTATTAGCAATTTTGAAAAACCTGAGAGTGGGTAAGTCCCCTGGGCCAGATGGGATATATCCTAGGCTTCTTTGGGAGGCAAGGGATGAGATTTCAGAATCTTTAGCTTTGATCTTTGGGTCCTCACTGTCCATGGGGATTGTGCCAAAGGGCTGGAGAGTGGCGAACGTTGATCCTCTCTTCAAGAAAGGAATTAGGAATTACTCTGGTAATTATAGGCTGGTTAGTCTTTCTTCGGTGGTCGGTAAGTTAATGGAAAAGGTCCTGAGGGATAGGATTTATGACCATTTGGAAAGATGCAGTTTAATCTGGGATAGTCAGCACAGATTCGTGAGGGGTAAGTCTTGCCTCACAAATTTGATTGAATTCTTTGAGGAGGTAACTAAGTGTGTAGATGAAGGTAGAGCAGTTGATGTTGTATACATGGATTTTAGTAAGGTGTTTGATAAGGTTTCCCATGGTGGGCTCATGAAGAAAGTAAGGAGGTGTGGGATAGAAGGAAATTTGGCCGATTGGATAAGTAACTGGCTGTATCATAGAAGACAGAGGGTGGTGGTGGAGGGAAAATTTTCAGACTGGAGACCAGTTACCAGCGGTGTACCACAGGGATCAGTGCTGGGTCCTCTGCTATTTGTGATTTTAATCAATGACTTGGAAGAGGGGGCTGAAGGGTGGGTTAGTAAATTTGCTGATGACACCAAGATTGGTGGAATAGGGGATGAGTTGGAGGGCTCTTGTAGGCTGCAAAGAGACATTGATAGGATGCAGAGCTGGGCCGAAAAGTGACAGATGGAGTTTAACCCTGATAAGTGCAAGGTGATTCATTTTGGTAGGACAAATTTAAATGCGGATTATAGGGTCAACAGCAAAGTTCTGAGGAATGTGGAAGAACAGAGAGATCTTGGGGTTCATATCCACAGATCTCTGAAGGTTGCCACTTAAGTGGATAGAGCCGTGAAGAAGGCTTATAGTGTGTTAGTGTTTATTAACAGGGGGTTTGAGTTTAAGGGCCGTGGGATTATGCTGCGACTATACAGGACCTTGGTGAGACCACATTTGGAATATTGTGTTCAGTTCTGGTCATCTCACTATAAGAAGGATGTGGAAGCATTGGAGAGAGTGCAGAGGAGACTTACCAGGATGCTGCCTGGTTTGGAGGGTAGGTCTTATGAGGAAAGGTTGAGGGAGCTGGGGCTTTTCTCTTTAGAGCAGAGGAGGATGAGAGGTGACTTAATAGAGGTTTATAAGATGATGAGGGGGATTGATAGAGTGGACGTGCAGAGACTATTTCCTCGGGTGGATGTAGCTGTTACTAGGGGGGCATAACTATAAGGTTCATGGTGGGAGATATAGGAGGGATGTCCGAGGTAGATTCTTTACTCAGAGAGTGGTTGGGGTGTGGAATGCACTGCCTGCTGTGATAGTGGAGTCGGACACTTTAAGAACTTTTATGCTCAGCAAGAAAAAGTGTTGAATATAATATTTGGCACAGGGAGGGTTCATCATTATTGATATGGTCATCATTTGACATTATTGACTGATCACCGACCTTTAACTTCTGTTTTTGGGCCGTGTGTCGGCAGAAGTTTGTCAGTTCTGATCCGATTGCAAAGATTTATCTATCAATCAGTGTCGCATTAATATTGATGAATTTTCATGCTTACCTTTACCAGTGATTTATTATTGTCACATGTATTAATGTACACCATGAAAAATATTGTTTCTTGCATGCTACACAAAGCATACTGTTCATAGAGAAGGAAAGGAGAGAGTGCAGGATGTAGTGTTAGTCATAGCTCAGGTGTAGAGAAAGATCGACTTAATGTGAGGTAGGTCTGATGAAGAGAAGCTGTTCTTGAGCAGATGTCACCAAATAGTTTTGCTAATATTCTTTATTTTTTGCCAATGGCAGCTTCTCAAGTTCAGAGACATCAGAAATGATGACAACGCAGTGGTTTGCACTGATGCCTCACAGCTCCAGGAACCGGGTTTAATTCCAGTCTTGGCTAACTGTCTCCGTGGGTTTCCTCCTACAGTCCAAAGATGTGCATTGGCCACGGGAAATGTGTGGGATTACTGGATAAGAGAGAGGGCCTGGGTAAATTAGTGCTGACTCAATGGGCTGAATGGCCTCTTCTGTAGTGTAGGGATTGTATGATCCCGTGATGTTTTAGGAAAGGAACGAAAGCTGAAACATATCGTCCACATCCTGATTTGAAACTTTGGGCAGAATTCTCCCAAAAAATTCTAAGTGTTGAATTTATGTGAAAACTGTGTTGTAACTCATGCTGTTTTTTTTCCCGTGGGAGTTCAGTGAAGAATCTCCCACACTCTGCAGAGGCTGCCAGTGTGAATATCATTCAATTTCAGGTATCAGGGCTTTTCCCGCTGGATAATGAGATTAAAATGACCGTATTTGCCTTTGACAAGGTCCCGCATGGTAGGTTGTTGCATAAAGTTAATCTTATATGATCCAGGGTGAGGTATCGAAATGGATACAAAATTGGCTTCTTGACAGAATAAAAGTCTGACAACACAGGTTTAAATCCAACCGATTTATTTGATAGTAAACTCACCTGACGAAGGCCAACCCCGAAACCTTGCGAGTTTACTATCAAATATATCAGTTGGACTTTAACCTGGTGTTGGCAGAATTCTTACTGTGTTTACCCCAGTCCAACACCAGCATCTCCACATCTTGACAGAAGCGTAGACAAAGGTCACGGGTGGAAGAAGGAACTCACAATGTTAAAATGGCAGCACGGGCTCGTTGGGCCTAGGGGCATGTTTCCCATGCTGTGTTATTCTTTGTTCTTTGTAAGACAGAGGGTGGTTGTAGAGGGTTGTTTTTCAAACTGGAGACCTGTGACCAGTGGTGTGCCTCAGGGATCAGTGCTGGGTCCACTGTTATTTGTCATTTATATTAATGATTTGGATGAGAATATAAGGGGCAGGGTTAGTAAGTTTGCAGATGACACCAAGATTGGCATAGTGGACAGTGAAGAAAGTTATCTCCAATTGCAACAGGATCTTGATCAATTGGGCCAGTGGGCTGACGAATGGCAGATGGAGTTTAATTTAGACAAATGCGGTGGTGCATTTTGGTCGATTGAACCAGGGCAGGACTTACTCAGTTAATGGTAGGGTGATGGGGAGAGTTACAGAGCAAAGAGGTCTAGGGGTACAGGTTCATAGCTCCTTGAAAGTGGAGTCACAGGTGGACAGAGTGGTGAAGAAGGCATTCAGCATGCTTGGTTTCATCGGTCAGAACATTGAATACAGGAGTTGGGACGTCTTGTTGAAGTTGTACAAGACATTGGTAAGGCCACACTTGGAATACTGTGTGCAATTCTGTTATAGAAAGGGTATTATTAAACTAGAAAGAGTGTAGAAGAGATTTACTAGGATGCTACCAGGACTTGATGGTTTGGGTTATAAGGAGAGGCTGGATAGACTGGGACTTTTTTCTTTGGAGTGTAGGAGGCTGAGGAATGATCTTATAGAGGTCTATAAAATAATGAGGGGCACAGACAAGGTAGATAGTCAATAACTTTTCCCAAAGGTAGGGGAGTCTAAAACTAGAGGGGATAGGTTTAAGGTGAGAGGGGAGAGATACAATTTTGTCACCCAGAGGGTGGTGAGTGTCTGGAACAAGCTGCCAGAGGTAGTAGTAGAGGGGGGTACAATTTTGTCTTTTAAAAAGCATTCAGACAGTTACATGGGTACGATGGGTATAGAGGGTTATGGGGCCAAATGAGGGCAATTGGGATTAGTTTAGGGGTTTAATAAAAAGGACAGCATGGACAAGTTGGACCGAAGGGCCTTTTTCCGTGCTGTAAACCTCTATGACTCTCTGTATTAATGGTCTTTGCATCTCCCCTCTGATTTCTGGCACAGACACTGCCAAAAATATGGCACTGGGAGACACTAGCAGGGCGAACACACCCGCAAACCCCACAAATTGGCCACAGCGGGATGGGAGAATTACACATTACACCATTACACATTACACCATTACACATGTCAAGAAAGGAGTTGACTGTCCAAGGTGTCACAGGTAGGCTTACATTAACACTGCAATGAAGCTACTGTGAAAATTCCTTAGTCGCTGCACCTGTTCGGGTTACACTGAGGGAGAATTTAGCATGAAGAATGCATCCAAGCAGCACGTCTTTGGAGTGTGGTAGGAAACCGGAGCACTCGGAGGAAACGCACGCAGACATGGGGAGAATGTGCAAAGTTTGCACGGACAGTGACCCTGAGCCAGGAATCGAATTCGGGTCCTTGGCACTGTGAGGCAGCAGCGCTAATCACTGTGATAGAGTAGGTGGGTGTCTATTGAAAGCAATCCGAGTAATCATTCCTCCAAGTCCGCATGGAAGAGTTCCTGTACAACTTCATGATGAACTTCCTGGTCTAGTCCTGATGAGGGAATTAGCACAGAGATATTTTTGGTGGCTGAGTCTGGAAGCTCAGATTGAAGCTAAAGTGAGACAGGGTCAATCCTGTGAATGAATAAAAAATACACCTCAGCTGTCTCTCTTACATCCTTGAGAGTGGCCTAAAATACCCTGGCAATGATTCCATGTAGATTTTGCTGGTCCGTTTCAGTGTTACAAACCCTTTAACACAATTGGTGCACACTCAAAGTGGCCAGAAGTTATCATGAGATCTCCTGGACAAACCATTGAAAAACTTGATACTCTGTTTGCAAGATTTGGAAAACAGATTTTTAGTGATAATGATTCACAATCACTTCATAAGAATTTGAAGATTATCTCAGAATCAATGGAATTCAGCAAATAAGATCCACTTCTTACCATCCATCAACCAATAGATTTGCTGAAAGCTTCAGACAAGCCTTGAAACATTCTTTAAAAACTTCAAGAAAACAAGGTTGATTAACACATCGTGAAGTTTTCTGACATTTTATAGAAAGACTATTCATGAAACTACCCAAAGTTCCTGCTATACTAATTTTAAAAAGAAAGTTCAGAACTACATTTCATTCACAGGCCTTGTTATCCAACAAGGGGCACACACGCGGTGGGTCGTCTGCGGGCTGCTCTTGGGCGTTTCTAGTCTAGTACTTCACGTCATTAGTGTACGCTTAAACTGGACCAACACGACAGCTCAGTGACTATCTCTGCTGTACAGATACATGGATTTGGGCCTGTGTCCGTGGGAGTTTGTGCATTCTCCCCGTGCTTGCGTGGGTTTCCTCCGGGTGCTCCGGTTTCCTCCCGCACTCCAAAGATGTGCTCTTAGGCTGATTGGTGTAACAAACTGTTCCTAAATTAGACCTCCCTTAATCTGGCACACATATAAGTCTCTAAATTTGCACCCCTTTATTGTGGCGTCCAAAAGGCGTAGACAAAGGTCATAGGTAGAGGAGGGCATGCGCACTGTTAAAATGGCGGCGCGGGCTCGTTGGGCTGAAGGGCCTGTTTCCCGTGCTGTGTTGTTTGTTGTTCTTTGATTTGTTACTTTCTCCAGAAACTTCAGAGATAGTAAAGTGTCAACAGCCCTCTCAAGTTGCTAGAAAATAAAGGGTAGCACAGTAATTGGCACCGCTGCCTCACAGTGCCAGGACCCAAGTTCAATTCCTAGCCTCGGGTCACTGTGTGGAGTTTGCACATTCTCCCTGTGTCTGCGTGGGTTCCTCCAGGTGCTCCGGTTTCCTCCCATAGTCTGAAAGATGTGCTGATTAGGTGCATTGGCTTTGCTAAACTCTCTCTCAGTGTACCTGAACAGGTGGAGAGATTCTTCCCCCTTAGAAAAGATAGCAGGACTAGGGGGCACAGCCTCAAGATAAAGGGGGAGCAGTTTAGAACGGAGTTGAGGAGGAACTTCTTCACTCAAAGGGTGGTGAATCTCTGGAATTCTCTGCCTATTGAGGTGGTGGAGGCTGCCTCGCTAAATATTTTTAAGTCACGGGTAGATAGGTTTCTGACAGACAAGGGAATTAAGGGTTATGGGGAGAAAGCGGGAAAATGGAACTGATCCACTTCAGATCAGCCATGATCTTATTGAATGGCGGGGCAGGCTCGAAGGGCCAGATGGCCTACTCCTGCTCCTATTTCTTATGTTCTTATGAACAGGTGCCAGAGTGTGCAATGAAAGGAATTTCACAGTAACTTCATTGCAGTGTTAATGTAAGCCTACTTGTGACTAATAAATAATCTTTCACTTCAATTTTAGGCATGTCTATTGAAAATCTTACTTCTGGAGGTCAAGGACAGTCAAATCCCAGAACATTGTATACAACCAGAGAGGAATAAATGTCCTCCTGATTGACTTTTTTATTGACTCTTATAATGATTAATGATGCACCTTACGATGTGTGGAGTATTACTGAACCTATGTATAACATTACAGTAATTAGTTGTCATAACCACAGTAGTAAAAGGGGAGGAATGTTATACATTTAACTGGTTGTATGATTGTTTAAGAGTTGATCACATAATTTGATGATGATGTTATTAGGGTGTTTCACAAGCTGCTATTGAGTTTTCAGTCTCTGTTCTGTGCAGAGAGCATCTCCTTCAATAACCCTGCTGTGTCTTACTTTAAATCTATTTGTGCAAACCATGCCCTTTTTTTTTCCATTTAAAACCCACAACTTCTAACAGGACATTACAGACACTTCCATTACAGGGAAATAAATTTGCAGCGTTACGGGATAGTGCAGGTAAATGTGACTGGAGTGTCAGCATACATTCAATGGGCCAAATGCCCTTCTGTGGTATAATGACTCTGATTCTAGGTCCTGCTGTTCTCATGAACATCCACACTCCTGACCTTACAATGGAGAGAAGATCATTGATCCTAAATGAATACTTCAGATCAGTATTCACAAAGGAGAGGGACATGTTGACTGGGAGTGTCTCAGAGGGAGGTGTTGACCCGTTAGAGAGAATCTCCATTACAAGGGAGGAAGTGTTAGGTTTTTTAGGGAACATTAAAACTGACAAATCCCCAGGGCCTGATGGCATCTATCCTAGACTGCTCAGGGAGACAAGAGATGAAATTGCTGGGCTTCTGATGGAAATCTTTGTTTCTTCATTGGACACAGGTGAGGTCCCAGAGGATTGGAGGATAGCAAATGTGGTCCTGTTATTTAAGAAGGGTAGCAAGGATAACCCGGGTAATTATAGGCCGGTGAGCTTGATGTCCGTGGTAGGGATATTGTTGGAGAAGATTCTTGGCGATAGGATATACACACATTTAGAACGGAATAATCTCATTAGTGATAGACAGCATAGCTTTGTAAGAGGGAGGTCATGCCTGACAGATTTGGTGGAGTTTTTTAAGGAGGTGACAAAAACGGTTGACGAAGGAAGGGTTGTGGATGTCGGTTATATAGATTTCAGTAAGGCGTTTGACAAAGTCCCTCATGGCAGGTTGGTGAAAAGGGTTAAGGCTCATGGGACACAAGGAGAGGTGGCTAGATGGGTAGAGAACTGGCTTGGCCACAGGAGACAGAGGGTAGCAGTCAAAGGGTCTTTTTCCAGCTGGAGGTCTGTGACCAGTGGTGTTGTAAAAAGTCTGACAACACCAGGTTTCAGTCCAACCGATTTATTTGATAATATTCTCACTAGCTTTCGAGGTTACCCTCTTCGTCAGGTGAATGGAGAGTTCTGGCCTCAGACAGAGCATATAAAGCACAGACAGTTTACAGATTACTGATTAGAATGCGAATCCTTACACCTAACCTGCTGTTCAAGACCTGAAGTGGCTGATAATGTGAGTGAAAGGAGCACTGATCACAGTTTAAAGAGATGTCACATCTTTAAACTGTGATCAGTGCTCCTTCCACTCACATTATCAGCCACTTCAGGTCTTGAACAGCAGGTTAGGTGTAAGGATTCGCATTCTAATCAGTAATCTCTAAACTGTCTGTGCTTTATATGCTCTGTCTGAGGCCAGAACTCTCCATTCACCTGACGAAGAGGGAAACCTCAAAAGCTTGTGAGTATTATCAAATAAATAGGTTGGACTAAAACCTGGTGTTGTCAGACTTTTTACTGTGTTTACGCCAGTCCAACGCCGGCATACCCACATCATGACCAGTGGTGTTCTGCAGGGCTCTGTACTGGGACCTCTGCTATTTGTGATATATAGAAATGATTTGGAAGAAGGTGTAACTGGTGTTATCAGCAAGTTTGCAGATGACACAAAGATGGATGGACTTGCTGATAGCAGTGAACATTGTCAGACAGTACAGAAGGTTATAGATAGGCTGGAAAATTGGGTGGAGAAATGGCAAATGGAATTTAATCCAGATAAATGCGAGGTGATGCATTTTGGAAGAATTAATGTAGGGGGGAGTTATACAATAAATGACAGAACCATCAAGAGTATAGAAACACAGAGGGACCTAGGTGTGCAAGTCTACAAATCCTTAAAGGTGGCAGCACAGGTGGAGAAGGTGGTGAAGAAGGCATATGGTATACTTGCCTTTACTGGACAGGATATAGACTATAAAAACTGGAGTCTGATGTTGCAGCTGTATAGAACGATGGTTAGGCCACATCTGGAATACTGCGTCCAGCTCTGGTCGCCGCACTACCAGAAGGACGTGGAGGCTTTGGAGAGAGTGCAGAGGAGGTTTACCAGGATGCTGCCTGGTATGGAGGGTCTTAGCTATGAGGAGAGATTGGATCGACTGGGGTTGTTCTCCCTGGAAAGACAGAGAATGAGGGGAGACCTAATAGAGGTGTATAAGATTATGAAGGGTATAGATAGGGTGAACAGTTGGAAGCTTTTTCCCAGGCTGGAGGTGGTGATCACGAGGGGTCACAGGCTCAAGGTGAGAGGGGCGAGGTATAACTCCGATACGAGAGGGACGTTTTTACACAGAGGGTGGGGGGGGGCCTGGAATGTGCTGCCAAGTAGGGTGGTGGAGGCGGACACGCTGGGATCATTTAAGACTTACCTGGATAGTCACGTGAGCAGACTGGAATAGAGGGATACAAACAAATGGTTTAGTTGGACTAATGAGCAGCACAGGTTTGGAGGGCCGAAGGGTCTGTTTCCTGCTGTACTGTTCTTTGTTCTTTGAAGAAGCAACTTCAGGCTCGGACACTCCTCTCAACTCTTGTAACCATGTCCTAGGGCTGAAATGATTGGTCAAACTAACTCTTATTTCTGTCTCTTGTAGCACTGCCATCTTGCTGTGGCACCAAACCAAATCAGCAAAGGCTCGAGATGGAACCTGGATCTTTCCTGCTTTACCTATTCCAGGAATTCTGTTGACTGAGTGATCAGAGACACGGACTGTTCATTCAACCCTCAAATATCAGCATCTTACAGTGCCCAGCTCGCAGCTAGAATATGCAAAATCATCAGACAAAGCCCTTCAGATAATTGCTGTTTGTATTTGGAATTGAAAAAACAAAGTTATAAAATTCTTATTGGAATATTTGCTTGGCATGTTTCAATGAGGCAGCTACAGATTCTCTCATCTTCTCCAATCTCAATACAGCATTAAATAATTTGTTACATTGGAGGAATTTCTTTGTAAAACCAGTTACAAACCACTTAGTATAGAAAGAGAGAGAGGGGGAGGGAGACTGAGAGACAGAGAGGGATAGAGAGAGACAGAAAGAGGGAGGGGGGAGAGAGAGAGAGAGAGGGAGATTGAGAAATGGAGGGAGAGAGAGAGAGAGACTGAGAAATGAAGGAGAGAGGATGGGAGAGAGAACAAGAGAGAAAGACAGACAGAGAGAGACAGAATGAGAGAGATAGATCAATAGAAAAAGAGACAGACAGATAACTCAATAGAGAGAGAGATAGACAGAGAGAGAGACTCACAAAGTTAAATAAGAAGATAGAGAGGGAGACACAGACAGACACAGAGAGAAGAGACATCCTCTGATCAGCAAGAACCATTAACAGAGCATCATGAAAGAGACTATTCGGCCCATCGTGCATCTGCTGGAATCCTCTCGACAACACTGCCTGCAGTATTTCAGACCGAGTTTGCACAGAGACCTTGATGGGAAAGTTGAGGGTGAATTGTCAGCTCAGGATTAGTTTTCGGATATCAGCGCAATGGTGGCTTTTCCTCATCTCCACTCCGGGCCAAATTCCCGGAGTTCCCATCACCTGTGATCCCACCTCCAGCTGCTTGACCTCCACCTTTCCCCATGTCCATTGTTGGGACCCGTAACCTATCCAATCCTCAATTTACCAGAGTTTGTGTGACAATCCTCTCCACAATTCCCAATGCCCGCTCGGAATTCCAGTGGGATCACAGCTTCCGTATAACCGGCATCACCCCGACCTCAACACGGTGTCGAGTGAGGGACAAGTTCAGCAGGAAAAGATAACAAGACCCAGCTCCAGATCAACGGTGGATCCATTAGGGGGGAACCAGGTCCACCAGAGAGGTGGGGGCAGGACAGAATGGGACTGGAAGCAGAGGGAGTGAGGGGGAATGGAGTGATGAGGGAGGGGGAGATGGAGGGGTGAGGGAGAGGCAGGTGAAGAGGCAAGCTCATCTGCTCCAAGCACTATCTTCAGTGCGGTGAGTGATTCCTGACTTGATGCTGTAACGTTTCTTTACGATCATGTTGATGTAACCCTTCATTATCTTCGTTATCTCACCCACCTAAAGTCAACACAAACAAAGAACAAAATGAGAAACTGGAAAATCACAAAGTATCTCAGAGCGAGAGAGAGAAAACAAAGAACAAGGAAAATTACAGCACAGGAACAGGCCCTTCGGCCCCTCCAAGCCTGCACTGACCATGCTGCCTGAGTTAACTAAAACCCCCGACCCTTCCGGGGACCAAATCCCTCTATTCCCATCCTATTCATGTATTTGTCCAGACACCCCTTAAAGGTCACTATCCGCTCCCCCCCTCCCCCCGGCAGCGAGTTCCAGGCACCCCATTGTCCTCAGAATGTTCTCAGCAGAAACTGAAAGGCAAATTCAGACACATGAGGATGGCCTAAACCGAGATCTTGTTTTCATCTCACACTATCTGTAACCCCCGTGACTTACCGGGACTTGTAAAATCTCGCTAACTGTCCTGTCTGGAGACAATACACATCTCTTTAACCTGTGCTCACGTAGCTCACTGTGTCACATTGTCTGTACCTTTAAGACTTGATTCCCTGTAAAGACTCACATTCCAACTATTATCTTGCAAATTGCGCTTGTGTCTATACAATATATATGTGTTTGTGAACACATCTCCCACTCACCTGATGAAGGAGCAGCATTCCGAAATTTGTGGCTTGTGCTATCAAATAAACCTGTTGGACTTTAACCTGGTGTTGTGAGACTTCTTAATATTCTCCTTAACCAGTAGGCAGGATGGACACGGAGATAATGAGGGAGGAATAATTGGGAAGAGTGTGAGATAGAGAGCAGTGGGATGGGGAGGGGACAACACTGGTAAATTCACCCCTGGAATTGCACCAGGGGTGCAATTCCCCCACCCCTTTTACCCCCCCTGAAACTTCTGTATCCTGGAATGTAAAGCTGCCAATCCTGTCTTTCCCTTAACAAGTCTCTGTAATAGATAAGGGCCCCTCTCCCTTCCTCCCTCCTTTCCTCCTCCCTCCCTTCCTCCCCCCCACCATCCCAATGGTTAAGTGGAAATCCAGCCTGCCACCCCAATTGGAACTCCCGTGAGGAGCCCCTGGCACTGTCCTCTGTCCTTTGCCAGGGCAGTGCCAGGGGCTAGTGCCAGGGGACAGTGCCTGGGCGCATCCCTCTCCCCTGCAGGAGGGCTATACATACCTTTATGCCCTCAGTGGACTCCATTTGTTTGGTTCATCCCAATGATTCACAACCCTCTGAGTGAAGAATTGTCTCTGTATCTCATCCTAACTGACTGGTTCCTCCTGAGACTGATCCCTATAATAAAGCACCATCGCTCATGGTCACACCTGAGGTTACTCATCAACTCTCTCACCTGTGGAGTTTCAAAGAACATTTCCCGTTCATCAACCGTGATCTTGTAGGTGTTTGGGAGCGGAGCACCAAAGAACACAATGTGTTCGTACGGGAAGGTTTCCAATGGCCGGGCATCACCCCGTTTGTAGATGGAAATGTTTTCAGCGCTGACACCCATCCACAGCTCGCTGGGAAATCCACCCTCCTTACACTGCAACCAACCAAAGAGCATTAGCATCCATAGGAACCAATCAGAAAGGGAAGAGGAAAGGAATAGAGCAGGAAATGGGGGAAGGCCAGATGGAGAAGGGTAGGCAGGATGGACACGGAGATAATGAGGGAGGAATAATTGGGAAGAGTGTGAGATAGAGAGCAGTGGGATGGGGAGGGGACAACACTGGTAACTTCGTCAACATAAACAAGGACCAAGTAGAAAGGGTTGAGAGTTTCAAGTTTTTAGCTGTCCAGATCACAAACAACGTATCCTGGTTTCCCCCCCTCCAACCATGCCCACACTATAGTTAAGAAAGCCCCACCAATGCCTCTACTTTCTCAGAAGACTAAGGAAATTTTGCATGTCAGCCACGACTCTCACCAACTTTTGCAGAAAGCATTCTTTCTGGTTGTATCACAGCTTGGTCTGGGCTCTCGCTCTGCCCAAGACCACAAGGAACTACAAAAGGTTGTGAATGTAGCCCAATCCATACACAAACCAGCCTCCCAGCCTTGGCAAAGCAGCCAGCGTAATTAAAAACCCCATGGACCCTGCACATTCTCTCTTCCACCTTCTTCCATCGGGAAAAAGATAAGAAAGTCTGAGGTCCAGTACCAACCGACTCAGGAACAGCTTCTTCCCTGCTGCTGTCAGACTTTTGAATGGTCCTACCTTGCATTAAGTTGATCTTTCTCTACACCCTAGCTGTGACTGTAACACTACATTCTGCACTCTCTCGTTTCCTTCTCTATGAACAGTGTGTTTTGTCTGTGTAGACCACAAGAAACAATACTTTTCATTGTATGAAAATAATGTGACAACAATAAATCAAATCAAATTATTTAAATCCTGTAATATTAGTCACACGGTCTCCAAACTCTCAGCAATGTCACAAGTTGGGCTTTTTTCAGCGAGAGTCATAGAGGTTTACAGAATGGAAACAGGTCCTTCTGCTCAACTTGTCCATGCCATTTTTCTAATATCCCTCTATACCCATCTTATCCATGTAACTGTCTAAATGCTTTTTAAAAGACAAAATTGTACCCACCTCTACTACTGCCTCTGGCAGTTTGTTCCAGACACTCACCACCCTCTGTGAAAAAATTGCCCCTCTGGACACTTTTGTATCTCTCCCTTCTCACCTTAAACCTCTGCCCTCTGGTTTTAGACTTGTCTACCCTTGGGAAAAGATATTGACTATCTACTTTGTCTATTCCCCTCATTATTTTATAGACCTCTATAAGATCCCCCTTCAGTCTCCTTCGCTCCAGAGAAAAAAGTCCCAGTCTATCCAGCCTCTCTTTATAACTCAATCCATCAAGTCCCAGTAGCATCCTAGTAAATCTATTCTGCACTCTTTCTAGTTTAATAATATCCTTTCTATAATAGGGTGACCAGAACTGTACACAGTATTCCAAGTGTGGCCTTACCAATGTCTTGTACAACTTCAACAAGACGTCCCAACTCCTGTATTCAATGTTATGACCAATGAAACCAAGCATGCCGAATGCCTTCTTCACCACTCTGTCCACCTGTGACTCCACTTTCAAGGAGCTATGAACATGTACCCCAAGATCTCTTTGTTCTGTAACTCTCCCCAACGCCCTACCATTAACTGAGTAAGTCCTGCCCTGGTTCAATCGACCAAAATGCATCACCTCGCATTTGTCTAAATTAAACTCCATCTGCCATTCGTCAGCCCACTGGCCCAATTGATCAAGATCCTGTTGCAATCGGAAATAACTTTCTTCACTGTCCACTATGCCAATCTTGGTGTCATCTGCAAACTTACTAACCATGCTCCCTATATTCTCATCCAAATCATTAATATAAATGACAAATAACAGTGGGCCCAGCACTGACCCCTGAGGCACACCGCTGGTCACAAGCCTCCAGTTTGAAAAACAATTCTCTACAACCACCCTCTGTCTTACAAAGAACAAAGAATGACACAGCATGGGAAACGTGGTAACATAAGAAATAGGAGCAGGAGTAGGCCATCTGGCCCTTCGAGCCTGCCCTGCCACTCAATAAGATCATGGCTGATCTGTCGCTCCTCAGTTCCACCTTCCCGCCCTCTCCCCATAACCCTTAATCCCTTCTCATCAAAAACCCATCAACCCGCTTCTTGAAAATATTTAGCGAGGCAGCCTCCACCACTTCAACGGGTAGAGAATTCCAGAGATTCACCACCCTTTGAGTGAAGAAGTTCCTCTTCAACCCCGTTCTAAAACGCCCCCCCTTTATCTTGAGGCTGTGCCCCCTAGTCCTACTGTCTTTTTTGAGCGGGAAGAGTCTCTCCACCTCTATCCTATCCATCCCATTCATCATCTTATACGTCTCAATGAGATCTCCCCTCATTCTTCTAAACTCCAACGAGTACAAGCCTAGTTCATTCAGCCTCTCCTCATGGCTCAACCCCCTCAACTCCGGTATCAGCCTAGTAAACCTCCTCTGCACTCCCTCCAAGGCCAAAATATCTTTGCGCAGGTGCGGCGCCCAAAACTGCACACAGTACTCCAGCTGCGGCCTCACCAATGCCCTATACAGCTGCAGCAAGACCTCCCTACTTTTATATTCAATCCCCCTCGCTATGAAGGCCAGCATCCCATTCGCCTTCCTGACCACCTGCTGCACCTGCAAGCTGGGTTTTTGCGACTCATGCACAAGGACCCCGAGGTCCCTCTGCACCGTCGCCTGCTGCAGTTTTTCGCCACGTAAGTAATAGTCCTTCCTACCATTCTTCCTTCCAAAGTGGACCACCTCACACTTGCCAACATTAAATTCCATTTGCTATTTCCTGGCCCATTCGCCCAGCCTATCTAGATCCTTCTGCAGACTCTCTACACCCTCCGCACAATTTGCCATTCCCCCAATCTTGGTGTCATCCGCAAATTTCGACACCCTACACTCGGTTCCCTCCTCCAGATCATCTATATAAATGTTAAAAAGCTGAGGCCCCAGCACCGACCCCTGGGGCACTCCACTTGTCACCATCCGCCAATCCGAATAGCACCCGTTGACCCCCACTCTCTGCCTCCTATTTGACAACCAATCCTCTATCCACGCTAACACCCTACCCCCAACTCCAAGTCCCCTGACCTTCTGCAATAACCTCTTATGAGGTACTTTGTCAAACGCCTTCTGAAAATCCAGAAAGACCACATCCACCGGCTCTCCTCTATCCACTGCCCTAGACACATCCTCATAGAACTCCAGTAAATTTGTCAGACACGACTTCCCTTTAATGAAACCGTGCTGCGTCTGCTCTATCAAGCAATTCCCTTCAAGATGCCTCGCAATTTCCTCTTTAATGACATGCCCCAGGAAGCCAATTTTGTATCCATTTCGATACCTCATCCTAGATCCCATGAGTTTTAACTTTTTGCAACAACCTACCATGCGGTACCTTGTCAAAGGCCTTGCTAAAGTCCATGTAGACAACATCAACTGCACTGCCCTCATCTACCTTCTTGGTTACCCCTTCAAAAAACTCAAGTAATTTGTGAGACATGATTTTCCATTCAAAGCTATGCTGCTCCTATTTCTTATGTTCTTATGTAATCAGTCCTTGTGTCTCTAAATGCCTGTAGATCCTGTCTCTCAAAATACTTTCCAACAATTTACCCACCACAGATGTGAGGCTCACTGGCCTGTAGTTCCCAGGCTTTTCCCTGCAGCCCTTTTTAAATAAAGACACAACATTTGCCACTCTACAATCTTCAGGCACCTCACCCGTGACTATCGATGATTCAAATATCTCTGCTAGGGACCCGCAATTTCCTCCCACAACGTCCTGGGATACACTTCATCAGAAGTATAGTATCAGAGAGGCAGAGAAAGACGTTGTAGTTACTTTTTGAAGGCCCTGTCTTTCAGCCTTTCCCCTCAAGTTAAATCACCAGTCAGAAGATAAGAACATAAGGTTCCCCAGGTTGAAATGGTCGCTACGAGAGGACACAGATTTAAGGTGCGGGGAGGGAAGTACAGAGGTGATGTTAGGGGTAAGTTTTTCACTCAGAGGGTAGTGAGTGATTGGAATCGGCTGCCGTCGTCGGTGGTGGAGGCGAACTCGCTGGGGTCTTTTAAAAGACTTCTGGATGAGTATATGGGGTTTAATGGGATTGGGGGTTATAGATAGGTCTATAGATTGGTGGGGTTGATGCGATCGGCGCAACTCGAGGGCCGAAGGGCCTGTTTGTGCTGTAATGTTCTATGTTCTATGTAACATAAGAAATAGGAGCAGGAGTAGGCCATCTAGCCCTTCGAGCCTGCCCCACCATTCAATAAGATCATGGCTGATCTGAAGTAGATCAGTTCCACTTTCCCGCTTTAGAACATAGAACATTACAGCGCAGAACAGGCCCTTCGGCCCACGATGTTGCGCCGACCAGTTTTTTAAAAAAAAACACTGATCCACTAATCTAAACCAATCCCTTTTCGTCCATAAACCTATCCACAGATCTCTTAAACGCCCCCAAACTAGGCGCATTTACAACTGCAGCAGGCAGGGCATTCCAATCCCTCACCACCCTCTGGGTAAAGAACCCTGACATCCATCCTATAACTACCCCCCCTTAATTTAAAGCCATGCCCCCTCGTGCTAGCTTTCTCCATCCGAGGAAAAAGGCTATCACTATCCACCCTATCTAAACCTCTAATCATCTTATATCTTTCAATAAGATCCCCTCTTAGCCGCCTTCTTTCCAGCGAAAACAACCCCAAATCCCTCAGTCTCTCCTCATAGGACCTCCACTCCATACCAGGCAACATCCTGGTAAACCTCCTCTGCACCTTCTCCAAAGCCTCTACATCCTTCCTGTAATGTGGGGACCAGAACTGCACACAGTACTCCAAGTGCGGCCGCACCAGAGTTGTGTACAGTTGCAGTTGTACAGTATGCTTTCTCCCCATAACCCTTAATACTCTTGTCTATCAGAAACCTATCTACCCGTGACTTAAATATATTCAGCGAGGCAGCCTCCACCACTTCAACGGGCAGAGAATTCCAGAGATTCACCACCCTTTGAGTGAAGAAGTTCCTCCTCAACTCCGTTCTAAACTGCACGCCCCCACCCCTCCCCTTTTATTTTGAGGCTGTGCCCTCTAGTCTTGCTATCCTTTCTAAGTGGGAAGAATCTCTCTACCTCTGCCCTATCTAGCCCTTTCATTATCTCTATAAGATCCCCCCTCAGCGTTCTAAACTCCAATGAGTACAGACCCAGTCTATTTAATCTCTCCTCATAGACAAACCCCCTCATCTCCAGTATCAGCCTAGTAAACCTCCTCTGCACTCCCTCCAAGGCCAATATATCCTTCCACAAATGCGGCGCCCAAAACTGCACACAGTACTCCAGCTGCGGCCTCACCAATGCCCTATACAGCTGCAGCAAGACCTCCCTACTTTTATATTCAATCCCCCTCGCTATGAAGGCCAGCATCCCATTCGCCTTCCTGACCACCTGCTGCACCTGCAGGCTGGGTTTTTGTGATTCATGCACAAGGACCCCCAGGTCCCTCTGCACCGTCGCCTGCTGCAGCTTTTCACCCTTTAAATAATAACCCCTCCTACTATTATTTCTACCAAAGTGGATAACCTCACATTTGCTAACATTATACTCCATCTGCCAGGTCCTCGCCCACTCGCTTAGCCTATCCAGATCCCTCTGCAGACTTTCCACACCCTCCGCACAATTTGCTTTTCACTTATCTTTGTGTCATCAGCAAATTTTGACACTCTACACTCAGCCCCCTCCTCCAGATCATCTATATAAATGGTAAATAGCTGAGGCCCCAGCACCGACCCCTGCAGCATTCCACTAGTCACCATCCGCCAATCAGAATAGGACCCATTGATACCAACTCTCTGCTTCCTATTTGACAACCAATCCTCTATCCACGCTAACACCTTACCCCCAACTCCATACACCTTAACCTTCTGAAGCAACCTTTTGTGAGGCACCTTATCAAATGCCTTTTGGAAATCTAAAAACACCACATCTACCGGTTCCCCTCTGTCTACCGCACTAGTCACATCCTCATAGAATTCCAATAAATTTGTTAAACACGACTTCCCCTTAACGAATCCGTGCTGCGTCTGCTCGATCAAACCCTCAGATCAAGTCAGATCTCACCTTCAAAGGGAAGAGCAGCTGATGGTCATCTGGGACAACGGCAACTTTACCTTAGTTTCTTAAAATAAATCCCATAACATGTTGAAGGTGAACTAAACCACCTTTTGGGGCCAAAGGAAATTATGGAGTGAAGAGCAAAGGGGGGGCAGATAATTCAAGGGGTAAATCCAGTCCAACATACCTCAACATCAAAGAGAGTAGAACCATATCCTGGCCATTCCATGATGATAGCCATGTATCTCAGCATAGCTTGATGCTGCTTCATCCCACGAAGCCTCTTCCACTTGTCCATGATGCTTGTGCGAGTAGCTGACATCTCCTCTTTCAGCCACATCTCCAACATTTGTTCTTCTTCCATTTTCTGTTTCTTCACTGAGCCTGTTCGGAGGCTGAGGCGTAACGTCCCCTCCAAGAAACTCGACCTCCTCTTCTCCAGGGTCTGAGAGTTGAACTTTGTAGACTGGAAGATCTTGTTCCTCAGTTTGGAAACCGGATAAACTTCCTGAAGATTCAAGGAGAGCTTGTTGTAGTCTCCATAGGCGTATTGGAGTCTCAAAGCCGCTAAAAGCTGCAGAGTATCTTCTGGAGCTGGGAAATGTCCACCGAGTAAACATTCATGGGCCTGGATAAAGATAAAGGCAAACTCCGGTTAGTCAGGACAACTCTGAGGTGACACAATGGCACAGTGGTTAGCACTGCTGCCTCATAGCGCCAGGGACCTGGGTTTGATTCCCAGCTTGGGTCACTGTCTGTGTGGAGTTTGCACATTCTCCCCATGTCTGCGTGGGTTTCCTTCGTGTGCTCTGGTTTCTCCCACAATCTGAAAGACGTGCTGGTTAGGGTGCATTGACCCGAACAGGCGCTGGAATGTGGTGACTAGGGGAATTTCACAATAACTTCATTGCACGATAGTGTACGTCTACTTGTGACAATCATAAAATAAAATAATAATGATTGGCCAGAATCTCCACCTTAATACTGAGAGAGTGGAACCACCAGCAGTCAGTATCTTAACTCTAAGAATGAGCGACAAGAATCACCACTTTAATATGGACCTGCCAGGAGCTTCACCTCAATAAACACCATCTATACTCTCAATCTTAACAATGATTGGGGATTGAACAGAACCTGCACCTTAATGAGCAGCAATCGAAAGATTCAGGCTCAGCTACACTCCATAGCGACTAAACAGCAATAATAACATCTCACTGAATACACTGAAACGAGGGGGATCAATGCAGAAGGAGATCATTCAGCCTGTGTAGTCTGCATCGACAACAACCCAACCCAGGCCCTATCCCTGTAATCCCACATATTTACTCTGCTAATCACTCTAACCTATACATCCTGGGACACGAAGGAGTCAATTTACCGAACCTGCACATCTTTGGACGGTGGGAAGAAACCAGAGCACCCGGAGGAAACCCGGAGGCTTCAGTAAGAGGGTCACCGAGGGTTCAGGACCGGGCCGGGGGGGGGGCGGGGGGGGGGGCAGGGGGGAGACTCAGCAGAGGGGGGAAGGGGAGAGTCTTGGCAAAGTCACGGGTCCAGGGGCTGGAGGTGAGATTTGAGTCACAATCAGAGGGATAAGGTGGGGTTGAGGTGTTTCTCGTGGGTCGGTGCTGACTCGATGGGCCAAAGGGCCTCTTCTCTGTATGATTCTAATAAATGAAATCTGTTGAATCCTCGATAACCAGTCCATCACTAACTCATTAACCAGCTGACTAAGAAGCTGATATTAGAGGCAGTTTGTAAACTCAGCTTCCGTTTGTTATTGAGTGAGCGCCGAGTTCAAACCTGTTCGAACATGAATGCGAATTCCACTCCATTCTTTGCCACGTTCTCCACGTCCAGGAAACAGTAGAGTTTGAAGTAAAGGCCCCAAACTCGGTCCACACTCTCTGCATTCATCACCATCCTACAGAGCACAGCACACATTAAACAGGAAGCTCACCCTCGCTCACCACCCCTACCCACCCCCTCACCCTCGCTCACCTCCCCTACCCACCCCCTCACCCTCGCTCACCTCCCCTACCCACCCCCTCACCCTCGCTCACCTCCCCTACCCACCCCCTCACCCTCGCTCACCTCCCCTATCCACCCCCTCACCCTCGCTCACCTCCCCTACCCGCCCCCTCACCCTCGCTCACCTCCCCTACCCACCCCCTCACCCTCGCTCACCTCCCCTATCCGCCCCCTCACCCTCGCTCACCTCCCCTATCCGCCCCCTCACCCTCGCTAACCTCCCCTACCCACCCCCTCACCCTCGCTAACCTCCCCTACCCACCCCCTCACCCTCGCTAACCTCCCCTACCCGCCCCCTCACCCTCGCTCACCTCCCCTACCCACCCCCTCACCCTCGCTCACCTCCCCTATCCGCCCCCTCACCCTCGCTCACCTCCCCTACCCACCCCCTCACCCTCGCTCACCTCCCCTATCCACCCCCTCACCCTCGCTCACCTCCCCTACCCACCCCCTCACCCTCGCTCACCTCCCCTACCCACCCCCTCACCCTCGCTCACCTCTCCTACCCACCCCCTCACCCTCGCTCACCTCTCCTACCCACCCCCTCACCCTCGCTAACCTCCCCTACCCACCCCCTCACCCTCGCTAACCTCCCCTACCCACCCCCTCACCCTCGCTAACCTCCCCTACCCGCCCCCTCACCCTCGCTCAACTCCCCTACCCACCCCCTCACCCTCGCTCACCTCCCCTACCCGCCCGCCCCCTCACCCTCGCTCACCTCCCCTACCCGCCCGCCCCCTCACCCTCGCTCACCTCTCCTACCCACCCCCTCACCCTCGCTAACCTCCCCTACCCACCCCCTCACCCTCGCTAACCTCCCCTACCCACCCCCTCACCCTCGTTCACCTCCCCTACCCACCTCCTCACCCTCGCTCACCTCCCCTACCCGCCCGCCCCCTCACCCTCGCTAACCTCCCCTACCCACCCCCTCACCCTCGCTCACCTCCCCTACCCACCCCCTCACCCTCGCTCACCTCCCCTACCCGCCCCCTCACCCTCGCTCACCTCCCCTACCCGCCCCCTCACCCTCGCTCACCTCCCCTACCTGCCCCCTCACCCTCGCTCACCTCCCCTACCCGCCCCCTCACCCTCGCTCACCTCCCCTACCCGCCCGCCCCTCACCCTCGCTCACCTCCCCTACCCACCCCCTCACCCTCGCTCACCTCCCCTACCCGCCCGCCCCTCACCCTCGCTCACCTCCCCTACCCGCCTGCCCCCTCACCCTCGCTCACCTCCCCTACCCGCCCCCTCACCCTAAGTCACCTCCCCTACCCGCCCGCCCCTCACCCTCGCTCACCTCCCCTACCCGCCCGCCCCTCACCCTCGCTCACCTCCCCTACCCGCCTGCCCCCTCACCCTCGCTCACCTCCCCTACCCGCCTGCCCCCCCTCACCCTCGCTCACCTCCCCTACCCGCCCGCCCCCTCACCCTCGCTCACCTCCCCTACCCACCCCCGCTCACCTCCCCTACCCACCCCCTCACCCTCGCTCACCTCCCCTACCCGCCCGCCCCTCACCCTCGCTCACCTCCCCTACCCGCCTGCCCCCTCACCCTCGCTCACCTCCCCTACCCGCCCCCTCACCCTAAGTCACCTCCCCTACCCGCCCGCCCCTCACCCTCGCTCACCTCCCCTACCCGCCCGCCCCTCACCCTCGCTCACCTCCCCTACCCGCCTGCCCCCTCACCCTCGCTCACCTCCCCTACCCGCCTGCCCCCCCTCACCCTCGCTCACCTCCCCTACCCGCCCGCCCCCTCACCCTCGCTCACCTCCCCTACCCGCCCCCTCACCCTCGCTCACCTCCCCTACCCACCCCCTCACCCTCGCTCACCTCCCCTACCCGCCCCCTCACCCTCGCTCACCTCCCCTACCCACCCCCACACCCTCGCTCACCTCCCCTACCCGCCCACCCCTCACCCTCGCTCACCTCCCCTACCCGCCTGCCCCCTCACCCTCGCTCACCTCCCCTACCCGCCTGCCCCCCCTCACCCTCGCTCACCTCCCCTACCCGCCCGCCCCCTCACCATCGCTCACCTCCCCTACCCGCCCCCTCACCCTCGCTCACCTCCCCTACCCGCCCGCCCCCTCACCCTCGCTCACCTCCCCTACCCGCCTGCCCCCTCACCCTCGCTCACCTCCCCTACCCGCCTGCCCCCCCTCACCCTCGCTCACCTCCCCTACCCGCCTGCCCCCCCTCACCCTCGCTCACCTCCCCTACCCACCCGCCCCCTCACCCTCGCTCACCTCCCCTACCCGCCCCCTCACCCTCGCTCACCTCCCCTACCTGCCCCCTCACCCTCGCTCACCTCCCCTACCCGCCCCCTCACCCTCGCTCACCTCCCCTACCCGTCCGCCCCCTCACCCTCGCTCACCTCCCCTACCCGCCCGTCCCCTCACCCTCGCTTACCTCCCCTACCCACCCCCTCACCCTCGCTCACCTCCCCTACCCACCCGCCCCCTCACCCTCGCTCACCTCCCCTCCCCGCCTGCCCCCTCACCCTCGCTCACCTCCCCTACCCACCCACCGCCTCACCCTCGCTCACCTCCCCTACCCGCCCCCTCACCCTCGCTCACCTCCCCTACCCGCCCCCTCACCCTCGCTCACCTCCCCTACCCGCCCCCTCACCCTCGCTTACCTCCCCTACCCACCCCCTCACCCTCGCTCACCTCCCCTACCCGCCCGCCCCCTCACCCTCGCTTACCTCCCCTACCCACCCCTTCACCCTCGCTCACCTCCCCTACCCACCTGCCCCCTCACCCTCGCTCACCTCCCCTACCCACCCGCCCCCTCACCCTCGCTCACCTCCCCTACCCACCCGCCCCCTCACCCTCGCTCACCTCCCCTACCCGTCCGCCCCCTCACCCTCGCTTACCTCCCCTACCCACCCCCTCACCCTCGCTCACCTCCCCTACCCACCCACCCCCTCCCCTCCACTCACACCTTCCCCCACGCTCCCCCCCTCCCTTCCACTCACTCTCACCCCAACCTCATCAATCATACATACCTCTCCCCTTCCCATTCCCCAACCTCTGTGGGAGGCGAGGGAGGAAATTGCAGGTCCTCAGCAGAGATATTCTGAAGATTGGAGGATGTAAAATATTGAGTCTTTGTTTAAAAAGGGCTGCAGGGAAAAGCCTGGGAACTACAGGCCAGTGAGCCTCACATCTGTGGTGGGTAAATTGTTGGAAGGTATTTTGAGAGACAGGATCCACAGGCATTTAGAGATGCAAGGACTGATTAGGGACAGTCAGCATGGCTTTGTGAGTGGAAAATCATGTCTCACAAATTTGATTGAGTTTTTTGAAGGAGTAAACAAGAAGGTAGATGAGGGCAGTGCAGTTGATGTTGTTTACATGGACTTTAGCAAGGCCTTTGACAAGGTACCGCATGGTAGGTTGTTGCATAAGGTTAAATCTCACAGGATCCAGGGTGAGGGATCTAAATGGAGACAAAATTGGCTTCATGACAGAAGCCAGAGGGTGGTTGTAGAGAGTTGTTTTTCAAACTGGAGGCCTGTGACCAGCCTCAGGGATCAGTGCTGGGCCCACTGTTATTTGTCATTTATATTAATGATTTGGATGAGAATATAGGAGGCATGGTTAGTAAGTTTGCAGATGACACAAGATTGGCATAGTGGACAGTGAAGAAAGTTATCTCCAATTGTAACAGGATCTTGATCAATTGGGCCAGTGGGCTGACGAATGGCAGATAGAGTTTAATTTAGATAAATGTGAGGTGATGCATTTTGGTCGATTGAACCAGGGCAGGACTTACTCAGTTAATGGTAGGGTGTTGGAGAGAGTTACAGAACAAAGAGATCTAGGGGTACAGGTTCATAACTCCTTGAAAGTGGAGTCACAGGTGGACAGAGTGGTGAAGAAGGCATTCGGCATGCTTGGTTTCATTGGTCAGAACATTGAATACAGGAGTTGGGACGTCTTGTTGAAGTTGTACAAGACATTGGTAAGGCCACACTTGGAATACTGTGTGCAGTTCTGATCACCCTATTATAGAAAGGATATTATTAAACTAGAAAGAGCACAGAAAAGATTGATTAGGATGCTACCGGGACTTGATGGATTGAGTTATAAGGAGAGGCTGGATAGACTGGGACTTTTTTCTCAGGAGTGTAGGAGGCTGAGGGGTGACCTTACAGAATAATAGGATGCATAGGTCAGCTAGATAGTCAATATCTTTTCCCAACAGTATGGAGAATCTAAAACTAGAGGGCATAGGTTTAATGTGTCTAGGGCGGTGGATAGAGGAGAGCCGGTGGATGTGGTCTTTCTGGATTTTCAGAAGGCGTTTGACAAAGTACCTCACAAGAGGTTATTGCAGAAGGTCAGGGGACTTGGAGTTGGGGGTAGGGTGTTAGCGTGGATAGAGAATTGGTTGTCAAATAGGAGGCAGAGAGTGGGGGTCAATGGGTGCTATTCGGATTGGCGGATGGTGACTAGTGGAGTGCCCCAGGGGTCGGTGCTGGGGCCTCAGCTTTTCACCATTTATATAGATGATCTGGAGGAGGGAACCGAGTGCAGGGTGTCGCAATTTGCTGATGACACCAAGATTGGGGGAAAGGCAAATTGTGCGGAGGGTGTGGAGAGTCTGCAGAAGGATCTAGATAGGCTGGGCGAATGGGCCAGGAAATGGCAAATGGAATTTAATGTTGGCAAGTGTGAGGTGGTCCACTTTGGTAGGAGGAATGGTAGGAAGGACTATTACTTACGTAGCGAAAAACTGCAGCAGGCGACGGTGCAGAGGGACCTCGGGGTCCTTGTGCATGAGTCGCAAAAACCCAGCTTGCAGGTGCAGCAGGTGGTCAGGAAGGCGAATGGGATGCTGGCCTTCATAGCGAGGGGGATTGAATATAAAAGTAGGGAGGTCTTGCTGCAGCTGTATAGGGCATTGGTGAGGCCGCAGTTGGAGTACTGTGTGCAGTTTTGGGCGCCGCACCTGCGCAAAGATATTTTGGCCTTGGAGGGAGTGCAGAGGAGGTTTACTAGGCTGATACCGGAGTTGAGGGGGTTGAGCTATGAGGAGAGGCTGAATGAACTAGGCTTGTACTCGTTGGAGTTTAGAAGAATGAGGGGAGATCTCATTGAGACGTATAAGATGATGAATGGGATGGATAGGATAGAGGTGGAGAGACTCTTCCCGCTCAAAAAAGACAGTAGGACTAGGGGGCACAGCCTCAAGATAAAGGGGGGGCGTTTTAGAACGGAGTTGAGGAGGAACTTCTTCACTCAAAGGGTGGTGAATCTCTGGAATTCTCTGCCCGTTGAAGTGGTGGAGGCTGCCTCGCTAAATATTTTCAAGAAGCGGGTTGATGGGTTTTTGATAAGAGAGGGGATTAAGGGTTATGGGGAGAGGGTGGGAAGGTGGAGCTGAGTCACGACAGATCAGCCATGATCTTATTGAATGGCGGGGCAGGCTCGAAGGGCCAGATGGCCTACTCCTGCTCCTATTTCTTATGTTCTTATAAGGTGAGAGGGGAGAGATACAAAACTGTCCAGAGGGGCAATTTTTTTCACACAGAGGGTGGTGAGTGTCTGGACAAGCTGCCAGAGGGAGTAGTAGAGGAGGGTACAATTTTGTCTTTTATAAAGCATTTCAACAGGTACATGGGTATGATGAGTATAGAGGGATTTGGGCCAAATGCAGGCAATTGGGATTAGGTTAGGGGTTTTCAAAAAGGCAGCATGGACAAGTTGGGCCGAAGGGCCTGTTTCCATGCTGTAAACTTCTATGACTCTCTCCCATTACCCCATCCACTTGTCTGCCAGACAAGATACCGTCCACCTAAATCCCCAACATCCCTGATGGCAGTGTCCTTCTCTCTCATGCCTCTCCCGCCCCCTGCCCCTTGGTGTTTACGGATTTGAAATCCTATTTCCTCAATCGCAGGTTGCTCGAGTGAAATATCCTCACCTCTCAAACTTTGCCAGAATGTCTGCGACAATGACGCGACTCTCAATTGCCCGGTCTCCACACTCACTATGTTCAAACAGAGCAAACAGATTGAGACTGTCCTCCATCGCCAGGCCCCGGATTAGCTTTTCCACAACCTGCTCATCGACAGAGAAAGAAGCAGCCCTTAGAAATATCCATCACTCTGCCCCCAGAGGGGCATCAGGGCAACCCCCTGCCCCCAGAGGGGCATCAGGACAACCCCCTGCCCCCAGAGGGGCATCAGGACAACCCCCTGCCCCCAGAGGGGCATCAGGGCAACCCCCTGCCCCCAGAGGGGCATCAAGACAACCCCCTGCCCCAGAGGGGCATCAGGGCAACCCCCTGCCCCCAGAGGGGCATCAGGGCAACCCCCTGCCCCCAGAGGGGCATCAAGACAACCCCCTGACCCCAGAGGGGCATCAAGACAACCCCCTGCCCCCAGAGGGGCATCAAGACAACCCCCTGCCCCCAGAGGGGCATCAGGACAACCCCCTGCCCCCAGAGGGGCATCAGGACAACCCCCTGCCCCCAGAGGGGCATCAAGACAACCCCCTGCCCCCAGAGGGGTCTCAGGACAACCCCCTGCCCCCAGAGGGGCATCAGGACAACCCCCTGCCCCCAGAGGGGCATCAAGACAACCCCCTGCCCCCAGAGGGGCATCAGGGCAACCCCCTGCCCCCAGAGGGGCATCAAGACAACCCCCTGCCCCCAGAGGGGCATCAGGACAACCCCCTGCCCCCAGAGGGGCATCAGGACAACCCCCTGCCCCCAGAGGGGCATCAAGACAACCCCATGCCCCCAGAGGGGTCTCAGCACAACCCCCTGCCCCCAGAGGGGCATCAAGACAACCCCCTGCCCCCAGAAGGGCATCAGGGCAACCCCCTGCCCCCAGAGGGGCATCAGGGCAACCCCCTGCCCCCAGAGGGGCATCAGGGCAACCCCCTGCCCCCAGAGGGGCATCAAGACAACCCCCTGCCCCCAGAGGGGCATCAGGGCAACCCCCTGCCCCCAGAGGGGCATCAGGACAACCCCCTGCCCCCAGAGGGGCATCAGGACAACCCCCTGCCCCAGAGGGGCATCAGGACAACCCCCTGCCCCCAGAGGGGCATCAGGACAACCCCCTGCCCCAGAGGGGCATCAAGACAACCCCCTGCCCCCAGAGGGGCATCAGGGCAACCCCCTGCCCCCAGAGGGGCATCAGGACAACCCCCTGCCCCCAGAGGGGCATCAGGGCAACCCCCTGCCCCCAGAGGGGCATCAAGACAACCCCCTGCCCCCAGAGGGGCATCAAGACAACCCCCTGCCCCCAGAGGGGCATCAGGGCAACCCCCTGCCCCCAGAGGGGTATCAGGGGAAGCTCTTGCCCTGAGTAGACAGTGATTGGTTTCATCCTTATTCAGCGAAATTCTCTGATTATCGGAGGGGAAGTGGCAGAGAGAATACTGCTTGCTGCTATTGGGTAATGAGTTGATGGTTGCCTCACCTCTCCTGCTGTGGTGTGGGAGTTAATGGTGATTTTACACGACCCTCCCCCATGACAATAAACAGTGGTCACCATCTCCTGCTGGCTAATCAAAGCCTGGATCTCCTCCTGCGACGGAACAAACTCCCTTCCTTTGGTTTTCTTCAGGGATTCCAGAATGAAGTGAGCGTATTTCTCTAACTCCGTCCCAGGAAACTGCTCCTTAACCCTGTGGGAAAACACAGCAGAACCTGATCAGTAAGAAGCATGGGGAAACAGACATCTACCCCAGACTGAGACGGGGAGCCAGCGAGACGGAGACTGAGTGAGATGGGGAGAATCAGCACTGAATTAGGTTCACATTGTAAATTCTGTGAAATCTTTTTCAGGTTTAGTTTATATTAAACAAGCTCTGACATTCAAGTAGGTTCAGTTAGAGAACTGCCGGTGTGGCAGCAATCATATTAATGATCTGAAAGCAATTAGTTCAAATGTTGTTAATGAGTGAAGAACATAAGAAATAGGAGCAGGAGTAGGCCATCTGGCCCTTCGAGCCTGCCCCGCCATTCAATAAGATCATGGTTGATCTGTCGTGGCTCAGTTCCACATTCCCGCCCTCTCCCCATAACCCTTAATCCCCTTGCCTACCAAAAACTATCTACCCGTGACTTAAATATATTTAGCGAGGCAGCCTCCACCACTTCAACGGGCAGAGAATTCCAGAGATTCACCACCCTTTGAGTGAAGAAGTTCCTCCTCAACTCCATTCTAAACCGCCCCCCCTTTATCTTGAGGCTGTTCCCTCTCGTCCTGCTGTCCTTTCTGAGTGACAGACCTCTAGCTAGAAAAGGACCCTTCCACTACTACTCTCTGTCTCCTATTACCAATGATGTGGGTATGCCGGCGTTGGACTGGCGTAAACACAGTAAAAAGTCTGACAACACCAGGTTTTAGTCCAACCGATTTATTTGATAATATTCTCACAAGCTTTCGAGGGTGCTGCCTCTTTGTCAAGTGAATGGAGAGTTCTGGCCTCAGACAGACAGAGCATACAAAGTACAGACAGTTGCTGATTAGAATGCGAATCCTTACACCTAACCTGCTGTTCAATTCTTAAAGTGGCTGATAATGTGAGTGGAAGGAGCACTGATCACAGTTTAAAGAGATGTGTAATACACATCTCTTTAAACTGTGATCAGTGCTCCTTCCACTCACATTATCAGCCACTTTAAGAATTGAACAGCAGGTTAGGTGTAAGGATTCGCATTCTAATCAGCAACTGTCTGTACTTTGTATGCTCTGTCTGTCTGAGGCCAGAACTCTCCATTCACTTGACAAAGAGGCAGCACCCTCGAAAGCTTGTGAGAATATTATCAAATAAATCGGTTGGACTAAAACCTGGTGTTGTCAGACTTTTTACTCCTATTACCAAGCCAGTTCTCAATCCATCTAGATCCCTGTCCTTGTATTCCATGAGCCTTAACCTTTTCTATCAGCCTACCATGAGGGACTTTGTCAAACGCCTTACTGAAATCCATATCAACGACATCAACGGCTCGTCCTTCGCCGACTGTTTTTGTCACCTCCTCAAAACATTCTACCAGATTCGTAAGGCAAGACTTCCCCTTAACAAAGCCATGCTGTGTATCCCTAATCAGATCACAATGCTCCAAATGCTCATACATCCTATCCCTAAGAATCCTCTCCATCAACTTCCCTACCACTGACGTCAAACTCACCGGCCTATAGTTACCAGGGTTATCCCTCCTACCCTTTTTAAACAATGGTACCACGTTCGCTATCCTCCAGTCCTCTGGGACCTCACCTGTGTCCAAAGAGACAAAGATTTGCATCAGAGGCCCAGCAATTTCATCTCTCACCTCCCTAAGCAGCCTGGGATAAATACCATCAGGCCCCAGAGCTTTATCAGTTTTAATGCTACCTAAAAACCCTAACACTTCCTCCCTCGTAATGGATAGTTCCTTCAACTGGTCTACAGCTCCCTCCAAGACACTACCAGACATCAAGCCCCTCTCCTTCGTGAATTCTGATGTAAAGTATTCATTCAGGATCTCCCCCATTCCCTTGGACTCTAAGCACAATTCCCCTCCTCTGTCTCTGAGAGGACCGATTTTTCCTCTAACCACCTTTTGCTCCTGACATAGGAGTAAAATGCCTTTGGATTTACCTTAATCCTGTCTGCCAAAGCCAGTTCATGCCCCCTTTTTGCCCTTCTAACTCCACGTTTGAGCTCCCTCCTAGTCTCTCTGTATTCCTCCAATACTCTCTCCGTTCCCAGTTGCTGAGACCTAACATACGCCTCTCGTTTCTTCCTGACCAAGTCCTCAATCTCTCTAGTAATCCACGGCTCTCTCATCCTACCTTTCCCATCCTTCCTCTTAACCGGCACATGTCTTTCCAGCAACCTTTTCAGTTTTCCTTTGAAAGACTCCCACATGCCGAACGTGGACTTGTCCTCAAACAGCTTCTCCCAGTCTGTATCCCTAAGCTCCTGCCTAATCCGGCTGTATCTAGCCTTCCCCCAATTTAGCACCCTCCCCTTAGGACAGCTCTCATCTTTTGGTAATATGATACAGGGAGGAAAGATATAGGAGGTATTTTCGTTTAGTTTTACATTAACACTGCAATGAGGTTACTGTGAAAATCCCCTAGTTGCCACACTCTGGCATCTATCTGGGTACACTGAGGGTGAATTTAGCATGGCCAATGCACCTAACCAGCATTAAGTCTAACTGTAAGTTTATTAAATAAGAAATTATGTTAACTAAATAACCAAATTAACAATGACAGGATGGTACAGTGGTTAGCACCACTAACTCACAGCACCAGGGACCCGGGTCCGATTCCAGCCTCGGGTCACCCACCCATGTGGAGTTTGCACATTCTCCTCGTGTCTGCGTGGGTTTCCTCCGGGTGCTCCAGTTTTCTCCCACAGTCCAAAATTATGCTGGTTACGTTGATTAACTGTACCAAATTGCCCATTAGTGTCAGGGGGATTAGCAGGGAAACAGGTGGGGTCATGGGGATAGGGACTGGGTGACAATGCAGGGTCAATGGGCTGAATGGCCTCTTTCTGTACTGTGGGGATTCTGTGATTCTATGAAAGTGATGGAGCTGTGGGCTGCCATGTTTCAGGTTCCTGGTTGACTTCATCCTAGGGTCTTTAGTGAGGTGGGTAATGAAACAGACAAGGCTTTGGTGTGGATTTTCCAAAACTTGCTCGTTTGTGGAAAGGTTCCATCAGTCAGGAAAGTAGCAAACATAATCCTTTGATTCAAAAAGGGAGGGAAACTAGAAACTATCAGATAATTAGCCTGATATGGGAAAGGCGTTAGAATCTATCATTAGTTTATAACTGGACACTTGGAAAAACTCCTGCTAATCGGGACAAGTCAATGTGAATTCCTGAAAGGGAAATGATGTTTAGCCAATCGGTATTCTTTGAGTAACACGCACTGTAGATAGAGGGGAGGCTGTACTTGGATTTCTAGAAGGGATTTGATAAGGTGCCGCATCAAAGGTTATTGTGAAATATAAAAGCTGATGGAGAGGGGGTAACATGTTAACATGGAG